>LS990918.1:16822758-16857758 GCA_900464855.2 Musa schizocarpa
TAGTAAAGGGAGACTTCTTATGATTGAACCAATAGAAGAAGAAGTCATTGAACATTCAGAAGAGAGCCTTGAACGTGAAGAAGAAGATGCAGAAGAAGAGCCACAATCGATCGAAGTTACGGTACATGCACTAGCCGACTACTCAAACCCGCAAACGATGAAAGTTGGAGGCCTTCTCAAACAACAACTGATCACTGTTCTCATCGACATGGGCAGTACTATTAACTTTCTAAACAGTAAGGTTGCTGTTCATATGGCTTTACCTATTGAGAATTGCAGCAGGTTTGACGTTAAGGTCACCGACGGACGGATTTTGAAGTATGATCGTAGGCGCCCGCAAGAGAAACTATTGCTGCAGAACCAAGAGATAATTGCAGATTTCTTCCTTCTCCTGCTTGATGATCATGAGGCAATGCTCATAATTAAATGGTTGACAACATTAGGTGATATTTCTTGAAATTTTATGTAACTAATTATGAAATTTTACAGTAAGGAGAAACAAGTGATACTGAACGAGAAACATGGGGGCGACATAACAATGATTTGTACATAACAAATGGAGAAGATTTTGCATAAAGCATGCCGCAGATTTTTGGTACAACTTGAGCAGTAAACTAAGGGAGAGCCAATAGAATTTGAAGATCCAAACCTACTTCCTTTGCTTGCTGAATTTTCAGATATATTTGACGAACCTTACAACCTACCTCTTACCCGTCGGCATGATCATTATATAATGATTCTTTCAGACAAACCTCCAGCAAATACTCGGCCATATCAATATCTACATCTCCAGAAGGATGAAACAGAAAGGATTGTAAAAGAGATGCTCAAAACAGGAGTTATTCGGCCAAGTTGCAACCTCTACTCTTCACTAGTGCTACTTGTACGCAAGAAGGATGGAACATGACGAATATGCATTGATTACCGAGCTTTAAATGGAATCACCATCAAGGACAAGTACCCAATACCAGTGGTGGATGAACTTCTTGATGAATTAAAAGGAGCTCGAGTCTTTACGAAGTTGGACCTCCGATCCGGTTACCACCAAATTCGGGTATGTGACGATGACATTCCAAAAACTGCATTTCACACACATAATGGTCATTATGAATTCTTAGTAATGCCTTTTGGACTCACTAATGCTCCTTCAACCTTTCAAAGTCTCATGAACGATATTTTTCGAAGCTATCTTTGCAAATTTGTGCTGGTATTTTTCGATGATATTCTCATTTACAGCCCTTCTCTTGAGACTCACTTTCAGCATTTACGGATTGTTCTGACGATCCTTCGGGAGAATACTCTTTTTGTAAAGCAACCAAAGTGCAGCTTTCTCCAGCAAAAAGTAGAGTACCTTGGGCATATAATATCAGAAAAAAGAGTGGCAGCAGACCCAAAAAAAATTGAGGCAATGCAAGGCTGGCCGAAACCTACAAACGTGAAATTACTACGAGGGTTCCTTGGACTAACGGGCTACTACCAAAAATTTGTTAAGGACTATGGGAAGATTAGTGCAACACTCACTTCTTTCCTGAAAAAAGATGCTTTCCAATGGTTGGACAAAGCCTCTGCTGCCTTCGACAAACTTAAGGCAGCCATGACAACGACGCCGGTGCTTGCGCTACCAGAATTCAATAGACCCTTCATCATTGAGGCCGACGCATTTGGAGTCAGAATTGGAGCCGTTCTCATGCAAGATGGTCGACCACTCACATACACTAGCAAGACACTATCTCCCTCCCATCAAAATAAGTCAATATATGATAAGGAGATGCTTGCTATTATGCGCGCAGCAATGAGGTGGAGACCCTACTTGAATGGTCGACGATTTCAAATTAAAATCGACCATAAAAGCCTCAAGTACTTTTTGGAGCGAAAGATATCATCCCCTGAGCAGCAAAAATGGGTAACAAAACTTCTTGGATTTGATTATGAAATAACTTACAAAAAGGGGAAAGAGAATATTCTTGCAGATGCGCTTTCGTAGCTACCCGAGCAAGCTGAAGTTTCAACCGTTTCACTTCCGACCAGTGACTTCCTTGAGGATATTAAGATGTAATGGCAGGAAGATTCAGAGACAAGTAAGATTATAAAAAAATTGCAGGAAGCACCAAGCTCCGTGGCTCATTACAATTGGGACTCAAAAGAATTACACTATAAGGGATGCATTGTGCTTATGATAAATTCTACTTGCATCTTCACGAGCAGATTTTGGACAAAGTTATTCTATATACATGGTACTAAATTGAAAAGGAGTACGACATATCACCCGCAAATCAACGGCTAGACAAAATTTGTAAATAGGTGCTTGGAGACAGCCCAAAGCCACCCACCAAATATGACTATCCAAGGAGAACTCCAGACCCAGCCAAGTGTCATTATTGATCGACGGATCGTGACTCGACGACGACGACCCACTACTACAGTGCTAATATAGTGGGTGAACCTACCGACATAAGATGCCACTTGGGAGAACTATGACGACTTTAAGATTAATTCCCAAAATTCATGAATCGTCAGCCTCGAGGACAAGGCTGATTTGAAGAGAGAGGGTTTGTTAGGACTCTAGCTAGGAGAGTCCTAATTGAGAGGGACATTCATGTAAAACCTACCTAAGCCGACCCATATTAAAGAGGTAAAGAGGCCGGCTAGGGTTAGGAGATTGTTTCTTAGAGATAAATTAGGAGTTGTAAAGAAATAGGAGTCTTGATTAGAAGTCTAATAGGAGTTGGTTAGAAGGAGTCTTGAGTAGGAGTCCTATTAGGAGTTAGGGTTTAGAAACCCTATAAATAGCCATGTATTCCTCCTCTTTTCATAAGCAATAGATGAATCTTTTCTGCAGCCTTTGAGCAGCAACTTGGAGGGAGGAACTCCTATAGAGTTCCAAGGAGGCCGATCCCCTAAAGAGATCAACCCCAAGTTTAGAATCTGCAAGGGTTCTAACAATTATATACCCATCCATATGATGGATGAAGCTGATCTCATAGCTACTCATGTGGGGACACTAAGGATACAATACATGTACTCATTGGGGAATGAGTTCACTAATTGATCCGCTTATGAAATGCTAAATAGTTGATGATGCCTTATTGTCAGACAACGATTCTGTAGTCTGAGTGGTGTATCTGGTCTTTAGACTTTAGATACCAAGGATGTCCTGTATGAATATTTCACTCTTTGATACCGGACTTATAGGTTTAGATGTCCCAATGTAGCACAACCGGTCATCGGGAGTGGTAGTCAATCTTACGAGGGCTATTGAGTATCGATAGATGATCATCCACTCTCGATGTCATGAGAGGAATGTCCCATGTATTCTTGCTAAGACAAATCCCTAGCCAAGGTCATTCGAATTGAGAAAGAAAGAGTTCTTCGGGAGAATCCAATTAGAGCGAGACTCGAGTAGAAACCGTATGGGTCTAACAGTACCATGCTCGATATACGGTCTCTAGGATATTAGATGGATGAGGGACTATAGGTACATGATAACTGAGGATAGACAGGTCACATGGATTGGATTTCCTTGTATCGTTTGGGGACTACAACGTAGTGGCCTAGTACGTCCGCAATCGATAAGTCGAGTAAATTATTATGGAGATAATAATTCACTAAGCTAAAAGGAGTTCTGACATGTATAACTCATGGCCAGCTTGATATTGGGCCTAGAGGATCACACACATAAGGTAGGTATTGCTATGAGTAGAGGTTTGGATGTGAGATATCCGTCGGAGCCCCTATCTTATTGGATATTCAATAAGCCCCTGAATTATTGGATCCTATGGATGAGATCCAATAAGAGCCCTTGAGAGATTATTGGATAGATATCAATTAATCTAAGAGGCTTGGGTAGTTGGATGGAGATCCAATACCCAATAGAGGAGGATCCATTAGGGTTAAGTTGATAGGGGACCTCTATAAATAGGATGGCTTCAATAGTTTATAGGCTAGAGCTTTTGCTTCCTCTCTTATTCTTCTCCCCCTCTCCATCTCAGAATAGGCCTGAAGTTTTGAGAAGCGTCATCGCAGCCCTACTGTGTGGATCACCGCTAGAGAGAAGGGCGCTTGACCTCCTTCACCCTCTCCTAGAGATCTACAAGGATTCAGGGATATATAATCTCCCTATGTAATACAATCTATCTCACATGTGATTTTTTATTTCGCAGATTTTGCGTACCAATCTTCACATGATGACGAATATATCTTTGGGAATTGGGGATTTTGTTTTCTATTCTTCCGCTGCGTATGTGATGTCGTCCCAAAATTTCCTAATAGACATGGGTCCACATACATCACTATGTATGAGTTCCAATAATTCAGTGACTCTTTCTTCAGTTCCACTGAATGGAGAGTTGGTCAGTTTTCTACGAAGGCAAGGCTCGCAGGTTGCATATGACTCATAGTCGAATGGATCTAAATATTCATCCTTTAGTATCTTTTGAATCATTCCCTCATGGATGTGACCTAGCCTACAATATCATAGGTATGCATTGTTCACCTCATCTCATTTCCTCTTAGACATACTTACATTCATGATATGTGGAGTAGTGTCTAGCATAAACAAACCATTATACAATGTTACTCTCATGATGATCTTATCATCTAATAATATTGAACAACCATTGTTTTCAAAAACTAATTTATATCCACTAACTGTCAAACATGAAATGGAAATAATATTTTTGATAATAGAAGGAACAAAATAACAAGCATCCAATATAATAATAGCTTCACCAGGTAGATGTAGGGCGATCTCGCTAACAGCTACTACAGCAACTTTTTCTCCATTGCCCATCTTGAGGTCCATCTCGCCTCTCGTTAGTCTCCTAGGTCTTGCCAGAACCTACGACGAATTACAAATATGATAAGCACTACTGGTATCTAATACCCTTGGGTTATCATAAGAGTCTGATAAATGGAGACTAATCATGAATATACCTAAAGCTTCTCCAAGCTTCTATTTCACCCTCTCTATAAGGTACTCTTTACAATTCCTCTTCTAGTGCTTATCTTTTCTATAGTGGAAGCACTGGCTTTTGTCCTTTGTCCTTTGTCGGATCTTTCTTAGCAACCTTTGCTTTACCTGGTCTGCCCTTGCCCTTGCCCTTCTTAAGGGACTTTTATACTTTCATTTTCTTTCTGGCCGCACTAGTGTAGAGAACTAGCTTCTCTTTCTTGATAGTGCTCTCTTCCTCCCTCAACATATTGAGGAGCTCCGGGAGAGTCACCTCAAGCTTGTTCATATTAAAATTCATTATGAACTATGAAAATGAATATAGTAGGGACTGAAGCACAAGATCCACACACAGGTTATCCTCTAGGACCATTCCTAGACCTATGAGTTTCTTTATCCACTCAATCATCTTTAGGATATGGTTCTGAACCGATATCCCCTCAGTCATCCTAGGGCAGAAGAGGCTCTTAGATATATCATATCGGTGAGTCCTTCCCTATTCCTTAAATAGTTTGCAGACATATAGGAGAATGGGTCTGACATCCGTCTTTTCATGTTGTCTCTGTAACTCAGGAGTCATGGAGCCCAACATGTAACATTGAGCAAGAGTGGAGTCATCAATGTACTTCACGTAGCGAGCGATCTCATCCTCGCTTGCCCCTATCAAGGACATACGCGATTTACTTCGCCGTGTGAATAACTCTCAAGTTACGGTGCTAATCCATATAATTTGGACCAGTGAGGTGGTTGACATCAAGTATGCAACGCAAGGGATTTGTAAGTTATATTTTCTAAATATAAAGATGAAATAAATAACACGCAGATTTTACAAAAATAAACAATCAAGATATGAACTTTTATCTTAATATTCTCCCACTATTTTACTGGCAGGTCACGTGACACCCTCAGCACATGAAACGTAAGTCTCTAGCAAACTTCTAGTGGGGATTAGGATTCAATCAGCGTCTTAGTGTAACCTCGAGGGACTTGACCAATCACACTGAGCCCAAAAGATATACAACTCTTGCCGATCACAACTCATTGTGATTTCCGTCCTGTTTGGCCTTCGAATCACCATGGTCTAGAGGGACTCGACCAACCATGATGTTTGGTTAAGTCAACACCATCATTATAAGTTGAGTCTGATTCGATGATATACCCTCGAGAGACTCGACTAAGCATACCATATCCTGAGGTCACTGGTGACATCTCTTTATCGTAGGCAAGATAGCGAATCACGATATAGGTGAGCTTCGAGGGACTTGACCAACTCAACATACATCGAGAATCGGTCCCTACCTATAACGATGGAAGTCCACGTGGGTCAATATAATTGCCTCACGTTTACCGACTTAATATTGTCGAGAGAGAGGTTTCTTTGATTTGGTCTCATAATATGATATGTCACACAAATACATATTTAATATATATTTACATCGCATACAAATATATATATATATATAGTACGTGTATAAACAATCACACATCACATGAGCAATTACACCAGATAATCATGGACCACAGTCTAATGCGATCAGGCCTGAGCCAATGGGCCTAATCACTCACATCAAGATCTATGCGTGCAGTGGTGCACCTCCATGCCCAGTGATCGTTCATCTTATCCTCGTCGATTCCGTTGGCATCTTGACGTATATCCATGCATCGCAGTCGTCTATCTCGTGGGTCTCGCTATCGCTTCTACGCTCCCGCTGTGCCTACTCATGTGATTACAACTTAATCATAGGCTCGTTAGCCCGACAATAAACGAAAAATAAAATGGAGGCTCGCAGGCCTCAATAATAATAATCACAAGTATACACATCACACAGTCCACGATCATACGTCCACATATCATACATCACATGTATAAATCATCATCATATAGGACTACTAGATAATAATAATAAAATAATTAATTAAAATTTTTAATTAATTAATATTTTTTCGAAATCAGGGATATATAGGAAATTTTTGTAATTTGGGTAAAAGACAGAATTTAGAAATTTAAAATTTTGAGGGGCAAAACTATCTTTTGCCCAAAAAACCCTAAGTCCCTTTCTCCCTCTTCCCTACTACGGTCGCTGCCTCCTTGTCGGCGGCGGCTTGTGCAATGGGGGAACACGGGGGTGCCGCCCATGCTCGTGGGTGGAGTCGCACACGCAGGTGGGCGACCCCGCGGGCGGGCGCCCCTACGGGTGCCATCGCCTACGCGGGCAGTTCAGCCCACGGGGCACTGCCCATTGGCGGTGCTTCCCCACCGAGCGGTTCTGTCCGCGAGCGTAGTGCCCGTAGGCGCCGGTGCCTTGTGGTGCCTCACCTCGCAAGTGCAACGGCCGAAGGCGCCGCTGCCCCGCGGCGCCGTTACACGTGGGCTGCTAGTGGCAGCGCTGGCAGCTGCAGGCTGCGCCAACGAGGTGCCGGTCCCCGTAGGCTGTCGGCCGCCGACAACAAGCCTGTTGCACGCAAATGGCAACCAGGGCAACAACAGTTGTTCCCCTTTCTCACTTTTGCGTCAACGATTTTAACATCAAAAGCTTCTCCAAAGCACAACACATGCAGTTTAAAACCAATTTTCGCATGAATAATCTGGCTCGGATACCATTGTTGTGAAATATTAAGGGCGACATCACAAGCACAACAGAAGAACAGAAACCAAAATCCCTAATTCCCAAATGTATGTTCGTCGTCATCTGAAGATTGGTGCACAAAAACCCGTGAAATAGAAAACCACGTGTGAGATAGATTGTGTTACCTAGGGAGATCGTATATCCCCAAATCCTTGCAGATCTCTAGGAGAGGGTGAAGGAGGTCAAGCATCATCCTCTCTAGTGGTGATCCACACAGTAGGGCTGTGATGACGCTCTTCAAAACTCCAAGCTTGCTCTGAGGTGGAGAGGGGGAGGAGAATAGGAGAGGAAGCAAAAAGCTCTAGCCTATAAACTATTAAAACCCTCCTATTTATAAAGGTCCCCTATCAACTTAACCCTAATGGATCCTCCCCTATTGGATATTGGATCTTCATCCAAACACTCAAGCCTCTTATATTAGTGGATCTCTATCCAATAATCTATCATGTGCTCTTATTGGTTCTCATCCATATGATCCAATAATTTAAGGGCTTATTGGATATCCAATAAGATAGGGGCACCGACGGATATCTCATATCCGAACCTCTACTCATCATAATGCCTATCATATGTGTGTGACCCTCTAGGCCCAATATCGAGCTGGCCGTGAGTTATACCTGTTAGAACTTCACTCGACTCATTGATTGTGGATGTACTAGGCCACTACGCCGCAGTCCCCAGATGATACAGGGGAATTCAATTCATTGGACTTGTCTGTCCTCAGTTACCGTGTACCTTTAGTCTCTCATCTATCTAATATTCCAAAGATCGTATATTGGGCATGGTGCTGTCAGGCCCATACGGTTTCTACTCGAGTCTCGCTCTAATCGGATTCTCCCGAAAAACTCTTTCTCTCTCAATCCGAATGATCCTGGCCAAGGATTTATCTAAGCAAGAATACATGAGACATTCCTCTCGTGACATCGAGAGTGGATGATCCTCTATCGGCACTCAATAGCCCTTGTAAGGTTGACTACCACTCCCGATGACTGGTTGTATTAGATCTGGGACATTCAATCTTATAAGTCTGGTATCAAAGAGTGGAGCACTCATACAGGACATTCTTAGTGTCTCAAGTCTAAGTACCATATACACTATTGGGACTACGAAATTATTGTCTAACAATAAGGCATCATCAACCATTCAGCATTCCGTAAGCGGATCAATCAGTGAACTCATTTCCCAATGATTACCTGTATTGTATCCCTAATGTCCCCACACGAGCAACTATGAGACTAACTGCATCTATCATATGGATGGGTATACAATACACTAATATGTCCGGTTATCTCGATGTCACTCTCGAGTAACCTATGATCGAAATTATTTAGAATATATGTTTAAAGGTGAATCGGTCTTATTATCATGATCTCACCACGATCTGATTCTCATTGTATAGATCCAAGGACATCACAATATATATATGTATATATGCAACAAGCAATATAAAGTGATAAATACCAAAATATAATGAACAAAAAAACTACGTGTCAAGTCACACGTGTTATCGATCACGTGATTGGCTTGTAGGGCACCTATGACTAGCGGTGATGTCACCGGTGACCTGAAGACACGATATGCTTAGTCGAGTCCCTCGATGGTATATCATTGAATCAGACTCATCTTATAATGATGGTGATAACTTAACCGAACATTATGGTTAGTCGAGTCCCTCGAGACCATGGTGGTTCGAAGGTCAAATAGGACGAGAATCACAAAGAGTTGTGATTGGTAAGAGTTGCCTACCTTTTTGGGCTTAGTGTGATTAGTCGAGTCCCTTGAGGTTAAGTTGAGATGTCGATTGGATCTCGATCCCTACTACAGATATGTCGAGATGAATAATTAAGATAGAAGTCTATATGATAGAGGTCCTTATCGACCGAGACGGACGATAGCAATGTATGACAATGTGCCGAGATGCCGACAGAACCGATGAGGATGAGATGGACGTTCACTGGGTATGAAGATGTGCCGATGCACACATAGATCATGATATGAGTGATTGGGCCCACTAGTGCGCCTTGATCACATTAGACTGTGGTCCATGATCATTTTGCGTGATTGCTAATGTGATGTGTGATTGCTTATATATATATATATATAATATGTATTTGTGTGACACATCATATTAGGAGACTGAATCAAAATCCCCTCTCTCGATAATATTAAGTCGATAAACATGAAGCAATTAGATTAACACATGTGGCCTTTCATCGTTATAGGAAGAAATCGATTCCCTATAGGGAAATCTTGGGGGGTATCACATGCGTAGGGAAGAACATAAAAAATAAAATCCTCAAATTTTTCAAAGATGTGTTCGTCGTTGTTGGAAGATTGGTGCGCAAAAACCCGTGAAACTTAAATCCACGTGTGAGATAGTGTTTTATCTAGGGAGATCGTATATTCTTGAATCCCTGCAAATCTGTAGGGGTAGTTGAAGGAGGTCAAGCGCCCTCCTCTCTAGCGATGATCCACATAGTAGGGCTGCAACAATGCTCCTCAAATCTCCAAGCCTGCTATATGAAGAGGAGAATAGGAGACGGCAAACAAGAGAGGCTGTAGCATATGAGCCTTTCGTTCCCTCCATTTATATAGGTCCCCTATCAATTTAACCATAATGGATCCTTCTCTATTTGATAGTGGATCTCCATTCAACTACCTAAGCCTCTTAGATTAGTGGATCTTTATCCAATAATATCTCATTGGCTCTTATTGGATCTCATCCATAGGATCTAAAAATTTAGGGGTTTATTGGATATCCAATAAGATACGGGCTCTAGCAGATATCTCATATTCGAACCTCTATTCGTCGCAATGCCTACCATATGTGTGTGATCCTCTAGGCCCAATATTGAGCTGGCTATGAATCATACTTGTCAGAACTCCTTCTGACTCTGTGAATTATTATCTCCATAATAATTCACTCGACTCAACAACTGCAAACATACTAAGCAACTACACTGTAGTCTCTAGAAGATACAGGGGAATCCAATTCATTAGACCTGTCTATTCTCAGTTGTCATGTACCTATAGTTTATCATCTATCTAATATCCTAGAGACTGTATATCAGGCATGGTGCTGTCAGGCACATAGAGTTTCTACACGAGTCTCGCTCTAATCGGATTCTCTAGATAACTCTTTCTCTCTCAATCTGAATGACCCTGGCTAGGGATTTATCTAAGAACACATGAGCTATTTCTCTTATGATATCAAGAGTAGATGATCCTCTATCGACACTCAATAGTCCTCGTAAGGTTGGCTATCACTCCTGATGATCGGTTGTGCTAGATCTAGAACCTCCAAACCTATAAGTCCGGTATCAAAGAGTGGAGTACTCATACAGGACATCCTTGGTGTCTCAAGTCTAAGGACCAAGCATACCACTGGGATAACGTAATCGTTGTCTGACAATGAGGTATCATTAATCATTAAGCATTTTGTGAGCGGATCAATCAGTGAACTCATTCTCCAATGAGCACCTACATTGTATCCCTAGTGTCCTCACATGAGCAGCTATGAGACCAACTACATCCATCATATGGACGGGTATACAAAACACCAATCTGTCTGGTTATCTCGATGTCCCTCTCGAATAACCTATGACCGAGATTATTTAGAATCTATGTTTAAAGGCGAATTGGTCTCATTATCGTGATCTCATCACGATCTGATTGCACTTGCATAGATCCATGAACATCACAATATATTAATGCAATATACAATATAAAGTGATAAAATATCAAATAATAATAATAAGTAAAAACACTGCGTGTCACGTCACACGTGCCATCATATGACAACGTAGGTTGTGTTGAATCTCGTATTTTGATGATGAAACCAATTGATAATTATGTTTATGTTTTAATCTGTGTTTTAAGTGACGCAGGATGCTTCGATCAAGATGAGACACTTAAAGCCGAAAAAATCATGTTGGGCCGGAGGAACATATCAGAAGATTAGACGTTGGGCCAATGGATCGGTCGACATATCGACAAAAGGCTTCGGGTCATGGATTCGGAAATCAGACCAAGAAGAGTGGGTATTGCGCCAAGGATATCGAAGTTGCGAAGTCAACTGGCCAATTGGGTAATAAGCTACAGGAGAGGACGATACGCTGAAGAATCGGACGAAGCGTTGAGGGACCAATGACATGCCGGATAACTTGATTAATGCTTAGTATTAATTGTCTAGATCAAAGTTTATTTTACATGTACAGAATTAACTACGATGGCAGTAAGACATGCAGCAGGTGTTGTACCGGAGTCAATACTAAGATCACATTGGGAGTTTGAGAGTTCGACGGAAGTCTGGACGGTCGTCGGAGGTTCTGCGGGAACAAATCCGAGAAGTCCAGGAGCTTGCCAAAGAAGCTCGTTGGAACTCAACAAGAGGATCATTGCAAGTCTAAGAGTTTACCAAAAGTCCATTGGAGCATCGCCGAGGGTTCGTCGGATGTTTGCCGAAAGCTCACCGGAAGAAGCGATTGATGCACCGGAATACGAGTTGTAGTACTAATATCTTAAATGTCATAGTTAGCATGAATATTAAGTTAGAAATGGGAGGTGATCCCATTAACTTAATCTGGGGCTAATTGGGCCCTTGACAAACCTAAATTGGGTCAAATGGATTAGCCCATTCGGACCCAGATTTCCTAGCCGGCGGTCGCACTGCCAGGGCTGGCAGTGGCACTGCCCAGAAGCTCAATCACTGAGTGAAGTCAGGTGGTAGTACCGCTTGAGCTCGGTCTCCGAGCAGTGTCAGGCGGTAGTACCGTTCAGTTCTGGCGGTGGTACCGCTAGGACCCCGGAAATCCGGGAGATGACACTTTTGAGCTCCAAATTCAAACCAGTTAGGGCCTATATAAACTCCACCCTTTCCTGCATGAAAGGGCACCGAAAGTTTGTATTTATTCTGAGAATTTGAGAGCTTAAAAGTGTTGTAAAAGGCTAGAAGTTCTTCTCCCTCTTTTCTTCTAAGTTTTGATCATTCAAGAGAGGAGTGGAAATCTGTAAGGGTTATCTCATAAGCCAGTCAAAAGGAATAAAGCTGTAAAAGGGTGGTTGGCCTTCGTTTATTGAAGAAAAGCATCTAGTGGATGTCAGTGATCTCATCGGAGGAGGAAGCCAAAAGTGGATGTAGGTCAAGATTGACCGAACCACTCTAAATCTCGGTTTGCATTTACATTCTGCTCTCTATCTTAACTACAAACTGCCTCCGTTGATTTACTTCAACTATACTTTTGTTTGATCTTAAGTTGAAGAACTTTTCGAAATGATTTTCATTGAAAATGCTTTCATCGTACAAACGTCGTTTTAAACCAACGAAAGTTTTCCGCTGCACTAATTCATCCCCCCCCCCCCCCCCCCCCCCTTAGTGCTTTTGATCCTAACATTTGTTATCAGAGCCTCGTTATTTTTCAGTTGATTTAACACCCAAGAGAAATGGCTTATTTCGACTTTCAAGAGGGTTTACTCTCTCATTCGTCCTCCCTTTTTCAATGGGACGGACTATATTTATTGAAAAACTCGAATGAGAGTTTTCTTACTTTCTTTGGATTTGAATTTATGGCACTTAGTTGAAAATGGATTTGAAATGTCTTCTCTTCCAATGAACCATTAGAATGATTTGGAGAAGAAGACATTTTCTCTAAATGCAAAGGCTATGAATGCCTTATTTTGTGCCTTAGACAAAAACAAATTTAATCATATTTCTTTGTGCGAAACGGCTTTCGATATTTAGCGCACTCTTGAAATCACACAAGAAGGCACAAGTAGTGTAAAAAATTCTAAAGTAAATCTTTTGATGGACGATTTTGAGATATTTTATATGGAACCAAGAGAGACTATTGGAGACATGTACACCCGTTTTACGGATGTCGTCAATAGTCTAAAAGTACTTGGTAAAAGTTTTTCGAACTTTAAACTCGTGAATAAGATTTTGCGTTCTCTTTCTAAGAAGTGGGATTCAAAAGTAATAGCTTTACAAGAAACAAAAGATTTAAATATTTTTTTACTTAAAGAACTTATTGGTACATTGATGACATATGAAATGGTGCATAATGCACTTGGTGAACATGATGAACAAAACCATCTTCCAAAGAATAGGAAGGATTTGAGACATAAAACATTTGAAGACCACTCGAGCATAAGCTCAAGTGATGGTGAACAAGAATTACTCACTAAGAAATTTAAAAAGTTAATGAAACAAAAATTAAAGAACAAAAAGAACGAAACTACTTGCTTTGAACGCAAGAAGAAGAACAAAAATTGGGATGAATTAAGCTCCTCCGAAGACGAGGAGAAAATCAAGAAAGGCGAGGTGGCAAACTACTCCTTAATGGTATTCAACGATGAGGTAATCGAAACACCCTTAATTTATTTTGAAATTACTTGATGTTTTCCATGATGCATTTTCGATTTTTAGAATAATTATTTTTCTTGAAAATTGCATGTTTAAAAAAATTAAAAATATAAGAATTTGATCATGCTAGTAATTTTGAAAATAATATTAAAAATTACATATTTTATGTTAATGAAATAAAATGTTAGATTTAAATCTAATGATCATATGTATGTTTTTCTTAAGAAAAAATGTGTCTTGATGATTTTCGATTTTGATTGAAACCATGCTTGATGTTTTAATGAAAATATTAATAAGTTTAATATCATGCTTAATGATGATGCATGGCTTTTGTATGGAAAACTAAGCATGAAAAGATAGATTCATCTAAAAAGAAAAATGCATGACTACAACAAATAACAAAATGATTTTGGTTGAAAATACCTTATGCTCAATGAAACGATGATTGATGAATATGCTTTATATTTAATGATTTCTTTGCCTTATATGTCCTATCATGATGAATGTTTTAAAAATAAATGAAATCATGTTTGATTTGAAGTAATGCATAATGATCATGCTTAATGAGGTTTCTTTCGAAATGATATATAATGATTTTTGTGATTTATGGATTATCGATTTTCACGATAATAAAAGTGACTTTTTCGGTTTAAAAAATGATGCATATTTTTGATTTGACATAAATGAAATAGGCATGCTTGTATGAAATAGTGTAAGTGTCATGACGATTGTATACTTAATGATGCATAAAGTTGTAATGAAAATATTGAAATTTTGATACCATGATTTGATGATTTTATGCATGAGATTTTAAGGTTATACATGATGATTTTTATGGTTTATTGATCTTGATGGTTTTTATGATGAAATTTATTTTTCAATCCTAAACGATTGATGATATATATTTTTTTGGCACAAAAAGGACAACGGCATGCTTGTGTGAAACAACTAAATAGAGAAAAGCATTTTTCTTAAAAATTCTTTTTCTCTATCTTATTGACTTTGATGAATCTATTTTATCACCTTTTTATGAATCTCTTGAAAATGATTTTGATTTAATGATTTGAATTTGAATGAGTTTTATTTTGATTTTTCGAGATTTATAACTTGAGATTTACTCTATAAAAATTGAGATATTTATCCTCAATGTTTCTTTTTGCCATCTACCATCCGAATGAATCATGATTGGTATCATTGCTATATTTCTTCTTGTCGTGTACTAAAGAGAAAATTTTCCTAAATTAATCATGATTTTTTGGAACCACAATTTTTTTTTTATTCATAATGAATTGACAAATTTTATATGCTTGAATTAATATCTTGTTTTCCTATAAGATTAAATGAATTTTATCTATATCATCATCTCCTAAGAATTCCTTTCATTTTTTTAAAGAGGAGATGTGTGAAAATGAATAATATCTTTTGGTATTCACATGATTTTATCTTTTTATGATATGATTTTTATGCAATTCCTTATGTTCATGAAATATTTATCTCATCACCCAATAATTCTTCTTGATATTTCTTATGTGATGATATGAATATATGAAATATTCATTAATTTGTTTTGATGTATACAAATAAGAAGTTTTGATCATGATGTGAAATAAATGATGATTTGAAATCACGTATGTAATGATGATTTTATATACATGACGATTTGGAATTATGCATGCAATACTTTAACTTATGATAATGATACATGCAATGATGAAATATTCATGATAAAATAATTGTTTTGACATTCATGACTTGAATTTTCATCTATGTTATTTACCTTTTCATAATTTAGAAATTAATGAAAAGGGTCTTCCTTTCTTTTTGACAATGACAAAGAGGGAGTAAAACATGCTAGAAAGCTAATTTGCTAGCTCGTATAATTCAAGAAGAAAGCAAAAATTATACTTCTTAAAAGAGAAGAAATTGCTATCTTGAACATCACTAAAAAAATGCTATTTTGCAAATCTCAAGACACACAAGTGCAAACATACAAAATTTATAATTTTGCACATCATTAAAATTTATGATGCTTTGGTGATTATGCATGTTTTAAAATATTATAAGATTCACTAGCTTGCATGATGTGGAACTTACTATCTTAAACATCACTAAGGAGTTCTATCTTGCCTATCTCAAGAAGCAAAAAAGTTAGCTTGCACATCTAGTAAAACTTATATTTCAAGAAGCAAGAGTTACTTCCTTGAACATCTCAAAATTGCTAGCTTGCGTGTTTTAAAATGTTAATTTTTTTTTTTTTGCTAGCTTATATTTTGATGATAGCAAACTTGCATGATGGTAAAAATGGATATTATATTTTTCATGTAATGAGTTAAACTTATATCACAAACACTTGATTGTGGTACTTCTCCTTTTTGTTGATGAAAAATGGGGAGAAGTGTTGGGAAATCTTAGGGGGTGACATCACATGCGCAGTGGAAGAACAATAAAACAAAATCACGATTCCCAAAGAGATGTTCGTCGTCGTGCGAAGATTGGTACGCAAAATCCGCGAAAGATGAAACTACGTATAGAGTAGATTATGGTACCTAGGGAGATCGTATATCCCTGTTTCCTTGCAGATCCTGAGGAGAGGGTGAAGGAGGTCAAGCGTCCTCCTCTCTAGCGATGATCCACACAGTAGGGTTGCGACGACGCTCCTCAAAACTCCAGGCCTATTTTGAGGTGGAGAGGGAGAGGAGAATAGGAAAGGCAAGCAAGAGCTCTCTAGCCTATGGGGCTCTGAATTCCTCCTATTTATATAGGTCCCCTATCAAACCCTAATGGGTCCTCCCCTAGTGGGTATTGGATCTGCATCCAATAAGACAAGGGCTCCGTCGGATATCTCATATCCGAACCTCTACTCATCGCAATGCCTACCATATGTGTGTGACCCTCTAGGCCCAATATCGAGCTGGCCGTGAGTCATACCTGTCAGAACTGTTTGGAAATCCTTGGGGGCGACATCATATGCGCAACGGGAGAACAAGAAAAACAAAATCCTCGATTCCTAAAGAGATGTTCGTCGTCGTGCGAAGATTGGTACGCAAAAATCCGCGAAACATGAAACTGCGCATAGAGTAGATTGTGTTACTAAGGGAGATCGTATATCCCTGTTTCCTTGCAGATCCTTAGGAGAGGGTGAAGGAGGTCAAGCATCCTCCTCTCTAACGGTGATCCACACAGCAGGGTTGCGACGACGCTCCTCAAAACTCCAGACCTACTCTGAGGTGGAGATGGAGAGGAGAATAGGAAAAGGCAAACAAAGCTCTCTAGCCCATGGGGCTCAATCCCTCCTATTTATAGAGGTCCCCTGTCAAACCCTAATGGGTCCTCCCTAGTGGGTATTGGATCTGCATCCAATAAGACAAGGGCTCCGGCCGGATATCTCATATCCGAACCTTTATTCATCGTAATGCCTACCATATGTGTGTGACCCTCTAGGCCCAATATCGAAATTGGCCGTGAGTCATACCTGTCAAGAACTCCTTTCTAACTCAAAGGAATTATTATCTCTGTAATAATTCACTTGACTCATCGACTACGGACGATTAGGCCACTACGCCAAGAGTCCCCAAACGATACAGGGAATCCAATCCATTGGACATGTTCTGTCCTCGCCATTTACAGTGTACCTATAGTCCCTCATCCATCTAATATACCGAGATCGATATATCGAGCATGGTGTTGTCGGACCCACACCGGTTTCTTCTCGAAGTCTCGCTCTAATCGGATTCTCCTCAAGAACTCTTTCTCTCTCAACCCGAATGACCCTGGCCAGGGATTTGTCTCGAGCAAGAACACATGGGATATTCCTCTCATGACACCGAGAGGGATGATCCTCTATCGACACTCAATAGCCCTCGAAGGTCGATCGACTACCACTCCCAATGACCAATTGTACTAGATCTGGGACAGCCAAACCTATAAGTCTAGTATCAAAGAGTGGAGCACTCATACAGGACATCCTTGGTGTCTCAAGTCTAAGGACCAGATACACCACTAGGACTACGGAGTTGCTGTCTGACAATAAGGCATCATCAACCATCCAGCATTCCGTAAGCGGATCAATCAGTGAACTCATTCTCCAATGAGCACCTGTACTATATCCCTAGTGTCCCTACACAAGCAGCTATGAGACCAGCTGCATCCATCATATGGATGGATATACAGCACACCGGTCTATCCGGTTATCATGATATCCCTCTCGAGTAACCTATGACCGGGATTATTTAGGATATGTGTTTAAAGGTGAATCATCTCACTATCGTGATCTCATCACGATCCGATTCCCATTGCACAAATCCAAGGATATCACAATATATGTATGCATTTATGCAATAGTTATAAAGTGATATATGCCAAAATATAATAAGCAAAAAGATTCTATATTAAGTCACACGTGCCATCACTCACGTGATTGGCTTGCTGGGCACCTATGACTAGCAATCTCCCACTTGACCTAAAGTCAATCACCTATGTGTCTGATCCCCATCAAACCTCTGTGACACTCAAACCAAATATGAGACAACGACTTTGTTAGTGGATCTGTAATGTTATCTTCGGATGGAACTCTTTCCACTACTACATCTCCTCGGGTCACGATCTCTCTGATAAGGTGGAACCTTCTCAGAACATGCTTAGATTTCTGATGAGACCTAGGTTCCTTGAGCAATCACCCCGTTGTTGTCGCAATATAGGGAGATCGGCTCTTCGCTACCCGACACGACTCCCAAATCTGTGATGAACTTCTTCACCCAAACTCCCTCTTTTGCTGCATCTGATGCAGCAATGTACTCCGCCTCTGTGGTCGAGTCAGCAGTGGCATCTTGCTTGGAACTCTTCCAGCACATTGCTCCTCCATTCAAGGTGTACACATACCCTGAATTCGACTTGCTATCATTGACATCGGACTGAAAACTTGAGTCAGTGTAGCCTTCAACCTTAAGGCTATTACCTCCATATACTAGTAAAAGATCCTTAGTCCTTCTCAAGTACTTAAGGATACACTTTACTGCTTTCCAGTGCTCCAAGCCTGGATCCGCCTGATACTTGCTCGTGACACTCAGAGCATGCGCTATATCAGGCCTAGTACATAGCATGGCATACATGATAGACCCTATTGCTGAGACATAAGGTATCATATCCATGTTCGCCCTTTCTTTTGGAGTCTTTGGGGACATACTCATAGAAAGCGATATCCCATGTCTCATCGGTATGAGACCTCTCTTGGAATTTTCCATACCAAACCTTTTGACAATGGTTTCTATGTACCTGGACTGGGATAAGCCAAGCATCCTCTTGGATCTATCTCTATAGATTCTAATCCCCAAAATATAGGATGCTTCCCCTAAGTCCTTCATGGAGAAGTGTCTAGATAACCAAGTCTTTACTGTGGATAGCATTCCTACGTCATTCCCAATGATCAGGATGTCATCCACATATAACACCAAAAAGGTGATAGCGCTCCCACTTACCTTTCTGTATACACAAGGCTTATCTTCGTTCTTAACGAAGTCATAAGATCTGATTGCCTCATCAAATCTTATGTTCCAACTTCGGGAAGCTTGCTTTAATCCATAAATGGATCTAAGCAACCTACACACCTTATCTGGACAGTTCTTGGACACGTATCTCTCAGGTTGTATCATATACACCTCCTTCTCGAGGTTCCCATTGAGGAATACGGTTTTCACATCCATCTGCCAGATCTCATAATCATAGTGTGCTGCAATAGCCAATAGAATTCTGATGGATTTTAGTATTGCTACGGGTGAGAAGGTTTCGTCATAGTCAACACCTTGCCTTTGACGATATCCCTTAGCCACTAGCCTTGCTTTATAGGTCTCTACCTTTCCATCTACTCCGATCTTTTTCTTAAAGATCCACTTGCAACCAATGGGTACAATACCTTCGGGTGCATCAACTAGGTTCCAAACCTTATTGGAGTACATAGAATCCATCTCAGAATTCATGGCTTCTTGCCACTTCCCGGAGTCTATACTCATAATAGCCTCCTTGTAAGTCTGAGGATCAATATCCTCTGCATCCTCTCCTCTAATATGTCCCACATATCTCTCAGGAGGATGTGATACTCTATCATACCTGCGTAAAGTTGAAACTTGTGTATTAGGTACCCCAAACGCATTCAAAATCAGAGTGGTGCTTGAGCTTGGTTCTCCAACCTCGCCAATTCTATCATTCTCCCACTATCTCTGCCAAGAATGTGTTCCTTCTCAAGGAACACTGCTCTCTTTAGCTACAAAGACCTTTTGGTCCTCGAGATGATAGAAATAATACCCACAAGTTTCCTTGGGGTATCCCACAAATTTGCATCGCCTCATCCTTGATTCTAACTTATCGGGTTGTGTCTTTTAACATGTGTAGGGCAGCCCCAAATCTTAACAACCTTAAGATCAGGCTTTTTCCCTTTCCATATCTCATATGGTGTAGATACTACCACTTAGTTGGAACTCTGTTTCAGAAGGTAAGTTACGGGTTTCTAGGCATATCCCCGAATGAGATGGGTAGGTCAAATAAAACTCATCATGGACCGTACTATATCTAATAATGTACAATTTCTCCTTTCGAGACACCATTGAGCTGAGGTGTATAAGGAGTTGTCCATTAGGATAATATCCCATGGTCCTTGAGGAACCCGAGTGAACTCTGTACTTAAGTACTCACCTCCTCAACTGATCAAGAGTTTTGATACTCTTTCCACCGGTTCTCCACCTCATTCTTATACTCTCTCTCAATTTCTCAAAGGCCTCTCACCTTGTACTTCATTAAGTACACATATTCATACCTTGAGAAATCATCAAGAAATGTAATGAAGTAGGAGTAACCTCCAATGGCATGAGTTGACATGGGTCCACATACATCACTATGTATGAGTTCCAACAACTCAGTGGCTCTCTCTCCAGTTCCACTAAATGGAGAGTTGGTCAGTTTTCCACGAATGCAAGGCTCACAAGTTGCATATGACACATAGTCAAATGGATCTAGATATCCATCATTTAGCAACTTTTGAATCCTTCTTTCATGGATGTGACCTAGCCTACAATGCCACAGGTATGCACTGTTCAACTCATCTCATTTCCTCTTGGACACATTTACATTCATGATATGTGGAGTGGTGTCTAATATAAATAAACTATTATGCAATGTTCCTTTCATGATGATCTTATCATCTAATAATATCGAACAACCATTGTTCTCAAAAATAAATTTATATCCACTAACTATTAAACATGAAATGGAGATAATGTTTTTGATAATAGAAGGAACAAAATAACATGCATCTAATGCAATAAAAGCTCCACTAGGCAGATGTAAGGCGACCTCGCCAACAGCTACTACAGCAACTTTTGCTCCATTACCCATCTTGAGGTCCATCTCACCTCTCTCTAGTCTCCTAGGCCTTGCCAGAACCTGCAACGAATTGCATATATGATAAGCACTACCGGTATCCAATACCCATATGTTATCATAAGAGTCTGACAAATGGAGACTGATCATGAATGTACCTGAAGCTTCATCAAGCTTTTGTTTCGCCCTTTCTGCAAGGTACTCTTTGCAGTTTCTCTTCCAGTGCCCATCTTTACCACAGTGGAAGCACTGACCTTTGTCCTTTGCTGGGTCTTTCTTAGCAACCTTTGCTTTACCTAGTTTGCCCTTGCCCTTTCCCTTCTTAAGGGACCTTTCTGCTTTCCTTTTCTTTTTTGTCTCACTAGTGTAGAGAACTGGCTTCTCTTTCTTGATAGTACTCTTTGCCTCCCTCAACATATTGAGAAGCTCTGGGAGAGTCACTTCAAGCTTGTTCATATTAAAATTCATTATGAACTGTGAAAAGGAATCTGGTAGGGACTGAAGCACAATGTCCACACACAAGTTATCCTCTAGGACCATTCCTAGACCTGTGAGTTTCTCTATCCACTCAATCATCTTTAAGACATGGTTCTGAACCGGTGACCCCTCAGTCATCCTAGCGCGGAAGAGGCTCTTAGATATCTCATATCGTTGAGTCCTTCCCTGTTCCTCAAACAATTTACGGGCATGTAGGAGAATGGATCTGGCATCCATCTTTTCATGTTGTCTTTGTAACTCAGGAGTCATAGAGCCCAACATATAGCACTGAGCAAGAGTGGAGTCATCAATGTACTTCACGTAGCGAGCGATCTCATCCTCGTTTGCCCCTTCTTCGGGCGCAGGCATCACTGTATCAAAGACGTACACGATTTTCTCCACTGTGAGAATAACTCTCAAGTTACGGAGCCAATCCGTATAATTTGGACCAGTGAGGCAGTTGACATCAAGTATGCCACGTAAGGGATTTGAAAGTGACATTTTCTGAAAATAAAGATGTAGTAGAAATGAATAACATGCAGATTTTGTAAGAAATTAACTATTAAGATATGGACTTCTATCTTAATATGCTCCCACTATTTTACTAACGAGTCACGCGACACCCTCAGCACGTGAAACAGAAGTCTCCGGCAGACTTCTAGTGGGGATCAGGATCCAATCAGCGTCTTAGTGTAACCTCGAGGGACTCAACCAATCACACTAAGCCTAAAAGGTAGGCAACTCTTGTCGATCATAACTCCTTGTGATTCCTGTCCTGTTCGGCCTCCGAATCACCATGGCCTCGAGGGACTCGACCAACCATGATGCTCGGTTAAGTCAACACCTTCGTTACAAGATGAGTCTGATTTGATGATATACCCTCGAGGGACTCGACCAAGTATACCATGCCCTCAAGTCACCGGTGACATCTCTATGTCGTAAGTAAGATAGCGAATCGCGATATAGGTGAGTCTCGAGGGACTTGACCAACTCAACCAATACCGGGAATCGGTTCCTACTTATAACGATGGAAGGCCACGTGGGTCAATCTAATTGGTCTCCTAATATGACATGTCACACATATACATATTTAATATATATCTACATCGCATGCAAAAATATATATACATATCTAGTATGTGTATAAGCAATTACACTAGATGATCATGGACCACAACCTAATATGATTAGGCCCAAGCCAGTAGGCCTAATCACTCACATGAAGATCTATGTGTGCAACGGTGCATCTACATGCCCTGTGATCGTCCATCTTGTCCTCGTCGGTTCCGTCGATATCTTGATGCATCTTCATGTATCACGATCGTTCGTCTCGTGGGTCCCGCTATCGCATCCACGCTCCCGCTGCGCCTCCTCATGTGATTACAACTTAATCATAAGCACACAGGCCCGACAATAAATGAGAAATATAATGGAAGCTCGCAGACCTCAATAATAATAATCACAAGTACACACATCACACGGTCCATGATCATCCGTCCACACATCATACATCACATGTATAAATAATCATCATCATGTAGGACTACTAGATAATAATAAAAAATAATAATCAACTAAAATTTTTAATTAATTAATATTTTCCGAAATCAAAGACATTATAGGGAATTTCTGAATTCATAGGGGTATTTTCGTAATTTGGACAAAAGACATAAATTGGAAATTCTCAAATTTCGAGGGGCAAAACTATCTTTTGCCCAGAAAACCCTAATGCCCTTTCCCCTTTTACTGCCACCGCCCACCACCTTCGGCGGGCGGTGGGCATGGCGGGCGAGGGCAACCGCCTCGCTTACAAAGCAAGAAGTCTGTTAGCTGACGCTATCGCCATGGGCGCCCCTTTTCCGCCGCCGCCCGCCGAAGCGGTGTTGTCCCGTCGGGCGACCGTCCCCTGGGGGGGGGTTTCGCCATTGAGCAGCGGCGGCAGCGCCGCTACCCTCACGGCACCTCTGGGGGTCGCCAAACCCAGCCAGCAAGCTCAAGCAAGTAGGTCGGCTGGCGGCTGCAGAAAACGCAGCCCCTGTGCTGCCCGGCCGATGCGCTGCACGCACGAGATCGAGGGCAGCAACTATTGCTGCCCTTCCTTGTTTTTTTAGGCCAATAATTTTGACGCCAAAATTCTTCCTAAACACAACACACGCAGCTTCAAAACCAATCATTCGCACGAACAACCTGGCTCTGATACCACTGTTGGGAAAACTTAGGGGCGACATCACATGCGCAATGAAGAACAAGAAAACAAAAATCCCGATTCCCAAAGAGATGTTCATCATCGTGCGAAGATTGGTACACAAAATCCGCGAAACATGAAACTGCGTATAGAGTAGATTATGTTACCTAGGGAGATCAGATATCCCCTGCTTTCCTTGCAGATCCTTAGAGAGGGTAAAGGAGGTCAAGCGTCCTCCTCTCTAGCGGTGATCCACACAGCAGGGGTTGCGACGACGCTTCTCAAAACTCCGTGCCTATTTTCGTGTGGAGAGGGAGAGGAGAATAGGAAAGGCAAGCAAGAGCTCTCTAGCCTATGGGGGCTCAATTCCTCCTATTTATAGAGGTCCCCTGTCAAACCCTAATGGGTCCTCCCCTAGTGGGTATTGGATCTGCATCCATCCAAAAATATAGGGGCTCCGCCGGATATCTCATATCCCAACCTCTACTCATCGCATTGCCTACCATATGTGTATGACCCTCTAGGCCCAATATCGAGCTAGCCGTGAGTCATACCTGTCAGAACTCCTTTTAACTTAGTGAATTATTATCTCTGTAATAATTCACTTTCGACTCATCGACTCACGACGTACTAGGCCACTACGTCAGTAGTCCCCAAATGATACAAAGCAATCCAATCCATTGGACCTGCATCGTCTTAGTTACCATGTACCTATAGTCCCTCATCCATCTAATATCCCGAGACCGTATATCGAGCATGGTATTGTCGGACCCATACGGTTTCTACTCGAGTCTCGCTCTAATCGGATTCTCCCGGAGAACTCTTTCTCCCTCAACTCAATGACCCCGCCGTGGGATTTGTCCGAGCAAGAACACATGAGATATTCCTCTCATGACGCCGAGAGTGGATGATCCTCTATCGACACTCAATAGCCCCTCGTAAGGTCGACTACCACTCCCAATGACCAGTTTGTACTAGATCCGGGACAGCCAAACCTATAAGTTCGGTATCAAAGAGTGGAGCACTCATACAGACATCCTTGGTGTCTCAAGTCTAAAGACCAGATACACCACTAGGACTACGGAATCGCCAATCGACAATAAGGCATCATCAACCATCCAAAGATTCCGTAAGCGGATCAATCAGTGAACTCATTCTCCAATGAGCACCTGTAATGTATCCCTAGTGTCCCTACACAAGCAGCTATGAGACCAGCTGCATCCATCATATAGATGGGTATACAGCACACCGGTCTGTCCGGTTATCACAATATCCCTCTCGAGTAACCTATGATTGGGATTATTTAGGATATGTATTTAAAGGTGAATCGATCTCACTATCGTGATCTCATCACGATCCGATTCCCATTGCACAAATCCAAGGACATCACAATATATGTATAAATTTATGCAATAGTTATAAAGTGATATATGCCAAAATATAATAAGCAAAAAGATTCTGTATCAAGTCACACGTGTCATCACTCATGTGATTGGCTTGCTGGGCACCTATGACTAGCAAGAAGCATATTGATTATATGTCATGATTTTATCATGACATGTTGCTTGGATTTTTGAATCCAAGAGTTTCTATCAATATGGCATATTGATATGGGGAGTTTGTTTAAACTCCGTAAGTTAAGTTTAGCTCCGTCATTAATTGGTTGTCATCATCAAAAAGAGGGAGATTGTTGAATATCGTATTTTGATGATGAAACTAATTGATAATTGTGTTTATGTTTTAATCTGTGTTTTAAGTGATGCAGGATGCTTCGATCAGGATGAGACAATTAAAGCTGAAAAAATCATGTTGGGTTGGAGGAACATGTCAAAAGATTGGGCGTCGGGCCGGTGGATCGGTCGACGTATCGACAAAAGGCTTCGGGCCGTGGATTCGAGCATCGGTCCAAGAAGAGCGGGTATTGCGCTAAGGATATCGGAGTTGTGGAGTCAACTGGCCGGTTGGGCAATAGGCCGTAGGAGAGGACGATGTGCTGAAGAATCGGATGAAGCGTCGAGGGACCAATGACATACCGGACAACTTAATTAATGCTTAGTATTAATTATCTAGATCAAAGTTTGTTTTACATGCACAGGATTAACTATGATGGCAGTAAGACATACAGCAGGTGTTGCGCCGGAGTCAAGACCAAGATCACGTTTGGAGTTCGAGAGTTTGACGGAAGCCCGGACGGTCGTCGGAGGTTCTACGGGAACAAATACGAGAAGTCCAGGAGCTTGCCAAAGAAGCTCGTTGGAATTCACCAAGAGGATTATCGCAAGTCCAGGAGTTTGCCAGAAGTCCGCCGGAGCATCGTTGAGGGTTCGTCGGATGTTCGCCAGAAGCTTGCCGGAAGAAGCGATTGACGCACCGGAACACGAGTTGTAGTATTAATGTCTTAAATGTCATAGTTTGCATGAAGATTAAGTTTGGAATGAGAGGTGATCCCATTAACTTAATCTGGGGCCAATTGGGCCCTTGACATACCCAAATTGGGCCAAATGGATTAGCCTATTCGGACCCAGATTTCTTGGCCGGCGGTGGTACTGCTAGGGCTAGCGGTGGCACCACCCAGAAGCTCAATCTATGAGCGAAGTCAGGTGGTGGTACCGCCTGAGCTCGGTCTCCGAGCGAAGTCAGGCGATGGTACCACCCCTGTCAGGTGGTGGTACCGCCTGAGCTCGGTCTTCGAGCAATGTCAGGCGGTAGCACCGCCCAGTTCTAGCGGTGGTACCGCTAGGACCCTGAAAATTCAGGAGATGACACTTTTGAGCTTCAAATTCAAACTAGTTGGGGCCTATATAAACCCCACCCTTTCCTGCATGAAAGGGCACCGAAAGCTTAAATTTATTCTGAGAATTTGAGAGCTTAAAAGTGTCGTAAAAGGCTAGAATTTCTTCTCCCTCTTTTCTTCTAAGTTTTGATCATTTAAGATAGAAGTGGAAATCTGTAAGGGTTATCTCCTAAGCCTGTTAAAAGGAGTAAAGTTATAAAAGGGTGGTTGACCTTTGCCTATTGAAGGAAGGTCTTTAGTGGACATCGATGACCTCATCGGAGGAGGAAACCAAAAGTTGATGTAGGTCAAGATTGACCAAACCACTCTAAATCTCAGTTTACATTTACATTCTATTCTCTATCTTAGTTGCAAACTGCCTCCATTGCTTTACTTCAACTATACTTTTTTTTTATCTTAAGTTGAAGAACTTTTCGAAATGGTTTTCATCAAACAAACGTCGTTTTAAACCAACGAAAGTTTTCCGCTACACTAATTCAGCCCAACCCCCCCTCCTCCCCTCTTAGTGCTTTTGATCCTAACAGGTTGAGTTGGTCGAGTCCCTCGAGAACTTGCCTATGACATAGAGATATCACTAGTGACCTGAGGACATGGTATACTTGGTCAAGTCCCTCGAGGTCATATCATCGAATCAGACTCATCCTATAATGATGGTGATGACTTAACCAAACATCATAGTTGGTCGAGTCCCTCGATGCCATGATGGTTCGAAGGTCGAATAAGACGAGAATCACAGGGAGTTATGATCGAAAAGAGTTGATGACTTAATATCCTATAATGATGGTGATGACTTAACCATATATCATGGTTGGTCGAGTCCCTTGATGCCATGATGGTTTAAAGACCGAATATGACGAGAATCACAAGGAGTTGTGATCGACAAGAGTTGCCTATCTTTTCGGGCTTAGTGTGATTGGTCGAGTCTCTTGAGGTTACGTAGAAATATCGATTGGATCCCGATCTCTACTAGAGATCCACTGAAGATCTATGATTCACATATTGGAGGGAGTTATGTATTTCGTGAGAAAATAGTGGGAGTAGATTAATATAGAAGATCATATCTTAGTTGTTTACTTTTTGCGAAGTCTACATGTTATTTACTTCTATTATATGTTTATTTTTTAAAAAATATCGCTTTCAAATCTCTTACGTGGTATACTTGATGTCAACTGCCTCATTAGTCTAAATTATATGGATTGGCTCCGCAACCTAAGAATCGTTCTCATGGTAGAGTAAATCACGTACGTCTTTGATACAATGATACCTACGTAGGAGGAAAGGGTAAGCAAGGATGAGATAGCTTGCTATATAAAGTACATAGATGATTTCACTCTTTCTCAGTGTTACATATTGGGCTCCATGACTCCTGAGTTACAGAAACAATATGAAAAGATGAATGTCAGATCCATTCTCCTGCATGTCCGTAAATTATTTTAGGAATAGGGAATGACTCAATGATATGAGATATTAAAGACTCTTTTATGCGCTAGGATGACTGAGGGGACACCAGTTCAGAACCATGTCCTAAAGATGATTGAGTGGATAAAAAAATTCACAGGTTTGAGAATGGTCCTAAAGGATAATCTATGTGTGGATCTTATGCTTCAGTCCCTACTAGATTTTTTTTTTAATTCATAATGAATTTTAATATGAACAAGCTTGAGGTGACTCTCCCTGAGCTCATCAATATGTTGAGGGAGATAGAGAGCACTATCAAGAAAGAGAAGCCAGTTCTCTATACTAGTGAGACTAGAAAGAAAAGGAATGTAGAAAAGTCCTTTAAGAATGACAAGGGCAAGGGCAAATCGATAAAACAAAGGTTGCTAAGAGGGACACAGTGAAAGACAAAGGCCAATGCTTCTACTGCGGCATAGATAAGTATTAAAAGAGGAACTACAAAGATTACCTTACAAAGAGGGCGAAAAAGAAGTTTGGAGAAGCTTTAAGTACATTCATAATCAATCTCCATTTGTCAAATCCTTACGATAACACATGGGTATTGGATACCGATGGTGCTTATCACATATGCAATTCGTTATAGGTTTTGGCAAGACTTAGGAGATTAGCGAAAGGCGAGATTAACCTTAAGATAGACAATAGAGCAAAAATTGTTATAGTGGCTATTGGCGAGGTCACCCTACATCTGCTTGGTGGACCTTTTATTGCATTGGATGCATGCTATTTTGTTCCTTCTATTATCAAAAATATTATTTTCATTTCATATTTGATAATTAATAGATATAAATTAGTTTTTAAGAATAATGGTTGTTCAATATTATCAAATGATAAGATCATCACGAGAGGAACATTGCATAATGGTTTGTTTATACTAGTCATTGCTCCATATATTATGAATGTAAGTGTGTCCAAGAGGAAACGAGATGAGATGAATAGTGCATACCTATGGCATTGTCCTAAATCCATTCGACTATAAGTCATATGCAACTTGCGAGCCTTGCCTTCGTGAAAAACTGACGAACTCTCCATTTAGTGGAATTGGAGAGAGAGCCAATAAATTGCTGGAACTCATATATAGTGATGTATGTCGTCCCATGTCAGCTCAAGCTATAGGTGGTTACTCCTACTTTATTACTTTTACTATCGATTTTTTTAGGTATGGACATGTATACTTGATGAAGTATAAGTCTGAAGACTTCAAGAAATTCAAGAAGTATAAGAATAAAGTAGAGAACCAAACTGGAAAGAGTATTAAGACTCTTCGATCAGATTGAAGAGGTGAGTACTTGAGTATAGAGTTCACCTACTTCCTTAAGGACTATGGGATTCGATCCCAATGGACATCTTCATATATATCTCAACTTAATGGTGTATCAAAAAGGAGAAATCACACGCTATTAGACATGGTGCAGTCTATGATGAGTTTCGTTGACCTACTTATCTCATTTTGGGAATACACCCTAGAGTTCGCAGCTTACCTTCTGAACAAAGTTCCAATTTAGTCGGTAATGTCTACACCAAATGAGATATTGAAAGGGAAGAAGCATGATCATAAGGTTGTTAAGATTTGGGGCTGCTTTTCCCACGTTAAGAGACATAACTTCGATAAGTTGGAATCTAGGACTGAGCGGTATAAGTTCGTGGAATATCATAAGGAAGCTTGTGGGTATTATTTCTATCACCCTGAAGATTAAAAGGTTTTTGTAGCCAAGAGAGCAGTGTTCCTTGAGAAAGGAACACATCCTTAGTGGAGACAGTAGGAGAATGATAGAGTTGAGCGAGATTGAAGAACCTAGCTCATGCACTATTCCACGGCCCAAGCCTGTTCAGGTACCTAGCACACAAGTTTCGACTTTACGTATGTCCGATAGAGTACCCCATCCTCCTGAGAGATATGTGTGACATATTAGAGAAGAGGATATTAAGGATATTGATCCTCAAACCTATAAGGAGGCTATTATGAGTATAGATTCTGAGGAGTGGTAAGAAACCATGAATTCTGAGATGGATTTCATATACTTCAACAAAGTTTGGAACTTAGTTGATGCACCCGAGGGTATCGTACCCGTTGGTTGCAAGTGGATATTTAAAAAGAAGATCGGAGTAGATGGAAAGATAGAAACCTATAAAGTGAGGGTAGTGGCTAAGGGGTATCGTTAAAGGTAAGTTGTTGACTATAACGAAACCTTCTCACTTGTAGACGTGCTAAAATTCATCCAAATTCTATTGGCTATTAGAGCATACTATGATTATGAGATCTAGCAAATGGATGTGAACATCGCATTCCTCAATGGCAACCTCGAGGAGGTGTATATGATACAACTTGAGGGATTCATGTCCAAAGAAAGTCTAGAGAAGGTGTGCATATTACTTAGGTCTTATATGTGACACTCAGATCTTATGACTTCGTTAATAATGAAAATAACCCTTGGTGCTATATATGGATGCAATCCTAATCATTGTGAATGATGTAAGAATGCTCTCTATAATAAAGGTTTGGCTATCTAGATATTTCTTCATGAATGACTTAGGGGAAGCATCCTATATCTTGGGGATTCAGATCTATAAAGATAGATCTAAGATGATGCTTGGCTTGTCTCAATCTAAGTATATAAATACCATTGTCAAAAGGTTTGACATGAAAATTCTAAGAGATGTCTCATACCGATGAGACATGAGATATACCTTTCTAGGAGTATGACCCTAAAGACTCCTGAAGAAAGGGCAAATATAGATAGAATACTATATGTCTCAATGATAGGGTCTGTCATGTATGTTATGTTATATACCAGATTTGATATAACTCATGCTCTGAGTGTCACGAACATTTATAAAACAGATCCAAGCATAGAGCACTAGAAAGCAGTAAAGTGTATCCTTAAGTACTTGAGAAGGACTAAGGATCTTTTACTAGTATATAAAGGTAGTAGATGTTAGGATCAAGAGCGGTACTAAGAGGGGGGGTGAATTAGTGCAACAGATAAAATTATGATTTTGAAAAACTTTCATACGTTCAATAAAAACCGATCTAGGAAGATAACTTGAAAGCGTATTTGTAAGCGTAGTAGAAGTAAAGCAAGTAAAGTAGTTTGCAGTGAAGGTAAATAGCAATAATAGAAATACAAACCAAGTTTTATAGTGGTTCGATCGTCATGACCTACATCTACTCTCAATTCCTCATCTATCGAGGCCATTGGCATCCACTAACGGTTTTTATTCAATAGGCAAAGACCAACCACCTTCTTACACCCCTCTTCTCTTTTTCACTGGTTTAGAAGACAACCTTTTACAAGCACTCACTCCTCCTTAAACATAATTCTAAACTTAGAACTAGAGGAGAAAATCTCTCAAGTGATTGCTATAACGTTTTCCCACTTTTAAGCTCTTTGTGCTTATTTGTGTTAACTAGGGATAAGAGGGATATTTATAGGTCTCAAGTGGATTCAAACTTGGAGCCTAAAAGTATCTCATCCTTGGTTTTCGGGTACTAGTGGTACCACCGCCTATGTTGGGCGGTACCATCGCCTACAACACTGACACTGGGCAGTACCACCACCCAATCTGGCGGTCAATTACGCCTAAAACCTACTTCGATCTAGACAATTATTACAAAGCTAATCAAATGTTGTCCGGCATGTTATTGGTTCATTGATACTTCATCCGATTTTTCGACGCATCATCCTCTTTTGCGACCTATTCCCCATTCGGCCAGTTGACCTCTGTAACTCTAATTTTCTTGGCGTAATTTTCGCTTTTCTTAGTCTGATGCCTGAACCCATGGCCTGAAGCCTTCTACCGATACGTCAATCGATCCTCCGGCTCGATGTCCAATTTTCTAACATGTTCTACTCCGACCCAACATAATTCTTCCTACTTTAATTGTGTCTCCTTGATTGAAGCATTCTACGTCACTCAAAATGTAGATCATATAAACATTATCAATTGGTTTCATCATCAAAATATGAGATTCAATAATCTCCCCTTTTTTTATGATGACAACTAATTGATGACGGAGTTAACCTTAACTCCCCCTATCAATATGTCATATTGATAGAACATTGAATTCAAATTGAATTCAAGTCAAAGCAATCATGATTCATATCATATGCAATACATCATATACATCATAATGATAAAATCATTAGTATTGCATGCATCATATGCATGATCATTATCATAAATATCATCATGGTATCAAAATATCAAAGTATATTATATCCTACCATGTATGATTCAACTCATCATCATATCTTCTCCCCCTTTGTCATCAACAAAAAGGAGAAGTGCATCTAGCAAGTTTTTGAGATATAATTTCAAATCATTGCATTTATCATCATGCAAGCTAGTAAGTTTTTTTTTTATAAAATTTTTACCCTTTTTGATATATGCAAGATAGCAAGTTTTTTTTGCATCTACTTAAAACGTGCAAGCTAGCATTTTTTTTATTCTAGCAATTCTTTCTCCATGCAATTTGCAAGCTAGCAAAATTTGCTCCCTCTATGTCATTGTCAAATAGAAGAGAAGAATATAATATTCAATTTTTTTAGTAAATAATAAAAAAAAACATGGGAGTTCAAAAATAAGATCTTGATTCATAGAAAAATCTCATGTATCAAATATCAAGAAATCAAGATCATAATTTGGATAAAGAAAATAAATCTTAACCCATAAAGTGTTGTAAGAAATACCAAGTCATCATCATTATCACGTTGGGCATGATACTAAATCAATAAATTTTTAAATCAATATTACTTGGGTATGCATGATACTGAAATATGATTTTAAGTCTTCAATATATAACATGCATAACTTCAAACAATTACTCTTCATCCTTGCTTCATGCATGATACCAAAAATAAATCAATCATAGAATATAATACATGATACTAAGACATTAAAATTTTTAAGCTTTTATCACTTTATGCATTAAATCAACATTTTGATCATGATACCAAACATTCATCATTTCTCTCATGCATGATACTAAATCATTCATGATACCAAACACTAAATTAATTTGTTTAAGCATTTATCACTTCATGATTGTTAGTACCAATCATTCATCATTTATTTTCTCCCCTTTTGTCATAGGCCAAAAGGAGAATCATTTAACCATGCAAGTGTTTGAAAGTATATCAAGTAAGTTTTATACCAATTTATCCAAGCTAGCAAAACTATCTCCCTAATACAAAAGTTTTCTCATTACATCATTTTTCAAATCATCATATGAAATATATCAAGAAAAATTAACTTGGTGATGAGGTATACAATTCATGAAGACAAATTATGATTCTTTTGGATAGCAAAAAGAAGAAACATATTAAACAATCTTGATTCATAAGAATCTCAAGTTGTCAAGATCATGATTTATATATTAATGAAAGATCTCAAGTTATAATTCAAAAAATCATGATTCATAAAAAAAAATCTCCTCTTATAAGAGATCTTAATTCATAAAAGATTTCAAGCTATAATTCTGAGGAATCAAAATCACGATATAGGTAAAAACTCATTCAAATTCAAATAATCAAAATCACTTTCAAGAAATTTAAAATATAAATAGATTCATTAATCTCTTTTTGAAAAATCGATAAGAGAGTGATAGAGAAATTTTCAAAATGCATTCCCTTTTTAGTTGTTTCAATTTATGTGGTTTGATTTCTTACGAGCATGCCTAAGTTTTTTACGCCAAATCAAAACATGCATCAACATATAAAACGAAAAAATAACTTTCATTATGGCAAAGATCGATAAGCCATTAATCACAATAATCATCATGCATAATTTTAAAATATAAACTCATTAAGCATAATCATCAAACATGATTTCATAAAGCATTTTCAATCAAAATCGAAAATCACCAATTTAGATACACATTATTTTTTCTTAAAAACATACATAGGATTAATCATTAGATTTAAATCTAACATTTTGTTGTATTTTCATAAAACATACGATTGTCATTATCATTTTTAAATTACTAGCATGATCCTAATATTTTTTATTTTTATTACATCATTAAACATGTAATTTAAAATATATATATATATATAATTTTTCTAAACTAAATTAAAAACAACTCATGAAAGCATCAAGTAATTTCAAAGTAAACTAAGGGGATTTTGATTACCTTATTATCGAAAACCGTTAAGGCATAGTTTGTCACCTCGCCTTTGTTGGTTTTTTCTTCCTCTTAAGATGAACTCGATTCGTCCCAAGTCATCTTGAGTATTTTCTTCTTCTTTTGTAGTTCTTCTTTTTAGGTTTATTTTTGTTCTTTGATTCTTGGTTTAAGAATTTTTTAAGCTTTATTGTGAGGAGTTCAAGGTCATTATCATCATCATCACTTGAGTTATCATAGTGGTATTCTATTATTCGAAATGTCAAATCCTTCCTGTTTTTTGGGAGATAGTTCTCATGTTTATCATGTGCCATACAACTCATTTCGTAGGTCATCAACGACCAAATCAGTTCTTCAATGAGAAAATAATTTAAGTCCTTTGATTCTTGTATTGCCATGATTTTAGGATCCCAACTTTTTGTAAGGGATCTTAATATCTTGTTAACAAGTTCAAAATTTAAAAAATATTTGCTAAGAGCTTTTAAACTATTGACAACATCCTTTAAACAAGTGTATATGTCAACAATAGTTTCGCTTAGCTTCATACGAAATAACTCAAAATCATGTATTAAAAGATTAATTTTAAAATCTTTTACCCTACTTGTGCCTTAGTGTGTGATTTTGAGTGTGTGCCAAATATCAAAAGTCATTTTACAAATAG
>LS990918.1:16862758-17247758 GCA_900464855.2 Musa schizocarpa
GCATGGCGCTATCGAGCCCATACAAAATCTATTTGAGTTTTACTTTAATCAAATTCTCTCGGAGAACTCCTCTCTCAATCGAATCTCACATTTATCGGATTCATCACGATCCGACTGACTCTGGCTAGGGATTTGCCTGGGTGAGAGAACATGAGATATTACTCTCATGATACCAATAGTGGATGATCCTCTATTGACACTCAATTGCCCTCGTAAAGTCGACTACCACTCTCGATGACCGATTGTGTTAGATTTAGAACTTACAAACCTATAAGTCCAGTATCAAAGAGTGGAGTATTCATATAGGATATCCTCGGTATCTCAAGTCTAAGGACCAGACACACAACTAGGACTACGAAATTATTGTATGACGATAAGGTATCATTAATCAACTAACATTCCGTAAGCGGATTTAGTGAACTCATTCTTCAATGAGCACCTGCACTATATTCCTAATATCCTCACACAAGTAGCTATGAGACCAGCTACTTCTATTATATGGACGGGTATATAACACACCGGTTTATCCGGTTATCTCGATATCCCTCTCAAGTAAAATATAAATGAAAATAAATATCTAGGATTTGTGTTTAAAAATGAATTTATCTCATTATCATGATTTCATCATAATTTAATTCATATTGCATAGTTCCAAGAGAATTGCAATATATTCATCATCAATATAAAATGATAAAATACTATTATAATAATAATAATAATCAAAAAGATCGTGCAACGTATCACATGTGTTATCATAATGTAATTAACTTGTAAGACACCTATAACTAGCATACGAATCTTACACAATACCGAGAAGTACTTGACTCCTTACAATACTTATATCTTACACGTCTACGTCTAGACATCTCATTTACAATTAACAAATTATCACAATTCTTGTATCTACCCTCCACTACGCATTGGTTTATAGTAAAACAAATCCTGTAATATTTCAAATGGACTATAAATTATGGAGTTCTTCTCCATAAACACTTGTCACTTCATCTTCATGCCTTTGACGTTGTTGATTAGGCAGGAAACATTAATGATAGAATGTCTACATCAGGTATATTATCTTTCTTAGAGCAAATCCAATCAGTTGAAGTTTCAAGAAACGAAAGACATTCGTAAGATCCACAATTGAAACTGAATATCGAGCCTTAGTCTGATATCACTACTATAGAACTCAATTGAGTCACTATTCTGCTATAGGAACTTGACATCAACTTCACATTCACTCCTATAATATATTGTCACAATGTCGATGCCACCTACTTATGCACCAATTCAATGTTCTACTCACGCATAAAACATATTGTCATCGACTTTCACTTTATCAGAGATTAAATTGTCAAACATCAACTACGTATTTCTCACCTATATATTACTGATCAACTAACAAACTCTCTCACAAAACCCCTCGCCCACAAATTATTTTTATTACGTCATCCAATATTGACGATAGAAATTCAATCTTCCACACAAGCATGATAAAAGATCATAATCATGATAAGATTAGAATAATTGATTGATCATAATAGAGAAAATCTCTATCTCCTAACTCTCTCATAAATACTAATTATCTATTTTATCACCATCATCGGTCACCACTTTCCAATGTAAATCTATGGATGGAGCGTTTGGAGGAATGGTGAAGCCCTTTTTAAGTAGTCAAAATTTGGAGTAAAAATCTATCGACTGTACTGTACAGTACTGGTAATAAAACTTTGGCTTTCGGTGTGCAGAGAATCAAAGGGCAGGGCTTCCAGGCGATCGAGCAGCGGACGGAAAGCGATCGAAGTGAATTCATTTGACACAGCAACAGCCGCTTGTGAAGCTTGCTGTCTCCTTTCTTTATGGTATTTCTTCCTAACGGCCTTCTTCTTTTCGTGGACCGGCTTTCAATTCCCTCACGGGAACCCTACATGGCTTTGCTCCCCCCAACCATTGCTCTTGTGGTTACCTTCAATTAACCACCAACCCCACGCTTCTGCCTCGAATATATCCTGCCGACATGCACTGCCTCAGCCATACCGATTCACTCGAAGCCGCCTTCTCCTTATCCTTCTTGTCCATGGAGGAACCCAGCTCCAATGAGCGGCTTCTCGGCCAGTTGGTTCTGCACGCTCCTCTCGTCTCGACGCGGCGCTCCTCCAGTTCGACCAGCACCAACAGCGTCGATCGTTCCAGCTCGACGAGGCGGCGGGTTCCTTCCAACGACCTCGCAAGCCAGAGGGTTCCTTTCTCATGGGAGAGCTCCCCTGGTGTGCCCAAGCTTTCGCGGGCCACGAGGCTTCGCCTCGATGAGTTCGACGTCGAACCCCTGCCTTTGCCTCCCAAGCTGTGTCCCTCCGGAGAAGACAATCATGCAAACGCCTTAGCCCGAAACCTAAACGACCACGAAGCCGACGTTCGTAGCTCGAGCGATGACGACGACGACGACGATGTTTTCTCGGATGCACTAGACAAGATCTCGTTGTCGGGGAAGCTCGACATTGCCTGTAGACTTAGTTCTTTCAATGACTTGGCATCCAGCGACATCGAGAGGAGAAGTGTTCATCGATCTCCCAGTTTCATCATGAACCGCTTTCTTCCTGCAGCTACTGCATTAGCCAACTCTTCGCTCCGCAATGATGTGCATTTCAGCCAGAGAGCCGTTCCTTCTTCCGCTATTCACCTGCAAAAGGAGTTCATCAAGGCTAGAACTAAATGCGGAGCTTCCACTCGCAGGCTCCAAGCACCATTTGATCCACACGAGGAGAACGGGAGAGACTTGCCTTCGATGGCTTGCGGCTTGCTGCTCTTCTTTCCTTGGAGCTTCAAGCCCACGGTTTGGGGTTTCAAGAGCCCGGCTCAGCATCGAACACCCGGGCCCCATCTTACATCTTCTCCAAACACGGTCGTCGACCGCTGCATCAACGGCCGAAGTTCAGATAGCTTCAACCCCACAGTTTGTGGATTTATGATCAGCCCGGCTCGAAACAGAACACCCAGGCCTGATCTTGCATCTCCTCCGAAGAGAATCATTTGTAGTAGCGACGGCTGGAGTTCCGATGCAGAGGAAAATGGTGGTGGCTATGCGGATAAGCTGAGCACAAAGGTGAGCCACTCTCATGGATGGGGATTACCATTTCTTGATACGAGTAGACTGAGAACCAGAGGGAGGGACATCCAAAGGTGGAAAGAAAAAGCGACGAGAATGGGCTTTGGTGGCTGTCAAAGAGACCAGAACAAGAGAAACGAAGCTGTTCCCGACGGTAGAAGAGCTATTTGGAGGTTGCCTCAGCTCACATCCCCTTCTGAATCCTGGCTTTCTCATGCTCTAACCTCTATCAACAGAAGACAGTAAATAAGTTGGCAAAAAAAAAAATATGTATATGTTAAGGAAATAAAAAGCAACTTGTGCATGTAATCACTTGTGTGTAGTCAAACTGTCTGTTGATGTTACTGATGATATATATATATGAATTGTCTAAGGCTGCTGCCAATATTATGATAAGATGACTGGGAAACTGACATAATTCATGGCTGTCATTCTTTTGTTTCTCTACAGACATGTTTTTCCTCGATGACCTTTTCATTCAATTCTATTGCTTTTTCGTCTTACACCAAAGTACATTTACCGCATCCAGAAGCTGGAAACATGTCAGGATGCCACTTTCACTCGATCTTATTGGTGAATCGTAGCTGGCTTTCAAGGCTATGCTATGATGACTGGCAAAACTGGCATAATCTTTTACCTGTGTTCTCCAGATTCTCTACAGCCCATGTGTTTCTTGATGACCACTGACTCTGCACTGGCTGAACAAAGACTTCCATACAGGAGGCACCATATTAGATCTCTTCTCAAAGACAATTACTGCTTCATGCTGGAATCTATGGATATAAGCTTCATTGTTTTAAAATATCTGGCATTCGTCGTATGACTGACTCTCGATTCTGATATCAAGAGTAGTTCAATTGAGGTCATCGGAGATGAAAATTGACTTTATAATTTCTTTTTTCATATGCTCTCTCAATTCTAATGCCTTTTCTTCTTAAACCAAGGTGCATTTTCTGGATCTAGAGACTGGGAACATGTGGAGGTCCACTTGCACAACATTTGATTGCGCAACCAATCAGTGGAAATATTCATGTAATTGGCTTTCTGAAGATGATTAAGACAACACAAAAATAAGAAAACCACAGCAGCAATTACTTTTTCCAACTTATTTATGCACATTAACAAGCAAATAGAAGATAAAAACTTAATGAATAGAGAAGATGTGCAGGGAGCTTCAGAAACTTAGTCAATGAAATTTGTAGAGACAAAACTCTGAATCCTAACAAGGATGAGATGAGCATGCAAATATACATGTATATGCATATGGCATTAATCCTTGATATCCAATTACCATTTTTGATATGTTACTCCAAAATTATGGTTTTCGCAAGTAAACATGCTCTACATCTATATTTATGAATCTACCTGAGGAGCCTACGTTTACATCAATCTTTTTGCTTAGATGCAACAATACTCTGACCTCACGGAGACAACCACACACAGTGATGTCGATCAATCGTGAACTTTACAGATCAAGAAGATTGGCTTGCCGTAATTTATGGCCACAAGAAACAGATGAAGAATTAAATGCAAAAGATTAAAAACAGTGGAAAACTAGATCAACATGGAGAAATTAATAACCTTGAAAGGGCAGGACCACAGAATTAATAGCGATGTGTTGAGTCTCCCACCCAATGGATCATGAAGAGCTAATTAGTAGCAATGTTTCTTGTTGCGACAAATGGTTTCCGGTTGGCTTTAACTCTGATGCTCAAGGAGATGGCTTATTCGATCTTTTTTCTTTTTGAATTAGAATACTTCAAAATTTTTCCTTCTTCAAAGGCATGGACTTATTACTTGTTCTCAAGAACACACTAATGTATTGTTACTCTCACTACTCGTTTGAATGATCAAACTATTTTTCCTCTAGAGACACTCCAAAAGAAGTCTAAGCACTCATCTTTGTTCTAATATGTGTTGTTCCTTTTCAAACTGATTAAAAGGTGTTTTGTGTTAGATTTTATGGCCCTTTATAATTGAATAAGATATAATATAATATAATTAATTGGATTCTTCTGATATATATTGGCCAATAGAAAAACAGTTCATTTAAAGTATGATTCCTTAGGAGATAATCTTGATGGAAGGAACTCTCATAATTACTTATCCTAGACTCTCTGTCCTTGCCTATAAATAGATAGGACCTCTAGGGACTATACAAGAAGAGAGATTACGTATCTCATAGGGGATTTAGTTGAGAGATTACAGCCTCTCTCTCAACTCTTCTCCCTAATCATCAATATGGTGGTCCTGTGAAAGGATAAGAAGATATGAGAATGATCTAGTTCTCTTGCAGATTGATAGCGAACTTGGATCTAAAGACGACGCCCTTGCAGATCAAAACAAATATCTCTTTTTCAGATGGCATCAAAAGGTAAGCATCGTAAAACTAGGTCTAATTATATTTGATTTCAATCTTGAAATAAAAGATCATTTCCGCATTTAATAGAGCATATTACAGATTTTTATGCTAACAATTGGTATCAGAGCCTAGGTTCTTGAGATCAAACATATTAGATCTATTATTTTTGTTTATGATGCATGAATGATCCTTATTCTCCAATGATCGCGAAGCAACAATAGTCGTCGTCGACCTTGCTACGTACAACCAGCGAATCTGCAAGCGATAAAGGCTGCGTTGGGCAACGTTCGCACCGTAGCGCAGTAGGCAACAGTACCGCGTCCATGTGGCTGTCGCACGCAGGCAACACTACACCCATGCGGCGGCCGCACACGAGTAGAACCCGTGTTCATGCGACGACCGCACGAGGGCAGTAGGTCACATCAAGGCAACAGCCGCACGCGGACAGCCACACCCAAGCGACGACCACACGAGAGCAGGAACCGCTGTAGCGACTGCGCGTAGGCAGAGGTAGTCGCGCGGTGGTAGCGGCAGCACACGAGCAACGACAACGCCGCACGTGCAGGCGGCGATGACGCAGATGGCAAGCTAGGTTTTGATATATTTACAATTTTGACCTCGAGGTTAGGTTTTTGTCAAATAATAATTTTGAGCTTTACAAATTTCATAATTCCAATATATGTCCTGTCAACATATTTACAATTTTACTCTAATAAAATTGAGAATTCAACTTATATTCTCAATTTTAAAATTGATAAATATGATTTATTATAATTATGATTGAATTTAATCATGATTATATTTTGATTATTTGATTAGATTTAATTGATTAAAAAAATAATAAATTACGGTTCACTTTTATAGTTTTCTCATATGAATTATTGATTATATTTTTATATGTGGTAAATAAAATTCAATTATTGTTCTTGGATATTCATTAGGTCAATCACATATATATATTTGAAATTATGAAATAATATTTATCTTTCACATGAATGCATGATTTATATGTTATCATGATTATCATATGAGTTTTCTTTTACTGATTAATGTTCAATAATTATTATGATTGTTATTATACTATTGAACTGCTTAGCATAAATTAAATTAAAAAAATTTGATTAATATTATTTGTAACTCATCTCCCTAAATTTTATCTGACTTGTAACTGCCAAAGTGGCCCGGGATGATAGGCTTTTATGATGTGAATTACAATAAAAATTTTATAATTTATAAGATATTTTAAATTATATTTTAATTATTGTATTGGTCTTGTAGCCACCAAAATGACCTAGATCAATAACTTATAAAATAATATTAAGGAATTAGTCCTAAATGATATTAAGAAAATAATATTCACAATGACACACACATAATTATGATATTTAGATAATCCCAAAGGAGAATCTACTTTAAATATTTATGTGATGAGATAAGATGATATTGTTTTGGATATCGTTGTAGTTTAAGGTTGTATACCCAAAGATAACAACACTATTCCACAAGGATGGTATTAGTCATCCATAGATGATCTTGAGTGAACACTAAAAATATCAATATTTCACCCAAAGATGTAATATAGATGATATCAATAGTTCATCAATTTTTTAAAAAACTCAAAGCATTAATGTTATTTTATTTTTTTGCAATGGTACTTTCGTCCATACATTCATATGCTTCTAATGTCCCTGTACTCTCTAGATCAAATTATTCAGAATGGTTAGAGCATGTGCAATTCACACTAGGCGTATTAGATCTTGATTTAGCATTGCTTGTTAAAAAGCCTACAAACTTGATTGATGAAAGCACTGTAGAACAAGTTAATGAAATGAAATCTTGGGAAAGATCTGATAGGCTTAGCTTAATGTTCATAAGAATGACGATTGCAAATTATATAAAAACTTCATTACCGATTACAACTAGTGCACATGAATATTTAAATGTTATTAAAGATAGATTTAAATTTGTTGATAAGTCATTGGCTAGCACACTAATGAAAGAACTGACTACGGTTTAGTATGATGACACTCGAGGAATTCAAGATCACATCCTCAATATGGCTGATAAAGCTGCAAAACTTAAAGCATTAGGCATAAATGTTGATGAGTCTTTCCTCGTGCAATTCATTCTAAATTCTCTTCTTTTGCAGTTTAGCCCATTCAAGATTCACTATAATACAAATAAGGATATGTGAGATTTGAATAAGTTAACTAGTATATGTGTCTAGGAAGAATTGAGATTAAAGTAGGAAAGTTCATATAATGTTATGATTTCCACTCAAGGAGCTGGTAACAAGAAAAGAAAATTAAAACATCATCCATTAAATAAATTTGTCAGGTCTGAAAATATTAAACAAACTAATGAAAAATAAAAAAACTTTACTGTAAAGTGCTTCTTTTATGGCAAGAAAGGACATGTGAAAAAGGACTACATTAAACACAAGACTTGGTTCGAAAAGAAAGATATTAATTCGACATTTGTAAGTTTCAATCAAACATTATAGAAGTTCTTTCTAATACTTGGTGGATTGATTCTGGTATTTTAACTCATATTACCAATAATATGTCGGGATTTTTTTCAATCCGAAAACCAAAAAAACATAAAAGATTCATAATTATGAGAAACCATCTTAAAGCAAAAGTGATATCAATGGGGATTTATCGTCTACGCTTAGAGACGGGTCATCTGATGAATCTTATTGACACATATTATGTTTTTACTATTTCTAGAAATTTAGTTTCTCTATCTAGAATTGATGAGTTAGGATATTATCTTTCTTTTGGTAACGATAAACTCAGTATATTGTATGATTCAATAAAAGTTAGTTCTGGAATTCTATGTGATGGTTTATACAAAATTAATTTAAATCTTGAGTTTGCAAAGACATTATTGACCCTGCAATCAACTGTTGGATTGAAACATAGTTTCAATAATAAAAGATTTTCTATATTGTGACATAGACGATTGGGGCATATCTCCAAGAAAAGAATTGAAATATTAGTGAAGGATAATATTTTGGAACATTTAGACTTCACTGATTTTGATGTTTGTATAGATTACATTAAGGGAAAGCAAACTAAACATATAAAGAAAAATGCCACAAAAAGTAAATGACTTCTTGAGATTATTCATACTGATATTTGCAAATCACTCAATATTCCTTGTTTTAGTAGAGAAAGGTATTTTATCATATTTATAGATGACTTATCCAGATATGGCTATATTTATCTAATACATAAAAAGTCTCAAGTCGTTGATACTCTTAAAGTGTACATAAATGAGGTTGAGAGATAATTATATAGAAAAGCTAAAATTGTTAGATCTGACAAGGGTAGTGAATTTTATGACATATATGATGAATCTAGTCAGAATATTGGTCCTTTTGTTAGATTCCTAAAACAACGGGGTATTTGTGCTCAATATGCATTACCAGGTATGTTACAGTAGAACGGTGTTGCTAAAAGACGAAATCATACTCTTATGGATATGGTTAGAAGCATGATGAGTATTTCCTCTATACTTGAGTCAATGTGGGGTGAAGCACTTATGACAACTATGTATATCTTAAACAGGGTTCCTATGAAGTCAATTTCATCAACTCCATTTGAGTTATGGATCGGTAGGAAGCCTAGTTTGAAACATTTACATATTTGGGGGTATCCTACAGAGATAAGAGTATTCAATCTACATAAAAAAAAAATTGGATCCAAGAACTATTTTTGGATATTTTATTGATTATCCAAAAAAATCCAAGGGATACATATTTTATTGCCCTAATCATAATACGAGTATAGTAGAATATGGTAATGCAAGATTCCTAGAAAATGACGAAATAAGTGGGAGTGAAAAATCTCGAATGATCAATTTTGATACGGAGGAGATTCAGGTTAATTCTCTTATATCATCTCCTATTCGAGAATTTATTTTTCCTCAAATTAATAAGAGTATTGACAATGGTGAATAATAAAATAATATCGAAGAACTCTCACAGGATGATGATGATGTCGCCACTGTTGATGATCTTATAGAACAATCACAATTGACAGCTTTGAGAATATCTCAAAGGAAAAAAAAACATATTATTTCTGATTATTATGTGGTATATCTCCAAGAATCAGATTATGATATAGGAATAAAAAGAGACCCCTTATTGTTTTCATAAGCCATAGAAAGTAACGATTCTGAAAAATGATATGAAGCAATGAAAGAAGAGTTAAAATCAATAGTCCTAAATGGTGTTTGGGAACTCATTGAATTGCCCAATAATTGTAAAAGAATCAGTTGTAAATTGGTCTTTAAGATAAAACACGACTCAACGGGCAATATTGAATGATATAAAGCCAAACTTGTAGCCAAAGGGTTTTCTCAGAAAGAAGGCATCGAGTATAACGAAACATTTTCTTCAATTTCTAAAAAAGATTCGTTGAAAATCGTCATGGCATTAGTAGCTCATTATAATCTTAAGTTACATCATATGGATGTGAAAACAGTATTTCCGAATGGAGATCTAGATAAAAAAATCTATATGAAACAACCTAAAGGATTCATAGAAAATGGAAAAGAAAGTTGGGCTTGTAAACTTAATAAATCCATTTATGGCCTTAAACAAGCCTCTAGACAATGGTATATAAAGTTTCATAATACCATTACTTCGTTCGAATTTAAGAAAAACACTGTTGATCAATGCATATATCTGAAGGTAAATGGGAATAAGTTTATTATATTAATCTTATATGTGGATGATATTTTACTTGTCAATAGTTATCTTGGTTTATTTCATGAAACCAATATATTTCTCAACAAGAACTTTAAGATGGTTGATATGAATGAGACAATCTATGTTATTGGCATTGAGATATTCAGGGATAGATTTCAAGGATTATTAGGATTATCTCAGAAAGGATATATTAATCGTATCTTGGAGAGATTTAATATGCAACTTTACTCATCTAGTGATATACATATTACTAGAGGTGAAAAGTTCAACCAAAACCAATGTTCGAAAAATGACTTAAAAAAGAATCAAATAAAAAATATTTCTTATGGGTGTGTAGTGGGAAGTCTATTATATGCTCAAACCTGTACAAGACCAGATATCATTTTTGTAGTTGTAATGCTAGGAAGATACCAAAGTAATCCAGGAATGGATCATTGGTGATATACAACCGCTATGACTCACATTGATAGTTGAATTTAATATAGTATTATTATATTTATTGGATTTATTGACTTGTTTTAAAATTCATGGCCATGTATAAAATGCTTTTCAAAATTCATTGGAATCCAATTAGGTAAAATTATTTTTAAACAAATTTTATTTTATTTATTTTGATTTTAAATATCTTTTTATATCTTATTAATTAATGGATAAGTGGGAGAATGTTATATTTTGTAACCCTTTATAATTGGATAAGATATATATAATATAACTAATCGAAATATGATAATATATATTGGCCAATAGAAAAGAAGTCCACTTAAAGTAAGATTTCTTAGGAGATAACCTTGATGGGAGGAAGTTTCCTAATTACGTATCCTAGAGCCTCTACTCTCGCTTATAAATAGATAGGACCTTTAGGAACTGTACAAGAATGGAGGTTACACATCTCATAGAGGATTTAGTTGAGGGATTACAACCGCTCTCTCAACTCTTTGTAAGCATAATAATATGTAATTATACTGTATCAAATGCGGAAATAACGTTTATGCTAGGATTAGAATCAAATGCATAGATCTAATTATAACGATGCGTACCTTTTGATGTCATCTATTCAGAGATGCCCGTTTGATCTGCTAAGCATCGTCTTTAATCCAAGATTGCTGCAAGCACCGTCTTTAATCCAAGATCGCTACGGAATCTACAAGAAGTAGATCCTTTCTCCTCTCTTCCTATCCTTTCACAGGACCTACTAAGATTGATGGTTTTTGGGGAGAGGGTTCGAGGAGAGAGTTGAGGAGAAAATTGTAATCCCTCAACGGAGACAGAGAGGTGCATCTATACGTGTGTACATGTTAACGTGTCATCTCCTCAACCCCTAGAGGTCATGTCTTTTTATAGACGAGAGCAGAGGGTCTACGATAAGATCTTAGGAGATTTCCTCCCATCAAGGTTATCTTCTAAGGAATCGTTCCATAAGTGGACTTTTATTTTATTGGCAAAAATATTTCAACGGAACTCAATTAGTTATATTATACATCTTATCTAATTATAAAAGGACCACAAAATTTAACATTCTCCTACTTTGCCCATTAATTGAGAAGATATAAAAGAGATATTAAAAATCAAAATAAACAAAATAAAATTTGTTTAAAAAATATTTTTACCTAATTAGATTTTAAAGAATTTTGAAAAGCATTTTATACATGGCCATGTTTTAAAATAAGCCAATAAGTCCAATAAACACAATAATACTATATTAAGTCCAACTATCAATGCGAGTCATAGCGATTGTATTTCATCAATGTCATACTCTCTTCTATGTACCACAACATTGTTAGTCTTTCCTAATATAGTCCATAATGACCCCTGTAATTTATCTTGTCAAGACAATCCTGTTATTATATTCAACCATAATATGCATAAACATAAATATAAATAGGATAGCAGAAACAGATAACTTTAATTAAGCAAGAAGAATATCAATAATAGCATCCACATAAACATGCATCACCATATCCTTTATGACTTGCTCACAAGCCCCATTCTAAGAACATGTTCTTTGAATATTTTACACTGTAAGGCTTTTGTCAATGGATCAGCAATCATCATAGTGGTGCTCAAGTTCTCAATTGACACTTGTTGTTTCTGGACTCTTTCACCAAGTACTTTATCTCGATGTACATGGAACCACTAGAGTACTTGTCATTCTTAGAAAAGAAAACTATTGCGGTGTTATCACAAAATATCTTCAGTGGCCTGGCAATTGAGTCGACCACACCAAATCCCGAGATGAAATTTTGCAGTCATAAAGCTTGATTTGTGGCCTCAAAGCATGCCACAAATTCAACTTTCATTGTTGATGATGCAATAAGCGATTGCTTTACACTTTTCCAAGAAATTGCCTCACCAGCTAACATAAATATAAATCCTGAAGTGGACTTCCTACTGTCGAGACAATTTGCAAAATCAACATCTGAATATCCTATCACTTCAAGCTGATTTGATCTCTTGTATGTGAGCATATAATCTTTCGTCCCTTGTAGATATCCCATTACTTTCTTTGTAGCTTTCCAATGTTCCATTCTTAGGTTGTTTTGGTATCTTCCTAATATTGCAACTGCAAAACTGATATCTGGTCTTGTACAGGTTTGAGCATATAATAGACTTCCAACTGCGCACTCATAAGGAATATTCTTCATTTGATTCTTTTCTAAGTCATTTCTTGACTACTGGTTTTGATTGAATTTTTCACCTCTAGTAATAGGTACATCATTGGCTGAGCAAAGCTGCATATTAAATCTCTCCAAGATACGATCAATATATCCTTTCTGAGACAATCCTAACAATCCTTGAGATCTATCCTTGAATATCTCAATGTCAATAATATAAGCTGCCTCATTCATATCAACCATCTTAAAGTTCTTGTTGAGAAATATCTTGGTTTCATGCAATAAACCAAGATCACTACTGGAAAGTAAAATATCATCCACATATAAGACTAATATAATAAACTTGCTCCCACTTATCTTCAGGTATATATACTGATCAATAGTCGATGTCTTCCTTTTGAGAAAAACCTTTGGCCACAAGTCTGGCTTTATATTGTTCAATATTGCATGTTGAATCACGTTTTGTCTTAAAGACCCATTTACAATCGACTCTTTTACAATCATTGGGCAGTTCAACGAGATCCCAAACACCATTCTAGACCATTGATTTTAACTCTTCTTTCATTGCATCATACCATTTTTCGAAATCGTTACTTTCTATGACTTATGAAAACGATAAGAGGTCTCTTTTTATTTCTATATCATAATCTGATTCTTATAGATATACCACATAATCATAAGAAATGGCATATTTCCTTTTCCTTTGAGATCTTCTCAAATCTGTCAATTGTGATTGTTCTACAAGATCATCAGCGGCGACATCAACATCATGTGAGAGTTCTTCGATGTTATTTTGTTGTTCACCCTCATCAATACTCTCATTGATTTGAGGAACAACAATCTCTTGAATAGGAGATGATATGAAAGAATTAACCAAAATCTCCTCAATATCAAAATTAATCCTTCGAGATTTTTCACTCCCACTGATTTCGTCATTTTCTAGGAATTTTGAATTACCAGATTCTACTATCCTCATACTATGATTAGGGCAATAAAATCTGTATCCCTTGGATTTTTCTGGATAACCAATAAAATATCCTGAAATAGTTCTTGGATCCAATTTTTTTCATGTGGATTGAATACTTTTATCTTTGTAGGACATCCCCAAATATGTAAATGTCTCAGATTGGGCTTCCTACTAGTCCATAACTCAAATGGAGTCACTGAAACTGACTTACTAGGAACCCTGTTCAAGATGTACATAGTTGTCCTAAGAGCTTCACCCCACATCAACTCAGGTACAGAAGAATAACTCATCATGCTCCTAACCATGTCCATCATAGTACGATTTCGCCTTTCAGCAATACTATTCTGCTATGGCACACCTGGTAATGCATATTGGGCATAAATATCCCGTTGTTCTAGGAATCTAACAAAAGGACCAATATTCTGACCAGATCCATCATATCTGCCATAAAATTCACCATCTTTGTCAGATTTAATAATTTTAACTTTTCTATCTAATTGTCTCTCAATCTCATTTATGTACACTAAGAGTATCAATGGCTTGAGACTTTTCATGTATTAGATAAACATAGTCATATCTAGACAGATTATCTATAAATGTGATGAAATACTTTTCTCCACTATAACAAGGAATATAGAGTGGTCCGCAAATATCAGTATGAATAATATCAAGAAGTTCTTTACTTCTTGTGGCATTTTCCTTTATATGTTTAGTTTGCTTTCCCTTAATGCAATCTATACAAATATCAAAATCAGTGAAGTCTAAATATTCCAAAATATTATCCTTCAATAATCTTTCAATTCTTTCCTTGAAGATATGTCTCAATCGTCTATGCCACAATATAAAAGATCTTTTATTATTGAAACTATGTTTCAATCCAACACTTGATTGTAGGGTCATTAATGTCTTTGTAAACTTAAGATCCAAATTAATTCTGTACAAATCATCACATAGAATTCCAGAACCAACTTTTAATGAATCATAAAACATGCTGAGTTTGCCACTACCAAAAGAAAAACAATATCCTAACTCATCAATTCTAGAAAGAGAAATCAAATTTCTAGAAATTATAGATGTTGAATCTCGGATTTTGATGATGACATCAATTGTCCTTTGTTATCTAATCCATATGTTGAGATAAGTGTGCAGGATTAACTACGATGAAAGTAAGACATGCAACAGGAGTTACGCTGGAGTCAGGACTATGATCACGTTGGGAGTTCGAGAGCTTGACGGAAGTCCGGACGGTCGTCAGAGGTTCTACGGGAACAAATCCGAGAAGTCCAGGAGCTTGCCAAAAGAAGCTCGTCAGAACTCACCAAGTGGATCATCGCAAGTCCAAGAGTTTGCCGGAAGTCTGTAGGAGCATCGTCGAAGGACCGTCGGATGTTCGCCGGAAGCTCACCGGAAGAAGCGATTGACGCACCGGAGCAAGCTGTAGTAAAAGTCATAAGAATTATCATAGTTAGCACGATGATTAAGTTAGAATTAAGAGGTAATCCCATTAACTTAATCTAGGGGAAATTGGGCCCTTGAAAGAACCAAATTGGGCCGAATGGATCAACCCATTCGGACCCAGATCTCTCACCCAGAGGACCCAGATCTCTCACCCGGGTGGCATCGTTGGCTCCATGCGGCGGCACCGCCCCGAGCTCGATCTCCGAGTTACGGTTGGGGCGGTGCAACCGCCCTCGATACGGGTGTAACCGCCGAGCTCGATCTCCGAAGCTCGGGTCGGCGGTGCAACCACCCCCATCAGCGGTGGACCGCCTGAGCTCGGTCTCCTCCGAAGCTCGCCAAGCGGTGCAACCGCCCACGACAAGCGGTGGCACCGCCTGTGAGGCTCGATCTTGAGCCTATCGGTGCGGTAAATCAACCCTAGCCTAGTCAAAGGTGGTAACCGCCAAACCCCGAAATTCGAGAATTGACAGGTTTAAGCTCGAATTCAAACCGGTTTGGGGCCTATAAATACCCCACTCTTTCAACAATGAAAGAGCAACGAAAAATCACCAAAATCCTGATCTTACTGCGAGATTTTTTAAGCTCAAAAGTGTTGTAATAAGCTAAAGGTTCTTCTCCTCTTTTCTTCCAAGTTCGGATCTTTCAAGAGAAGAGAGTAAAGTTTGTAAGAGTTGTCTCCTAAGCCCGGCCAAAAGGAGTGAATCTCGTAAAAAAGGTGGTTGGCCTTAAAATCAAGGAATGCCTCTAGTGGACGCCGACGACCTCATCGGTGGAGGAAGCCGTGGGATGTAGGTTAAGATTGACCGAACCACTCTAAATCGCTACGCTCTCTCGGTTTTGCATTTACTTTGAGCTTATTATCCTTCATGCAAACCTCCTTCATAGCTTACTGCCTTCTCGGCTTTTACGATTAGGTTTCCAAGCTCAATATTTTCCTATCGTGTTTAGGCGTAAATCGTTTTTCTCATATGAACATCGTATTTCGGTTTTAAACATTCGATTTCCATCACAACAAAGAAATCGCTCGAACATATTCGTTTTAACCGCTTTCTTGCCTAATCACAAGTTAAAGTGATTTACAAATCGGCTTTTCTCTTGAAATCGCTTTTTACCGCATCGAACATCGTATTTCGGTTTACGCTTACATTCTGATTTCCATCATAACTGCAAATTGCCTTTATAGATTTGTTTTAACCGCTTCTTACCGATCTTAAGTCAAAGAAATTTACTTAATCGACTTTTCTACTCAAATCGGCTTTGTCGCATTTAACGCAGCTTTTAAACGTTGAAAGTTTTCCACAGCACTAATTCACCCCCTCCCCTCTTAGTGCTCTTGATCCTAACAAGAGACATAACATGTGTCAACAAGATCCATCAAGTGATCTGTCTATGAGCGTAGACGATAAGTTCCCATTGATATCACTTTCACTTTAAGACGATTTCCTATAATGATGAATCTTTCATGTTCTTTCGGTTTCCGAATTGAAAGAAATCCCTGCATATTATTTGTAACATGAGTTGAAGCACCGGAATTAATCCACCAAGTGTTAGAAGGAACTTCTGTAATGTTTGATACGAAACATACAAAGGTCGAGTTAATATTTTTCTTTTTGAATTAAGTCTTGCGTTTAATGCAGATCAAAACAGAGATCTCTTTTTCATATGGCATCAAAAGGTGCGTATTGTAAAACTAGTTCTAATTATATTTGATTTCAAACCTAAATTGTTTCTGTATTTAATATAACATATTATAGATTTTTATGCTAACATTTTGAAATCAAGATTGATCAAAGGAATGTTGGTTTCATAAACCTTTCAAACATTGATAGAAGTCATCAAACTCCAAGACAAGTTACAATAGGAATTCATGGAGTTCACAAGTTCTAGTAGCCGAATCACCTCTTTGGTCTGCCTAACAAGGGCTTCTATAACATTCTCCATCGATGATCGTATGGTACATTAAAGAAGATTCAATGTCTATGAATAATTACATCATAACACCCAACAATGAAAAAATAATACAAATGATCTTAGACTCAAAATGGATAATACCATTTAACTTATAGACAATTTCTCCATGAACTTGTATGACTGTTGATCGATAAGCACTAAAAAAGAATGAACTGTTGTTCATTCTAATTGGATTTAGACTCCAATTAGACAATGTGCATTTGGTTCACAATAGTTGATGGCCTATAGATTTAACTAAATCTTGAGTCATTTTCTGGAAAGAATTATTAACATTATCCATGTGGTGGAGATGCCACGATGGAATCAAAAAATATTTGAGTCCATTGATAGAATAACTAATTCATTAACTTGATGGGCCTAAACTGCTCTTCCATCTATAGAAGTTGTTTTCTCGTGCCACTAGCTTGGACAATTGTTACTCTAAAAGAATTATTAACATTAAAGGGTATGAAATGACAAAACATCATAATCAAATTGTTACTCTAAAATTTAATATCACACGTATATTCTTTAAAACACTAAGCATATATATATATTCTAATACTTACTTTATTTATTGAAAAAATGAAAATAAAAAAGGTGTTCCCTATTATAGTATTTTGTAATGCACTTATATAATAGTATTTTGGTTCTTGTCACCGAACCATAATGTCATGGCTTCATTCAAAAACTAATTGAAATTTTCGTTAATATAACTATGAATATTATTATAGGTTTTCAAGTGATATAAAATAATCATAGGTTTTGAGCTGTAATTACAACAGAAAAAAATAGGGTTAAGAATTGAAGAAAGGGTTTTATTTCAAGAAATTTCAACCACTTACAAAAAAAAAAAAAAGTGCTCGACGATTTTGTTAGAACCCTTGCAGATTCTAAACTTAGGGTTGATCTCTTTAAGGGATCGGCCTCCTTGGAACTCTATAGGGGTTTCTCCCTCCAAGTTACTGCTCAAAGACTGCAGAAAAAATTCATCTATTGCTTATCAAAAAAGGAGGAATAAATGACTATTTATAAGGTTTCTAAACCCTAACTCATAATAGGACTCTTACTCAAGACTCCTACTTCTAACGAACTCCTAATAGGACTTCTAATCAAAACTCATGTTCCTTTACAACTCCTAATTCATCTCTAAGAAACAACCTCCTAATCCTAGCCGATCTCTTCACCTCTTTAATAGGGATCGACTTAGGTAGATTTTACATGAATGTCCCTCTCAATTAGGACTCTTCTAACTAGAGTCCCAACAGATTTCAGCTCAAACTAAACTCCATTAAGCGTCATTAGGATCGAACAAGAAGAACCCTCCCTCCCTATATGATGTTCCAAGAATCAACAAAGAAAAACAACTTCTTAATCAAATTGCAGTCCACAGATGGAGTGACCAACAAAGAAACAACAGTACCTCGTTCGTCGAGAGAAGGTGCAGAGAGCTCCAATGACCACCCAACAAATCCACACCAAGCATCCACCCCTCCATTTTCACCCAAGAAGGCCGCTTCTTCCGTCTCCTCGATCTCTCTCTCACCGAAGACAAGCCTGCCCTAACAGCCCGTTCCGACTAGATTTCATGAATCAAAATAAGAACCAGGGGAAAAAACTGGCGGCCAAGGCTCAGAATACTTCTTCTCTAAGACCTTCTTTACCGCTCAACCCAAATCTTTGGCCGAGAATTAGAAATCGAGAAACGCGGCTACAAACAAGCAAGACAGTGAGCCAACGAGGGGAAAACGAAGCGCGCTTTTTGGGGCGATCAAAGGGGTCAGACGAATATTATGGGATGAGTTGAGTGGATTCGAATGAAGCATTTTAACTAAAAGTTGGAATAAATAAATAAATAAATAAATAAATAAATAAAATACCTAAACAAATAAATAAATAATTAAAATAAAGGTGGCGTGAAATCTTGTCCGTCTATCTATGCCCCGCAACTCCACTTCTGACCCCTTCGGGCTTCTTTGGATCCACGACATTCCCACCTGCCGTCGCTTTTGCCGTCCCATCACCACCAACGCCAAGCTTGCCACCGAACCGCGTCTGCTGCTGCACCACCAATATGGAGACCTTCTCCGTGAACTCCGCCGCTGCAAGCATGTCTCCTATGACCCCCAACTCGGGGCACTCGCTCCACTCCGACAGCCCCCTCGTCGGTGCCGAATCCACCCCCTTCCTCCTCCCCACTATCAGCAGGTCAAATTGGTCACTCATCTCCCGTATCACCGCCGCCGTCCCCTCTCCGTCCTCCACTACCTTCTCCATGTACACCACCCTCTGGTTACGGGCGTGCGATTCTCGGAGCCGCTCCACCGCCGCATCATCGTGCTTTCTCTCCTTGTCATCGTTTGCCACGTGGGGGACCAATCGGATGACGGTGACGGTGATGGAGCGGTTGTTCGCCATTCGGGAAGCGAAGGCGAGGGCCTCGCGATCGTCAGGGCCGCCGAGGAAGTAGACGGCGACCAGGTGGAGGAGGTGGTTGGTGTGGGCGCAGGTGGCGGCAGGGAGGCTACGATCGACGAGGATGGCAACGGAGCAGGGGGCAAAGGCAAGGACGTTGCGATTGAGGGTCTGGAAAGCGTGGTTCACGGTCTCCTGGGCGCCGTCGCAGCACTTGTGGAAGGGGAGGAGGATGAAGCAAACCTTTCGGTCGAGGGCGAGGGAGCAGACGTCGTTGTACAGGGTGGAGTACGGCGCGATAGCAACAAAAGGGTGGACGGAGATGGACCCCGGCTCAGCCTGTTGTTTCTCGAAGTAGCTGAAGGCATTGATGATGCGGTCGGAGGCGGTGGGGGCGGTGGAGCGGCGGCTCTGCTTGTGGGGACGAATCACCGCGGCGGACTGGCCACTGAGCTCGGTGAGGTGGAGAACGGTGAGGGCGATGGGGGAGTCGCGGCAAGCATAGGAGGCCTCGAGGAGGTCGAGGAGGGGAGCGACGTGCTCCTCTTTGTGGACGCAGGCCATGAAGCGCAGCAGGGAACGCGGTCTTGCGTGCTCGACGGTGCGGCGCTTCCGCGCCACGTAGCGCATCGTCGGTTTGTACAACAGCTTGATCAACGGCGTGGTGACCCCCGTGATCACCATCATGGACACGGTCAGCACGGAGAAGTGCTCCGCCGTAGCTATCTGCAGAAGAATAGTGCGTGGTTATTGCCGCGACGGCTACGCTGCTGGCGAATTGAATCCACGGCTAACTTTGGTTTCCGGTTGCATTACTTGACCATCGTCCCAAGCGTACGTGTTGAAGGCAGAGATCTCGACGATCCCCTTGATGTTGAGCATGAGCCCCACCGAGATGGCATCGTTCGCCGACATGTCGAAGTAGCGTGACATGGCCACCGAGCCCACCAGCTTCCCGACGTAGCAGACGACCACCACCATCTCCAGCACTCCCCACTCCTTCACGCTCCTCACCTCCTCGAATCTCGTCCGGTACCCGGCGAGCACTATATACATGGGCAAGAACAGCCCCCCTCCCAGCGGCTCCAGCTTCTCAATTAACGTCTGCCCCACCGGCATCCCTCCTGGTATCGCCAGCCCCAGCATGAGCGGGCCCAGCGTCACGTTGAAACCGAACGCCTGCGTCGCAAGCGACATCAGCAGAGCGGTCATCAGCAGCACCAGGAAATGCCATTCCACCAGCGTCTCCCCCACCGGTGTCCGCCGCACCGACCACATCATCGCCGGCCTCGCCACGAGCAGCACGAACAGTAAGCTGCCCGCCAGCGACGCCACGATCCCTATTGCTGTCCCCGGCGTCTTCACCGCGGTTATCAATGTGTATGCTGACGTCAAGCTGCCCACGCCCCAGTTGATAACGTCGCTGAAGAGGGAGGCCGACAGGACGACGCGGCCGAGGTCGGAGTTGAGAAGTCGGAGCTCGTCCAAGGCATATGCAATCACGGGGAAGGAGGAGAGGGAAAGGCGTGAGGCGACGAAGAAAATGAGCGGACCCTCGCTAAGGTCATCGGGGAAGGCCCGCCTGAGGACGAGGAAGGTGCATATGCTGAGAGCGAAGGGAAGCACGGAGCCAGCGGCGCCGATGGCGACGGCGCGCTTCCCGGGCCTCTGAAGAAGGCTGAGGTCCGTCTTCACGCCGATGATGAAGATGAAGAAGATGAGGCTGATGAGAGAAAGGGAGTCGACGAGGAAGATGCCGCGTTCCGGGAACACTGTTCGCTGGAAAGCCTGGTTTTGCCCGATCACCGACGGTCCCAGAAGGATGCCGGCCTACGTACCAAAGAACGCCCAGACGTGAAGATGTTATCATGCACGCACGTTAATTCACGGATGCTTACAAGAAGGTCAGAGACGAATCGAGACTGGCCAAGGCGCCCGAGGATGCAGTGGGTGGTGCTTGCGGTGAAGAACATGAGGGAGAGGTCGAGGAGGAAGAGGGGAACGGAGAAGCGGAGGGGATCGTCCCCGAGGAAGACGCCTCTGGAGTTGATCGCTCTGGTGTCGAAGCACACTTGCTGGGGAGATGTCCCCAGCGAGGCGTTGAATAGTGAGGGATTGATGATGGACATAGAAATCTCTTTCAGGTTCTCACCTGCTTCCCCTTGATGCTTTTTCGTATGCTGTACCGGAGTAAGGGAAAAACAGAGAGGAGCTGCCTATTCTTGTATGCATCGGGGGACGGTGGCACTACTGCGTTCGCTCGTATTTCATTGGGATTCGTTGACCGTTGACCACGCGGAACGAAGTCCGCCTCAATGGTCACCGTTTAATATATAGCGTGTTACTCGCCGATATCCTAGCGGAGATCGTCGAGTGTGAGTGGCTTGCCCAAACCCGAGGGGCGTAAATTGATTTCTAAACAAGTTAATACGATTAAGATTCTAATCATCATCATATCGATGACAAAGTGATGATGTCAAGATGTATCTCGCATATTTCAAGGCGGAGGTTATCATAATGTTGGCCCCATTTATTGAGAAGGTGAAACCACCATTGGAAGTCTTCCAGAACATCTACCTTTCAACATCGCCATAGCATGCAAGATTTCAGTTCTGGCTGGAGTTTGCTTTGTTCTCGGTCCGTCGCCAATGGCTAATACGATCAAAAGAAGAGACATACGAGACATATAGGTGAATATTATTAGCATGTTGTTAGTGAACAAAAGTACCGTGGCATGAGTCAGCATAGTTAGGTCCGTGGGTTGATATCGAGAGCTTCTTACAAAGTGAATAGGATGATGAAACGGTCGCGCCCTCGGGAAGAAATGTTGGTCGGCGTTGGTCGAGATCCGGGTCGGCTCGCTACTCTTCCTTGTGCGATGGAAGGTATCTCTTGGGTCGAGACGCTCGTTGCTCGGGAGTGACCGTTTCAGAGCGGCTCGGGCAAGAGTCGAGCTGGCGGAGTCAACTGGGCCCTCGTGAGAGGATGTCGATCTGCACTTCTCGATTTACCGACCCGAGCGCCGTTTGTGGTGGGACACGTCTCTCCGACTCCGGGATGAATGGCAGCGCATCCTCATATACTGGATGGCAATTCCCAGGTTGAGGCGCTCGCCGTTCGGGGGTGTCCGCCTTCTTGCAAAATGGCCTTCGTCGGGTGCTTCCCAACTTTGGCCCCTTCGACGAGCAAGTCAATGGAGTATTTTTATATTGAGTTTTTTCCTCCCTCTTGACCGGGCATCGGCCAGGGGTTTATATACTATTGTGTGAGGATCGGTTGTGCCTCGGTTCAGTGTGGCCGTTGACCCTTGTGGGATGGGATGGCTTTTCTGACGAGCTGGCATCTTGGGGGATGCCTGAGCAGCGTCGGACGACACCACCCCGAGCTCTCGGGATAGTCATGTCGCATAGTGTCTCGGTACGGAACCTGACTTGACGTGCGTCAAGGGTTTCTAATAGCGTGCACCATCGGATTCTAACATTGGTTGGGTTGTGGCGTGTGACATCGGTGGTGACTCATCTAAGGACCAAAATATGCCTTATCACTTCTCCCCCCCCCCCCCCTCCCCTCCCCTCCCCTCTCCCACCCCCTCTTAGAGACATGTCGTTGGGTCCCTAATGGACCGGGAGACACGCTTGGGGTTGAAGGACGCGATTGTGCTGGTTGCCCGGGCGGGGGAGCTGGATTGACTCATCGGGGGGCGGTTTTAGAGGGGTAGTGCCTCGTGATTTGGATAGGACTAATCCTACTGATCGAACGGTGGGGGGGCCTGACAAGGTGATACCTAAGTGACGAAATTGGCCATGCGAGATCTGCGGAGCGAACCCAACGTGTCTCAGTTCAGATGACGGGTTTTACATGGCTTGGAGCTATGACTGCCGAGTTTGCAAGTCGGTGAGCGAATCGAGGTGGCTCGGTTTAAAGACTTGTTGGGTAGTGAATCAGAGTCGACATGAAGCGAATTGGAGTTGACATGAAGCGACTTGGATAATAGGCTAGGCCAGTGATTTGGGCGTTGGATCGACCAAGATGTGACTCGAGCATAAGATTGGTCGTGAGGTGTAGCTCGGGCGATGGATCGGGCCTATAGGCCGAGTGACCGAATCCAGTTCTGGTTCCGGTGCCGACGGGTCGTAAGTCGGGAGCGATCTAGAGCGACCCGGGCAGGAAACGAGCCTGGGGACCAAGTGACTACGCTCGGCTCCGAATTGAACCTGGGGACCGAGTGAGTGAGCTCGGCTCCGGATTAAACCTGAGGACCGAGTGAATAAGCTCAGCTCCGAATTGAACCTGTGGACCGAGTGAGTAAGCTTGGCTCCGAATTGAACTTGGGGACCGAGTGAGTGAGCTTGGCTCCGGATTGAACCTGGGGACCGAGTGATTAAGCTCGGTTCTGGTTTCGATGCCCGCGGGTCACTAGTCGGGAGCAATCTGGAGGAACCTGGGGGCCGAGTGATTAAGCTTGGTTCCAGTTTCGATGCCGGTGGGTCGCTAGTCGGGAGCGATCTGGAGCGACCCGGGTAGGAATCGAACTAGGGGCTAAGTGATTAAGCTCGGTTCCAGATTTAGTGCCAGCGGGTCGCTAGTCGGGAGCGATTTAGAGCGACTCGGGCAGGAATCTAACTTGGGGGCTGAGTGATTAAGCTCGGTTCCAGTTTCGGTGCCGACGGGTCGTTAGTCGGGAGCGATCTGGAGCGATCTGGGCAGGAATCGAACCTAGAGGCCGAGTGATTAACCTCGTTCCGATTTTGGTGCCAGCGGGTCGCCAGTCGGGAGCGATCTAGAGCGACCCGGGTAGGAATCGAACCTGGGGGCCAAGTGATTAAGCTCGGTTCCTGTTTCGGTGTCGATGGGTTGCTAGTCGGGAGTGATTTGGAGCGATCCGGGCAAGAATCGAACTTGGAGGCCGAGTGATTAAGCTCGGTTCCGGTTTCGGTACCGACGGGTCGCCAGTCAGGAGCAATCTAGAGTGACCCGAGCAAGAATTGAACCTAAGGGCCAATTCATACCTGAATGCCATCGTGCCACGTGGCGGGTCGGGTGGAGCGTCATAGGGCTTGGCGAGAAACTTTGTTTTGAACGACCTTCGATGGGGGGTCTCAGGTGATGGGACGCCTCTGACGGGAGCTCCGAGGCGGGCGAATCTGGCAGATTCGAGGGGTTACGATGGGTCTTTAATGCCGTGACTGTTCCTCTCCTCGGGAAGCCCTAATCGCCACCTCGCCATTGGTTACTCGCCTTTTATAATCCCCATCCCGGGTGGTTGCCATCACCTTTGCCATCAGTCTTTCGTTCCGTGCTTCGGCTCCTTTCTCGCAACTCCGCCGTCCTCTTTGCTTCAATCCCTTGCCCCGAACCTCGGGCTTCTTTTTCGCAACTCTAAGGTCGGGATGTCTCCGTCTTCGTCTTCATTTTTGTCTTTGTCTTTGTTTTCGTCCCCTTCTCCCTCTCCCTCTCCTCCTTCTCCTTTTGCAAGTTCCCGGGATGAGGTGGTGAGTGTGCCTCCTCGGAGGCCTCGGAGGGTTCCGTCGCGCTTGAGGCCCTCAAGTCGTGGCATGATGTGGACTCGATGGTGACCGAGAACCTTTTGAGAGTGCTCCGGGACCACTACCGTATCCCAAAGTGTTACGGCCTACATGCCCCTCGGCCCGGGCAATGGTCGTACGATCGATTTCCCGACGGATTTAGGTTAACAGTGGGGGCGCTTGAAGCGGGGCTGCGGTTCCCGGTGCACCCTATCATTAGGGATTGTCTTCACTCTTGGGGGATCTCCCCATCCCAGGTGTCGCCAAACTCCTAGCGTTACTTGCTGGCTTTCATCTGGGAGTGTCGGGGGGCTGGGATCGAGCCATCCCGACCCCTCTTTCTGGCTTGCTTCCACCTGGGCAAGGGACCAGGCGGGTATTACTTAACCTCCCGTAGCGGTTTCAAGATCAATGGTGTGCCCTCCAACAACAAAGGTTGGAAGAGGCATTTCTTCTATATTAGTTGTGATCAAGAGTGGGGTTTCAGCACCGGGTGGGCTTTTCAGACCATCGATAATGCCCCCCCGTCGCTCTCTGATGGAGACGCATCAGACATGGATCGTCTGAGGGGTATCCTGACCTCTTCTCGAGCAATTAAGGAGATGATCGAGGAGTGGATGGTCGAAACAGAGCTGAGCCCTGCCACCGAGGGTATGGCCATTCACATATAATGGCTCGTTCGTTCATCTCGAACCATCTGACCGCTGCCAACTTTTGCAGAAATGGTGGACCTACGATAAATGAAGAAGACGGCTAGCGCCAAGGCTGTCGATCCCCCGTCTCGGGATGGGGAGGGCTCCGGAGGTGGGGTTGTCCCGCTGGGGGGCACGTTGAAGAGGGTGTCAACATCTCCGGCATCGGGGCGCCCTCTGAAGAAGACGAAGATGGTGGTTTAGAAGACGCCCGCGAGCCGGGCCACCCGCTCGAGTGCCTCCCTGGAATCGCCCGAGGCCACTACTTAGGGGGAGGGCTCAGGAAGTGTGAAGGGGAAAGGGTCGATCAGGCCGTCCGGTAGCAAACCTTCCAAGAGGGCACCGATGCGCCCATTGCCGCCATGGAAACTGTGCCGCATCTATTCCTAGGCCGACAGTGGACAGTACCAAGCCCAAAATATGGCCGATCTTCCGGTCGGGGAGTCGGGGGCCCCCTACGCCACTCGGTGGCCGACCCTCTGTTAGGATCAAGAGCACTAAGGGGTGAATTAGTGCAGCGGAAAACTTTCGATGATTAAAACTGTGTTCGTATGTTGAAATCTGATTTCGACGTAAAAGTCATTTCGTGTAGATAATAACTTTGAAAGCTTACGGAAACGTATTTGAAGTAAAGTAAGGAAGACAGTTTGCAGTTAAGATAGAAATCAGAATGTAAGCGTAAACTGAAATATGATTTTCGTACGATAAAACTGATTTCCGTCTTAACGCCGATTCGGAAAATACTTAACTAAGAAACACGTTCTTAAACGAGCAGAAAGCAGTAAGCTACTGAGAAGGTTTGAAGTAAAGATAAGATGCTCAAGGTAAATGCAAACTGAGATTTAGAGTGGTTCGGTCAAACGTGACCTATATCCACTTTCGACTTCCTCCTTCAACAAGGTCACCGACGTCCACTAGAGGCCTTCCTTCAATAGGTGAAGGCCAACCACTCTTTTATAGTTTCACTCCTTTGAAAGGGCTTAGGAGACAACCCTTACAGAATTTCTCTCCTCTCTTGAAAGATCAAAACTTGGAAGAAAAGGAGGAGAACTTCTAGACTTTACAACACTTTTGAGCACTAAAATCACAAAGAAAGATCAAACTTTCAGTGGTTTGGGTTACCCTTTCATTGCTGAAAGGGTGGGGTATTTATAGGCCCTAAACCAGTTTGAATTCCAAGCTCAAAACTGTCATCTCTCAGAATTCTAGGGTCTAGCGGTTGCACCGCCTAGCAGAGCTCGGAGACTGAGCCTCTGGGCGGTGCCACCGCCTGACAGGGGCGGTTGCACCACCTAGTCTTGCTCGGAGACTGAGCCTAGGCGGTGCCACTGCTTGATTGGGGCGGTTGCACCGCTTGGCAGAGCTTAGAGACCGAGCTCAGGCGGTTCCACCGCCTGTCAGGGGCGGTTGCACTGCCTAGCCTAGCTCGGAGACTGAGCCCTGGGCGGTGCCACCGCCGACCCATGCGATGCCACCATTGGCTAAGAAATCTGGGTCCGAATGGGCTGATCCATTCAGCCTAATTTGGGTCTGTCAAGGGCCCAATTGCCCCGAGATTAAGTTAATGGGATCACCTCTCATTTCTAACTTAATCATCGTACTAACTATGATATTTCTTAAGACATTTACTACAACTTACTCCGGTGCGTCAATTGCTTCTTCCGGCGAGCTTCCGGCGAACTTTCGTCGATCATCCGATGAACCCTCGGTGATGCTCCTACGGACTTCCAGCAAACTCCTGGATTTGCGATAATCCACTTGGCGAGTTCCGACGAGCTTCTTTTGGCAAGCTCTTGGACTTCTCGGATTTGTTCCTACAGAACGTCCGACGACCATCCGGACTTCCGTCGAACTCCCAACGTGATCATAGTCTTGACTCCGGTGTAACTCCTACTGTATGTCTTACATCCATCATAGTTAATCCTACACGTGTAAAATAAAACTTCGATCGAGATAATTAATCCTAAGCAATTAACCAAGTTGTCAAGCATATCATTGGTCCCTCGATGCTTCGTCCGATTCTTCAGCGCATCGTCCTCTCCTGTGGCCTATTGCCCAATTGGCCAATTAACTCCGCAACTCTGATATCCTTGGCGCAATACCCACTCTTCTTGGCCTAATGCTCGAGTCCACGGCCCGAAGCCTTCTGTCGATACGTCGACCGATCCACCGGCCCAACATCCAATCTTTTGACATGTTCCTCCGGCACAACATGATTTTTTCCGCTTTAATTATCTCATCCTGATAGAAGTATCCTGTGTCACTCAAAACGTAGATTAAAACATAAACACATATCAAGTTGTTTATCATCAAAATACGAGATTCAACAATCCGCCCCTTTTTGATGATGACAACCACTTGATGACGGAGTTAACCTTAACTCTCGGAGTTTAAACAAACTCCCCCTATCAATATGCCATATTGATAGAACCTTGAATTCAAACTGAATTCAAGTCATTACAATATTCATTATGAATACTTGCAACACGTCATCATGAATATATTCATAAACTTATGCATCACATGTCATGTCATCAACATACTTCTCCCCCTTTGTCATTAACAAAAGGGAGAAGTACAACTATTCTTGTGTTTGTGATATAAGTTCAACTCATTGTATGAAAAATATAATATCAGGTTTTATCATCATGCAGTTTTGAAGCTAGAAAATTTAGCAAATATTACATCATGCTTAGAACATTCAAGCTATCAAGTTTTAGACATGCAAGTTTTACAATATACAAGATAGCACTTTTACTTCTTTTGAGATAGCAACTTCTACATCATGCAAGCTAGCAAATTAGAGATGTTCAAGAAGGCAACTCTTGCTTCTTGAAATATATAAATTTTGTCAACTTTGCTAGATGCGCAAGTTAGCAAGTTTTGCTTCTTGAGATAGGCAAGATAGCACTTTTGTAATTTTTGTTTCTTAAGATGTTCAAGAAAGCAAGCTCTACATCTTGCAAGCTAGCAATGTTACAATATTTTAGAACATGCAAGCTAGCAATTTAGAGATGTTCAAGAAAGCAACTCTTGCCTCTTGAAATATGCAAGTTTGTCAAGTTTTGCTAGATGTGCAAGTTAGCATTTTTGCCTCTTGAGATAGGCAAGATAGCACATTTGCTTCTTTTGTTTGAGGTAGCAATTTTGCTTCCTTTGCAAAGTATATGTTTCTAAATTTTGCAAGATGAGCTAGCGATATTTCTCCCCCTTTGTCAATGTCAAAAAGAAGGGAAGACCCTTTGCATCAATTTCTAAATCATGACAAAGGTAAGTATCAATCTTATTTGTGCATCATTATATTTTCAAATTAAAACATGCACATTTTCAAAACCATACATTTCATTTTTCATGCATGATACAAATAAATCAATCATCATTATGAGCATATCATACATGATATTCAAGTATTAAAATTTTTAAGCATTTATCAACATGTTGATCATGATATCAAACATTAATCATTTAAAGCATTCATGATACACATCATATGCAATACACCATGTACATCATTATCATAAGTATTGCATGTATCATTACAAATTTATGAATATTTCATGCATTCATATCATCACATAAGGAATATTAAGAAGAATTAGTTGGGTGATGAGATAAACATTTCATGAATACAAGGAATTGCATAAAGATCATATCATGAAAGATTTGAACATGTGAATACCAAAAGACATGATTTCTTTTTTAAAAACCTCCTCATAAATAATCGAAAGAAAATATTAGGAGATCGATTAAACAAAAAATCTTGATTCATAATAAAATTTCATGTATCGAATATCGAGAAATCAAGATGATGATTCATAAAAATAACATATCACAAGTTATATTCAAGAGAAAAATCATTATTCATTTTGTCAAATCAACATTTCTTGGTTTCAAATCTTCAACATATAACATGCATAAATTCAAAAATCGAAAGGAGAAGGAAAGAATTGAAATGTACAAAGATTTCAACCATCTCATAAACAAATGAAGGATCAAGTCATGAATCAAAAATTTCATGAATCATTTCGACAAATCTCCTTTTAAATAATCGAGATGATCATCAAGGGAAATCTCATATTATTCCAAGAAATCAAGATCATGATTTTGATAAAACTCATCTCAAATTCAAATCACCAAAATCATTTTTGTGGTTCACAAAATTCATAACATAAGTAGATTCATGATTTCATTGATAATATATTTTTTCTTTTTTAAGTATTTCATTTTAAGTGATTGATTTAGCATACTTTTTTATTTATGTTAAATAAACAAAAACATGCATCAACGTTTAGGATCGAAAAATAAATTTCATCATAAAACCATCAAGATCAATAAATCACAAAAATCAAGAGAATCCGAAAATGAAATCTAACACTTTCATGCATTCGGACATGGTTTTGCCATATATTTTTCAAATACACTCATGAAAATAATACATGCTTATCATCATGTATAACTTAAAATCTCATGCATAAAATTATCAATCATGGTATCAAAATGTTTAATATTACATCATTATGCATTTCTTCAAACATGATTTTATTTAATCAAAATTGAGAAATAACAATGGAAATCAACATGATACACATTATTACATCCTAACCACATATAGCATGATTTCATATTTTCAATAAAAATCATTTTGCTTGTTTATCATAAAATATGCAATATTATCATTTTCGAAATTACTAGCATGATCATAATTTTTGTAATTTTATTTTTAAAATATAATTTTTAAGAAAATTAATTCTAAACTAAAAAAGAAAATACATCATGAAAGCATCAAGTAATTTCAAAATAAATTAGGGGGATTTCGATTACCTCATCATTGAAAGCGGTTAAGGCGTAGTTTGCCACCTCGCCTTTCTTGATTTTCTCCTCGTCTTCGGAGGAGCTCGATTCATCCCACTTTGTGTTCTTCTTCTTTGGTCTCTTCCTCCGTTCAAGTTCATTGTTTATTTTAGATTTTTGTTTAATAAACTTATTAAGATTTAGTGTTCGAAGTTCAAGTTCATCATTGTAATCATCACTTAGTCATCGCTCAAGTGGTATTCATTTGTCCGGAGTTCCAAATCCTTCGTGTTCTTTGGAAGGTTGTTTTGTTCATCATATTCATCATGTCCATTGTGCACCATTTCATATGTCATCAATAAGCCAATAAGTTCTTCAAGTGAAAAAATATTTAAATCTTTTGTTTCTTGTATTGCCGTTACTTTTGATTCCCAAACTTTAGAAAGTGATCGTAAAACTTTACTAACAAGTTCAAAATTCGAGAAACATTTGCTAAGAGCTTTTAAACCATTGACAACATCCATGAAACAGGTGTACATGTCAATAATGGTTTCGTTCGGCTTCATTCGAAAAGACACGAAATCATGCATCAAAAAATTTACTTTAGAATCTTTTACACTACTTGTGCCTTCATGTGTGATTTCAAGAGTGTGCTAAATATCAAAAGTCGTTTCGCACGTAGAAATCCGATTGAACTCATTTTTGTTCAAAGCGCAAAATAAGGCATTCATAGCCTTTGCGTTTAAAGAAAAATACTTCTTCTCCAAATCCGACCATTGGTTCATCGGTTTAGAGGAAGGTTGAAAACCATTTTCAACAATATTCCATAAATCTAAATTTATAGAAATCAAGAAAACTCTCATTCTAGTTTTCCAATAAGTGTAGTCCAATTCGTTGAACAACGGTGGACGAATAACTGATAAGCCCTCTTGAAAGCCATGAAGAACTATTTCACTCGGGTGTAAATCTGAAATGAGAAATACCGGGCTCTGATACCAATTGTTAGGATCAAGAGCACTAAGAGGGGGGGTGAATTAGTGCAGTGGAAAACTTTCGACGATTAAAATTGTGTTTGTACGTTGAAATCCGATTTCGACGTAAAAGTCATTTCGTGCATATAATAACTTTGAAAGCTTACAGAAACGTATTTGAAGTAAAGTAAGGAAGGTAGTTTGTAGTTAAGATATAAATCAGAATGTAAGCACAAACTGAAATATGATGTTCGTACGATAAAACTGATTTCCGTCTTAACGCCGATTTGGAAAATACTTAACTAAGAAACACGTTCTTAAACAAGCAGAAGGCAATAAGCTACTGAGGAGGTTTGTAGTAAAGATAAGATGCTCAACACGGCCTAGGCCACCGAGGAGGCCATGAAAGAGGAGCGGCTGTGTAACATCCCATTAGTCCCACATTGGTAGTGGGCAATGTGTATGATTAGCTTATGAGGGCCTGATGAGTGTACTACATTAACTCCCACTTAAGCATTTTGGTCCATGGTTGAAGGACCAAAATGGAGTTATTGGCCAGTTGGCTCATCAGACTCGGGTCGTGACATTTGGTATCAGAGTCGACCTAGCATTTGGGTAGGGTGAGAGGGCTCGAGTAGGAAAGGGCTACCCATGGATGGAGTTAGAGAACTCATCATGGTGTGGAGCCACTACTGAGTTAATCCTCACATGCACTATGTTAGGGTTCGATCTGGGTTATGTCGAGCCTTGACGAGGATGTCAAGCTAATTGAGTTGGGGATATTGTAACATCCTATTAGTCCCACATCGGAAGTGGGTTTTGGTCCGTGGTCGAAGGACCAAAATGGAGTTATTGGCCAGTTAGCTCATCAGACTTGGGTCGTGACAGGCTGGGGTTGCCCAAAAGGGTCGAGGAGGCGATCGCTAGGTATAAAGCGTACGGTTCGAGCGTGGCTCAGTGAGGTCGGGCCAAGTCATGTACGAGTACAGGTACCGAGTGGCCTGCGCTCCCTAATGGGCGAAGTACCTAGACCTGGAGCTGGAGTCAGACTCGTTTGTCGATAACCCGACGGATCAGGACGTCGACATGCCAACGAACGTCCCCTTCGATGATGGGCCCATGACTCCTCCCTCGAGCTAGGGGCTACGCCCCCTCTCCTTTTGTCTTTTGCTCCGGTCGGGCTTAGGGCTGTGCCGCCCGACCGCCATGTGTATCTCCTCTATCATTAAGAAGCACTTTTATTTTGAAATTCTGACTTACTATTTTCCCCAACCGTGGGTGTGTGGGCCCCACATATCTTTTTTGCATCCCGACCAGCCTCCTTTATGGGTAGAATTTTTTCAAGTTTGCCGCATTCCACGTTCTCAGCAGGGGACTTCCCTCCATAGTCTCGAGTCGATAGGTCCCCTCTCGGACCATGTCATAGACTCGATAGGGGCCTTCCTAGTTGGGTGCGAGCTTTCCCATTGCTTGGGTCGGGTCGCTCACTTCTGCTCTTCGGAGGACGAGGTCCCTGACCTTGATTGGGCGCGGATGACCCCTTTAGTTGTAAATCTGAGCGGCTGCCTTCTTATATGCCAAGACACGCAGATATTCCTTGGCTCTCCTTTCCTAAAGGAGATCCAGGTTTGCTCGGAGCCCCTCCTCAGAGTCTCCTTGCTCATAATTGGAGGTGCGCAAGGTCGGGAATAACATCTCGGGCGGCAGGACCACCTCGGTCCCGAACACTAGGCTGAATGGAGACTCCCCCAAGGCAGTTTTGGGAGTCGATCGCATTACCCATAGGACGCTGGGAAGCTCATCCACCCAGACACCATGTATGCTTGAGATTCTCCTCTTGAGGCCTTCCAGAATCGCCCGATTCATCACCTCGGTTTGGTCGTTGGTTTGGGGGTGCGCGACCGAGCTGAACTTCAACTGAATCCTATACGACTAGTAATAGGCCTTGAACTTAGTGTTGTTGAATTGAGTTCCATTGTCGATGACGATAGCCTTCGGGATCTCAAACCTGGTGATGATATTCTTCCACGTGAAGCTTTGGACTTGCTTCTCGATAATGGAGGCCAAGGGTTCGGCTTCCACCCACTTCATAAAGTAGTTAACCCTGACTATGAGAAAGCGTCACTGACCCGATGCTAGAGGGAAGGGTCCAAGGAGGTCGAGCCCCCATAAGCAAAGGACTATGCCACGTCTATCGGAGTATGGGGAATGGCAAGCTGGTGCGCCAATCGGGCATGCCGCTGGCATTGTGGGCACTGCTACACATATGACATGGCATCCTAGCGCATGGTTGGCCAGTAGTATCCTTGTCGGAAGGTTTTGAAAGCCAAGGTTCATCCCCCAATGTGCTCCCCACAAATCCCCTCGTGAAGCTCGGTGAGGACTGCCTCGGCTTCTGATGGCGCGAGGTAGTGTAGGAAGGGTTGAGAGAAGGCCCTTCGGTATAACTTTTCGCCGATGATGCAATACCAGGCTTGAGTTTGCCTTAACCGTCTCGCAGCCACCGGGTCGTCGGGCTCCTCTCCACCCGCTTTATATCGGAGGATCTCCTCCATCTAGCTCGGTGATGAATTTGTTTCGATGACCTCGTGAGTCGTCACTGTCGGTGTTGCTACAGACTCAGTCATTGGGGCCAACCCTGGGCTGCGGGTGGAGGCTGATCTAGCCAGCGCATCAACCCGCACGTTTTGCGCCCTAGGTATTTTGGCGATTGAAAGGCGGTTGAAATGGTAGGCGAGTCGCTTTGCCTCCATCTAGTATGCCACTATCGTCAGGTCCCGGGCTTCGTAGCTCCCATTGATGTGTCCTGTCACTAGTTGGGAGTCACTGAAGACTTCAAGATCGTCTACATGCATCTCCAGAGTGAGGCGTAGGCCATGGAGCAGTGCCTCGAATTCGGCCTTGTTGTTAGTGGCTCGGAATTGCAATTGGAGTGACCTCTCATAGGTTTCTCCCGACGAGCCTTTAAGGATAAGCCCGACCCCGACCGCTCTGGAAGTGGACGAGCCATCTACATGTAGGGTCCACATGTTCTGATTGTTCTCCCGCCTCACAGCATGGTCCTTAGGGGTTAGCTCGGAAATGAAATCAACCAGTTCTTGAGCTTTGATGGCGGTCCTGGGGGAGTACTGAATGTCAAATTCGCTGAGCTCGACCGACCATCGCAGCATGCGACCTGATGTGTCAAAGTTGGAGAGGATCTGTCGTAGTGGTTGGTTGGTGATTACTTTGATCGTATGGGCTTGGAAGTAGGGCCGTAACTTTCGGGCCATCTTGATAAGAGCGAAAGCTAGCTTCTCGATCAGGGAGTACCACGCCTCAGGCCCCCCAAGGATATAGCTAACATAATGTATGGGTAGCTGTGCTGGTGGTATCTCCCGAACTAACACCGAGCTGACGGCTTATGCCAAGGCCGCCAAGTAGAGACCGAGGGTTTCGCCCGGCTCGGGCGAGGCGAATCGGGGCAAGCGGACAAGACATGCCTTCAACTTTTCAAAGGCTTCCTCGCACTCCGAGGTCCATGTAAAGTTGTCAGCCCGTCACAGAGCCTGGAAGAAGGGGAGGCACTTGTCACCTAAACGCGACATGAACCTACTGAGCGATGCCAACCTCCCCGCAAGTCACTGCACCTCTTTGACCGAGTGAGGGAAACACATCTCGGTAACGACTCATACCTTTTCTGGGTTGGCGTCTATCCCTCAGTGGTGAATGACAAAGCCGAGGAACCTCCTCGAGCTGACTCTGAAGATGCACTTTGTAGGGTTCAAACGCATGTTGAATCGCTTGAGCGTTTGGAACGTTTCCGCTAGGTCGGCCAGGTGTGTTCTTGTGACCTTGTTCTTTATAATCATGTTGTCTACGTACACCTCCATATTCCTCCCGAGACGGTGCTTAAAAATTTTATCGACCATCCTTTGGTAAGTCACCCCAGCATTCTTTAGGCCGAAGCGCATCACCTTGTAATAATACGCCCCTCGGTTGGTGATGAAGGAAGTGTCTTCTTGGTCTTGGGTTGCCATCCGGATTTGGTTATAGCCCAAGAATGCATCCATGAACGTAAGGCGTTCATGGCCCATGGTGGTGTCTATTAGGGTCGGAGCATCACTAAGAGGGGGTGGGGGGTGAATTAGTGCAGCAGATTAAAACTTATAAGTTTGAAATTGATTTCGTAAATGTGTAGATATTTTGATTCGACGAAGGATGACTTAGCTAAAATAGCTCGAGTAAAGATAGTCAAGAGTAGGGGGATGAAAATCGAACGATTTGCAGCTAAGTAAAGAAATGGTTCAGAACAATAAACACTCACACATTCAAGGAACACCACGATGTATAGTGGTTCGGTCAAGTGACCTACATCCACTTTCGAAACCTTCTTCGATGAGGCTCACAACTTTCACTAGCAAATCAATTTGAAGGGGGAGGACCAAATACCCCTCTTACAACCTTTTTATAAGTGGTTCACAGATTTTTCAAAGAGAAAGAGGGAGGTGAATACTTAAGCTATTGAAAATAAGACTTTGCCAAAGCTTTTTTTCAATTTCTAACTTCTCAAAAAGGTGTTATCTCTGCTGAGAATTGAGGGATATTTATAGGCCCCAAGAGGATTCAAATTTGGGCTCCAAATTTGAATTATTTTTGGATTTCCTGGTGCTGGTGATGCCACCGCTTGTCAGTGTCTAACACTGACAGTGTATTAGCAATGCCACCGCCAGACCTCTCGGATTCTGGGTGGTGCCACCGCCCAGTCCAGTAGTGTACTGGCGGTGCCACCGTCGGACCTCTCGGGTTCTAGGTGGTGCCACCACCCAGTCCGATAGTATACTGGTGATGCCACCACCTGGACTGTTCTAACTCACTGGTTGGGCTCTAAACTTGGCCCTAACCAGTCTAAACTCGGGCTCCATTGGCCCATAATCGGGTTATAGGATTAACCCTTAATCCTAACCCAAATTATATGCAAACTACAAAATTAAGATATAGCCCTAAGTAAATTTTAACCGGCAATGTCGAGTTTCCTTCCGGCGAGCTTTCCGACGAACTTCCAACGGACTTCCGATACACCCTCGGATTTCTTCCGATGGACTCCCAGTAGGCTCCCGGTCTTGTGGTGAGTTCAACGAGTCTTTGGCAAGTATCCGAACCATCTCGATGATCTCTGTGAACCTCCGATGATCTTTCCGATGGATTTCTGGAAACTTCGGTAAGTCCCCGATTCTTTCTCGGTTGGTTCCGGCAGCACTTCCGACAATTCTTTAGACTTTCAGCGGACTCTCGAACACCCATCGAACTTGACTCCGGTAAACTTGCTTTATGTCTTCATTCTATCGTAGTTAATCCTGCACATGTAAAACACACTTCGAGCTAGACAATTAATCCTAAGCATATAATCAAGTTGTCCGGCATGTCATTGGTCCCTCGACGCTTCGTCTGATTCTTTGGCGCATCGTCCTCTTGTTGGGAAATCATTGGGGGCGACATCATATGCGCAGCGGAAGAACAAGAAAACAAAAATCCCCGATTCCCAAAAAGATGTTCGTCGTCGTGCGAAGATTGGTGCGCAAAAATCCGTAAAACACAAAACTGCGTATAGAGATTGTGTTACCTAGGGAGATCGTATATCCCTGTTTCCTTGCAGATCCTTAGGAGAGGGTGAAGGGGGTCAAGCGTCCTCCTCTTTAGCGGTGATCCACACAGCAGGGTTGCGACGACCCTCCTCAAAACTCCAGGCCTCTAAGGTGGAGAGGGAGAGGAGAATAGGAAAGGCAAGCAAAGACTCTAGCCTATGAGGCTGTGAATCCCTCCTATTTATAGAGATCCCGTGTCAAACCCTACTGGGTCCTTTGTTGGGAAATCATGAGGGCGACATCATATGCGCAGCGGAAGAACAAGAAAACAAAATCTCCGATTCCCAAAAAGATGTTCGTCGTCGTGCGAAGATTGGTGTGCAAAAATCCGCAAAACACAAAACTACGTATAGAGATTGTGTTACCTAGGGAGATCGTATATCCCTGTTTCCTTGCAGATCCTTAGGAGAAGGTGAAGGAGGTCAAGCATCCTCCTCTCTAGCGGTGATCCACACAGCAGGGTTGCGACGACCCTCCTCAAAACTCCAGGCCTCTGAGGTGGAGAGGGAGAGGAGAATAGGAAAGGCAAGCAAAGACTCTAGCCTATGAGGCTATGAATCCCTCCTATTTATAGAGATCCCATGTCAAACCCTAATGGGTCCTTCCTTAGTGGGTATTGGATCTGCATCCAATAAGACAAGGGGCTCAAATATATCTCATATCCAAACCTCTACTTATCGCAATGCCTACCATATGTGTGTGACCCTCTAGGCCCAATATCGAAGCTGGCCGTGAGTCATACCGCCGAAACTCCTTCTAACTTCGGTGAATTATTATCTCTGTAATAATTCACTCAACTCATCGACCTCACGGGACGTTTTAAGCCACTACATGCCAGTAGTCCCCAAACGATACTGGGGAAATCCAATCCATTGGACCTGTCTGTCCTCGCTTACCATGTACCTATAGTCCCTCATCCATCTAATATCCCGGAGACCGTATATCGAGGCATGATGTTGTCGGACCTATACGGGTTTCTACTAGAATCTCGCTCTAATCGGATTCTCCCGGAGAAATCTTTCTCTCTCAACCCGAATGACCACGGCCAGGGATTTGTCTAAGCAAGAACACATGGGATATTCCTCTCATGGCCTTGAGAGTGGATGATCCTCTGTCGACACTCAATAGCCCTCGTAAGGTTCACTACCACTCCCAATGACCAACTGTACTAGATCCGGGACAGCCAAACCTATAAGTCTGGTATCAAAGAGTGGAGCACTCATACAGGACATCCTTGGTGTCTCAAGTCTAAGGACCGAGATACACCACTAGGACTACGGAATCGCCTCCGGCATGGAACAATAAGGCATAATCAACCATCCAACATTCCGTGGCGGATCAATCATGAACTCATTCTCCATGAGCACACAGATCTTGTATCCCTAGTGTCCCTACATGAGCAGCTATGAGACCAGCTACATCCATCATATGGACCGGTATCTGACACACCGGTCTATCCGGTTATCACGATGTCCCTCTCGAGTAACCTATGACCGGGATTATTTAGGATATGTGTTTAAAGGTGAATCGATCTCATTATCGTGATCTCATCACGATCCGATTCCCATTGCACAAATCCAAGGACATCACAATATATATATGCATTTATACAATAGTTATAAAGTGATATACGCCAAAATATAATAAGCAAAAAGATTCTGTATCAAGTCACACGTGCCATCACTCAGGCTTGCTGGGCACCTATGACTAGAATCCTTCCCTAGTGGGTATTGGATCTGCATCCAATAAGACAAGGGCTCCGTCGGATATCTCATATCCGAACCTCTACTCATCGCAATGCCTACCATATGTGTGTGACCCTCTAGGCCTAATATCGAGCTGGCCATGAGTCATACCTGTCAGAACTCCTTCTAACTCAGTGAATTATTATCTCTGTAATAATTCACTCGACTCATCGACTACTGGACGTGCTTAGCCACTACAGTAGTCCCCAGACGATCTGAGGGAATCCAATCCATTGGACCTGTCTGTCTCTCGCTTACCATGTACCTATAGTCCCTCATCCATCTAATATCCCAGAGACCGAGTATATCGAGCATGGTGTTGTCGGACCCATACGGTTTCTACTCGAAGTCTCGCTCTAATCAGATTCTCCTCTGAGAACTCTTTCTCTCAACCCTAATGACCCCGGCCGGGGATTTGTCTGAGCAAGAACACATGGGATATTCCTCTCATGACGCCGAGTGTGGATGATCCTCTATCGACACTCAATAGCCCTCGTAAGGTCGACTACCACTCCCAATGACCAACTGTACTAGATCCGGGGACAGCCCAAACCTATAAGTCCGGTATCAAAGAGTGGAGCACTCATACAGGGACATCCTTGGTGTCTCAAGTCTAAGGACCAGATACACCACTAGGACTACGGAATCGCTATCCGACAATAAGGCATCATCAACCATCCAAAGATTCCGTAGCGGATCAATCAGTGAACTCATTCTCTAATGAGCACTTGTATTTGTATCCCTAGTGTCCCTACACGGCAGCTATGAGACCAAATGCATCCATCATATGGACGAATATACAGCACACCCTATCTATCCGGTTATCATCGATGTCCCTCTCGAAAACCTATGACCGGGATTATTTAGGATATGTGTTTAAAGGTGAATCAATCTCATTATCGTGATCTCATCACGATCCGATTCCCATTACACAAATCCAAGGACATCACAATATATATATGCATTTATGCAATAGTTATAAAGTGATATACGCCAAAATATAATAAGCAAAAAAGATTCTGTATCAAGTCACACGTGCCATCACTCACGTGATTGGCTTGCTGGGCACCTATGACTAGCAATCTCCCACTTGACCTAAAGCCAATCATATATGTGTCTGATCCCCATTAGACCCCTGTGACGCTCAAAGACAAAATGAGACAATGGCTTTGTCAGTGGATCTGCAATATTATCTTCGGATGGAACTCTTTCCACTGCTACATCTCCTCGGGTTACGATCTCTCTTATTAGCTGGAACCTCCTCAGAACACTTCTGATGAGACCCGGGTTCCTTTATTTGAGTAATCACCCCATAGTTGTCGCAATATAAGGAAGTCGACTTGTCGCTATCTGTATCGACTCCCAAATCTGTGATGAACTTCTTCACCCGACTCCCTCTTTTCGCTGCATCGATGCAAAGAATGTACTCCGCCTCTGTGGTCGAGTCGTGTGGTATCTTGCTTGGGACTCTTCCAAACTTTGCTCCTCCATTCAAGGTGTACACATACCCTAAATTCGACTTGCTATCATCGACATCGACTGAAAACTTGAGTCGGTGTAGCCTTCAACCTTAAGGCTATTACCTCCATATACTAGTAAAAGATCCTTAGTCCTTCTCAAGTACTTAAGGATACACTTTACTTGCTTTCCAAGGCTCCAAGCCCTGATCCGCTGATACACTGCTCATGACACTCGAGCATGCGCTATATATCAGGGCCTAGTACATAGCATGACATACATGATAGACCCTATTGTTGAGGCATAAGGTATCATATCCATGTTCGCCCTTTTCTTCCGAGTCTTTGGGGACATATTCAGAGAAAGCGATATCCCATGTCTCATCGGGTATGAGACCTCTCTTGGAATTTTCCATGCCAAACCTTTTGACAATAGTTTCTATGTACCTGGACTGGGACAAGCCAAGCATTCTCTTGGATCTATCTCTATAGATTCTAATCCCCAAGATATAAGATACTTCCCCTAAGTCCTTCATGGAGAAGTGTCCAGATAACCAAGCCTTTACTGTGGATAGCATTCCTATGTCATTCCCAATGATGAGGATGTCATCCACATATAACACCAAAAAGGTGATAGCGCTCCCACTTACCTTTCTGTATATACAAGGCTCATCTTCGTTCTTAATGAAGTCATAAGATCTGATTGCCTCATCAAATCTTATGTTCCAACTTCGGGAAGCTTGCCTTTGTCCATAAATGGATCTAAGCAACCTACACACCTTATCTGGGCAGTTCTTGGACACGAATCCCCCAGGTTGCATCATATACACCTCCTCCTCGAGGTTCCCGTTGAGGAATGCGGTTTTCACATCCATCTGCCAGATCTCATAATCATAGTGTGCTGCATTAGCCAATAGAATTCTGATGGATTTTAGCATTGCTACGGGTGAGAAAGTTTCGTCGTAGTCAACACCTTGCCTTTAACGATACCCCTTAGCCACTAGCCTTGCTTTATAGGTCTCTACCTTTCCATCTACTCCGATCTTTTTCTTAAAGATCCACTTGCAACCGATGGGTACAATACCTTTGGACGCATCAACTAGGTTCCAAACCTTATTGGAGTACATAGAATCCATCTCAGAATTCATGGCTTTTTTCCACTTCCTGAGTCTATACTCATAATAGCCTCCTCCTCAGAGGGTCCGAGGATCAATATCCTCTACATCCTCTGCTCTAATATGTCCCACATATCTCTCGGGAGGATGGGATACTCTATCAGACCTCCACGTAAAGTTGATACTTGTGTATTAGGTACCGAACAGCACTCGTGTCAGAGTGGTGCTTGAGCTTGGTTCTCCAACCTCGCTCAATTCTATCATTCTCCCACCGCCTCCGCCAAGAATGTGTTCCTTCTCAAGGAACACTGCTCTTTTAGCTACAAAGACCTTTTGGTCCTCGAGATGATAGAAATAATACCCACAAGTTTCCTTTGGGGTATCCCACAAATTTGCATCGCTCTGTCCTTGATTCTAACTTATCGGGGTTGTGTCTTCTAACATGGGCAGGGCAGCCCCAGATCTAACAACCTTAAGATCAGGCTTCTTCCCTTTCCATATCTCATATGGTGTAGACACTACCGACTTAGTTGGAACTCTGTTCGAAGGTAAAGTCATGTTTCTAGGGCATATCCCCTCAGAATGAGATGGGTAGGTCAAATAAAACTCATCATGGACCGTACCATATCTAATAATGTACGATTTCTCCTTTCATAGACACCATTGAGCTGAGGTGTATAAGGAGGTGTCCATTGGGATAATATCCCATGGTCCTTGAGGAACCGAGTAACCTCAGACTTAAGTATTCACCTCCTCGATCCGATCGAAGAGTTTTGATACTCTTTTCCAGTCTGGTTCTCCACCTCATTCTTATACTCTCCTCAATTTCTCAAAGGCCTCGGACTTGTACTTCATTAAGTACACATATCCATACCTTGAGAAATCATCAAGAATGTAATGAAGTAGGAGTAACCTCCAATGGCATGAGTTGACATGGGTCCACATACATCACTATGTATGAGTTCCAACAACTCATTGGCTCTCTCCAGCCTCTACTAAATGGAGATTTGGTCGGTTTTCCCACGAATGCAAGGCTCACAAGTCGCATATGACACATAGTCGAATGGATCTAGATATCCATCATTTAGCAACTTTTGAATCCTTCTTTCATGGATGTGACCTAGCCTACAATGCCACTGTATGCATCGCTCAACTTCATCTCATCTCGTTTCCTTTTGGACATATTTACATTCATGATATGTGGAGTGGTGTCTAACATAAATAAACCATTATGCAATGTTCCTTTCATGATGATCTTATCATCTAATAATATCGAACAACCATTGTTCTCAAAAAAATAAATTTATATCCACTAACTGTTAAACATGAAATGGAGATAATATTTTTTGATAATAGAAGGAACAAAATAACATGCATCTAATGCAATAAAAGCTCCATTAGGCGGATGTAGGGCGACCTCGCCAACACTAATACAAACAACTTTTGCTCCATTACCCATCTTGAGGTCCATCTCGCCTCTCTCTGTAGTCTCCTAGGCCTTTCCGGAACCTCGCAACGACTTGTATATATGATAAGCACTACCGTTATCCAATACCCATGTGTTATCATAAGAGTCCCACAAATGGAGACTGATCATGAATGTACCTGAAGCTTCATCAAGCTTTTGTTTCAGCCCTTTCAACAAGGTACTCTTTTGCAGTTTCTCTTCCAATGCCCATCTTTACCACAGTGGAAGCAATGGGCTTTGTCCTTTGTTGGGTCTTTCTTAGCAACCTTTGCTTTACCTTATTTGCCCTTGCCCTTTCCCTTCTTAAGGGACCTTTTCTGCTTTCCTTTTCTTTTCCTCTCTCACCAATTGTAGAGAACTGGCTTCTCTTTCTTAATAGTACTCTCTGCCTCCCTCAACATATTGAGGAGCTCGAGAGAGTCACCTCAAAGCTTGTTCATATTAAAATTCATTATGAACTGTGAAAAAGGAATCTGGTAGGGACTGAAGCACAATGTCCACACACAAGTTATCCTCTAGGACCATTCCTAGACCTGTGAGTTTCTCTATCCACTCAATCATCTTTAGGACATTGTTCGAACCTGTCCCCTCACCATCCTAGCGTGAAAAGGCTCTTGGATATCTCATATCGTTGAGTCCTTCCCTGTTCCTCAAACAATTTATGGGACATGTAGGAGAATGGATCCGCATCCATCTTTTCATGTTGTCTCTCTAACTCGAGTCATAGAGCCCAACATATAGCACCTGAGCAAGAGTGAGTCATCAATGTACTTCAATGTGGCGAAGCGATCTCATCCTCGCTTGCCCTTCTTCTCAAGGGCATCATCAGATCAAGGACGTACGATTTTCCCACTGTGAGAACAATTCTCAAGTTACTGGAGCCAATCCAGATAATTTGGACCAAGAAGACGGCCGGTTGACATCAAGTATGCCACGTAAGGGGATTTGAAAGCGACATTTTCTCAAAATAAAGATGTAGCGAAAATGAATAACATGCAGATTTTGCAAGAAATAAACTATCAAGATATGGACTTCTATCTTAATATGCTCCCACTATTTTACTAACGAGTCACGCGACACCCTCAAAGACGTGAAACGTAAGTCTCCAAACTTCTAGTGGGGATCGGGATCCAATCGGCGTCTTAGTGAAACCTCGAGGGACTCGACCAATCACACTAAGCCTAAAAGGTAGGCAACTCTTGCTGATTACAACTCCTTGTGATTCCCGTCCTGTTCGGCCTCCGAATCACCATGGCCTCGAGGGACTCGACCAACCATGATGCTCGGTTAAGTCAACACCTTCGTTACAAGATGAGTCTGATTTGATGATATACCCTCGAGGGACTCGACCAAGCATACCATGTCCTCAGGTCACCGGTGACATCTCTATGTCGTAAGCAAGATAGCGAATCGCGATATAGGTGAGTCTCGAGGGACTCGACCAACTCAACCTACACCGGGAATCGGTTCCTACTCATAACGATGGAAGGCCACGTGGATCAATCTAATTGCCTCACGTTTACCGACTTAATATTATCGAGAGATGTTTCTATAATTTGGTCTCCTAATATGACATGTCACACATATACATATTTAATATATATCTACATCGCATGCAAATATATATACATATCTAGTATGTGTATAAGCAATCACATCAGATGATCATGGACCACAACCTAATATGATTAGGGCCCGAGCCAGGGTCTAATCACTCACATCAAGATCTATGTGTGCAACGGTGCATATCCATGCCCCGTGATCGCCCATCTCGCCCTCGTCGGTTCCGCCGATATCTTGATACATCTCCATGCATCACGATCGTCCGCCTTGTGGGTCCCGCTTATCGCATCCACGCCTCCTCGCCAAGCCCTCCTCATGTGATTACAACTTAATCATAGGCACGCAGGCCGACAATAAACGAAAATATAATGGAGGTTCGCGGACCTCAATAATATTAATCACAAGTACACATCACATGGTCCATGATCATCCGTCCACATCATACATCACATGTATAAATAATCATCATCATGTAGGACTACTAGATAATAATAAAAATAATAATCAACTAAACCTTTTAATTAATTAATATTTTTTTTGAAATCGGGGACATGTAGGAAATTTCTCAATTCCTAAGGGTATTTTCGTAATTTGGACAAAAGACATAAACCGAATTTCTCAAATTCACGGGGGCAAAACTATCCTTTTGCCCAAAACCCTAATTCCTTTGCTGCTGCCACCGCCACCCCTGGCGGCCGGGCTTCAGGCTCAGAGGGGCGGGCGGCCTGCCTTCTTACAAAGCGCTGCGCCACGCCATTGGCGGCGCCGCCAGGGCGCTCGGGCCCGGCGCCGCCTCCATGGCGGTGCTGCTCGCTGGGTCAGCCTTCGGGTTTTTTTTGGAGAAGCGGCCATAGGCGCCGCTGCCTGCGGTGGTTGCTCTCGGCCCGGCTGTTGTTCTCGCTGACGCCTCCTCTGCCTCATGGTCGGGTCGGCCAGAGGGCTCTACCCGGGCTGCCAGCCCGCCGGCCAAGAAGCCTACTCAGCAAGCAGACCCGTGCCGGCCGGCTGCTGCAGGCCATTAGCATCGCCGGCGCTATCTTATGTCTTTGGCTTCGGCCAACCGTTCTTGCATGGTGCAGCATGCGGATCGAGGGCAGCAACCGTTGTCGCTGCCCTTCCTCGCTTTTTATCAACGATTTTGACATCAATATTCTTCCTAAACACAACAACACACGCAGTTCAAAACCAATCATTCGCACGAACAACCTGGCTCGATACCACCGTTGGGAAATCATTGGGGGGCGACATCATATGCGCAATGGAAGAACAAGAAAACAAAAAAATCCCCGATTCCCAAAAAGATGTTCATCATCGTGCGAAGATTGGTGCAAAAAATCCAAAAAAACACAAAACTGCATATAGAGATTGTGTTACCTAGGGAGATCGTATATCCCCTTTTCCTTTGCATCCTTAGGAGGGTGAAGGGGTCAAGCGCCTCCTCTCTAGCAAAGATCCACACAGCAGGGGTTGCGGCGACCCTCCTCAAAAAACCCAGGCCTCCGAGGTGGAGAGGGAGAGGAGAATAGGAAAGACAAGCAAAGACTCTAGCCTATGAGGCTATGAATCCCTCCTATTTATAGAGATCCCGTGTCAAACCCTAATGGGTCCTTCCTAGTGGGTATTGGATCTCGCATCCAATAAGACAAGGGCTCCGGATGATTTCTCATATCCAACCTCTACTCATCGCAATGCCTACCATATGTGTGTGACCCTCTAGGCCCAATATCGAGCTGGCCGTGAGTCATACCTGTCGAACTCCTTCTAACTCAAAGTGAATTATTATCTCTGTAATAATTCACTTTCGACTCATCGACTACGGATGTACTAGGCCACTACGCCGTAGTAGTCCCCGACGATACAGGGAATCCAATCCATTGGACCTCTCGTCCTTAGTTACCATGTACCTATAGTCCTCATCCATCTAATATCCCAGACCGTATATCGAGCATGGTGTTGTGTCGGACCCCATACGGTTTCTACTCGAGTCTCGCTTCTAATCGGATTCTCCCCAGAACTCTTTCTCTCTCAACCCGAATGACCCCGGCCAGGGATTTGTTTGAGCAAGAACACATGGGATATTCCTCTCATGACGCCGAGAGTGGATGATCCTCTATCGACACTCAATAGCCCTCGTAAGGTCGACTACCACTCCCAATGACCAGCAGTACTAGATCCGGGACAGCCAAACCTATAAGTTCGGTATCAAAGAGTGGAGCACTCATACAGACATCCTTGGTGTCTCAAGTCTAAGGACCGATATACACCACTAGGACTACACGGAATCATTGTCCACAATAAGGCATCATCAACCATCCAAAGATTCCGTAAGCGGATCAATCGATGAACTCATTCTCCAATGAGCACCTGCATCAGATATCCCTAATGTCCCTACACGAGCAGCTATGAGACCAGCCGCATCCATCATATGGACGGATATACAACACACCAGTCTATCCTAAGCATCACGATGTCCCTCTCGAAAAACCTATGACCGGGATTATTTAGGATATGTGTTTAAAGGTGAATCGATCTCATTATCGTGATCTCATCACGATCCGATTCCCATTGCACAAATCCAAGGACATCACAATATATATATGCATTTATGCAATAGTTATAAAGTGATATACGCCAAAATATAATAAGCAAAAAAGATTCTGTATCAAGTCACACGTGCCATCACTCACGTGATTGGCTTGCTGGGCACCTATGACTAGCACCTCTCCTGTGGCCTATTGTCCAATCGGCCAGTTGACTCTGCAACTCCGATATCCTTGGCACAATCTCCGCTCTTCTTGGCCCGATGCCCGAATCCACGGCCCGAAGCCTTCTATCGATACATCGACCGATCCACCGGCCCAACGTCCAATCTTCTGACATGTTCCTCCGATCCAACATGATTTTCTTGCTTTAATTGTCTCATCCTGATCGAAGCATCCTGTGTCACTCAAAACGCAGATTAAATCATAAACACATATCAAGTGGTTTAATCTTCAAAATACGAGATTCAATAATCTCCCTCTTTTTGATGATGACAACCACTTAGATGACGGAGTTAACCTTAACTCCCGGAGTTTAAACAAACTCCCCTTATCAATATGCCATATTGATAGAACCTTGAATTCAAATTGAATTCAAGTCATTGCAATTATTCATCATGAATATTTGTAACATGTCATCATGCATAACATGATCATATGTCACCCCCTTTGTCATCAACAAAATGGAGAAGTTCCACTATCATGTGTTTGGAAATACAAGTTCAACTCATTGCATAAAAAACATAATATCTATTTTTATCATCATACAAGTTTGTTATCATCGTAGATATACATGGTAGTATGATAGCAAGTTTACAATATACAAGCTAGCAAAAAAAATTTCAACATTTTAAGACACGCAAGCTAGCAATTTTGAGATGTTCAAGAAAGCAACTCTTGCTTCTTGAAATTTTGAGAAGTGTAATTTTTGTTTTTTTTCTTGAATTGTGCGAGCTAGCAAATTAGCTTTCTAGCATGTTTTACTCCCCCTTTGTCATTGTCGAAAAGAAGGGAAGACCCTTTACATTAATTTCTAAATTATGATAAAGGTAAATAGCATAGATGAAAATTCAAGTCTTGAATGTCAAAATAATTATTTTATCATGAATATTTCATCATTGCATGTATCATTATCATACGTTAAAGTATTGCATGCATAATACCAAATCATCATATATATTTTCAAAATATATAAACTCATCATTATATGCATGATTCCAAATCATCATTCATGTTATTTCAATCATTGTTTCAATCATCACTATAACTCATCATGCACAAAATGTAAGATCATCTAACATGATACAAACATTTATTTTCAAAATATTTATCACTATTTTTATGTATGATAATAAAGTATTCATGATACCGAACATTAAATCAATATTTTTAAGTATTTATCACTTCATGATTGTTGGTACCAAACATTTATTATTTAAAGCATTCATGATACACATCATATGCAATACATCACATACATCATCATAATAAAAAGCATATAAATCATTATGGTATTAATCTATCAAATTGCATCCTGACATATATGATCATAACTTTTCCCCATTTTATCATTGTAAACAAGAAAAAATAAGGGAAGAACAAAATAGTATAAAATATTTCAATTATTTCAAGGCATACAAGCTATAAATCCAACGGCATCATGTCATAAAAGATAAGACCTCTTGAATTACAAAAGACATGATTTATTTTATCAAATCTCTTTTTTTATAAATAACAAAAATTATAGGTGTACAAAGAAGAGATCGTGATTAAAAAAAAATCTCAAGTAGTAAATCCAAGAAATCAAGATCATGTTTTGAATACAAACTCATTTAAATTCAAATTGTCAAATTCATCAAAATCTCAATATTACTTTCAAGAGATTAAAAATGGTATACATAGATTTCTCATAATAATCATCAAGATCAATAAGATAGAAAAAAATAATTTTTTTTAAAAAAATCTTCTTTTTGGTTGTTTCAATTCATATGATTTCATTTCATTTATGCCAAATAAAAACATGTATCATGTTTAAAATCGAAAGTGTAAGATTTATTATGGCAAAGATCAATAAGGCAATAAGGCACTTTCATTATGCTAAAAATAAATAATTCGTAAACCGCAAGATTCATTGTGCATAATTTCAAATTATAAAACCATTAAATATGATTTCAAATCAATATGCTCAATTTTTTGTATGAAAACATACATCATACTCAAAATCGAATATGTAACATTTTATCATGATAAAAATCGATAATCCATAAATTACTTAAAAATCATCATGCATAATTTCGAAATTTATTAAGCATGATCATTATACATGACATTAAAACATGGTTTCAAAATGTTTAATATTTTTATTACATAATTTCATCATTATGCATCATCATATTTTCAAATTCAAACATGCACAACTTCAAAACCATACATTTCATTTTTCATGTATGATACAAATAAATCAATCATCATTATGAACATATCATACATGATATTCAAGCATTCATGATACATTATTTTGGCAACATGATCATAGCTTTTCAATTGATGGTATCTAAACGTCAAAGTTCATTACATCCTATCATGCATGATAATTAATTTCTCATTTGTATTTCATGCATAATTTCATTTCATCACATTAGGAACATCAAGAAGAATTAATTGGGTGATGAGATAAATATTTCATGAATACATGGAATTGTATAAAAATCATATCATGAGCATTTCATGCATTTATATCATCACATGAAGAATATCAAAAAGAATTTTGGTGATAAGATGCATAAATAGTGAACATAAATTTTGAATATCAAGAGACATATTATGATTCTTTTTTAATAACTCAAATAGTGAAAAGAAAGAATCATAATAGATAATCTTGATTTATAAAATAAATTTTCAAGTTATAATTTTCAGAAATCAAGATAAAAATCATGGTTAGATGAAACTCATTCAAATCATCAAAATCATCAAAATCACTTTTAAGATTATCAAATATATTCATTAAAGTCAATAAGATAGAGAAAAAGAATTTTTAAGAAAAATACTTTTCTCTTTTTAGTTGTTTCAATTTATGTGATTGATTTTATATTAGCATGCTCAACTATTTGTTCTTATGTTAAAACCATGCATCAACCTTTAGGATTGAAAAATAAATTTCGTCATGAAAACCATTAAGATCAATAAACCACAAAAATCATCATGTATAACTTTAAAATCTCATGCATAAAATTGTCAAATCATGGTATCAAAATTTTAATATTTTCATTATAACTTTATGCATCATTAAGTATACAATCGTCAAGCATGACACTTACACTATTTCATATAAGCATGCCTATTTCATTTATGTCAAATCAAAACATGTATCATTTTTTAAACCAAAAAAACCACTTTTATTATCATGAAAATTGATAATCCATAAATCATAAAAAATATTATGCATTATTTCGAAAGAAAACTCAATAAGCATGATTATTATGCATTACTTCAAATCAAACATGATTTCATTTATTTTCAAAATATTCATCATGATAGGATATTCAAGGCAAAAAAATCATTAAACATAAAGCATATTCATCAATCATTATTTCATTGAGCATAAGGTATTTTCAACCAAAATCATTTTGTTATTTGTTGTAGTCATGCATTTTTCTTTTTATGTGAATCTATCTTTTCATGCTTAGTTTTCCATACAAAAGCCATGCATCATCATTAAGCATGACATTAAACTTCTTAATATTTCATTAAGACATCAAGCATGGTTTCAATCAAAATCGGAAATCATTAAGATACACATTTTTTCTTCTTAAGAAAAACATATATATGATCATTAGATTTAAATCTAACATTTTATTCCATTGACATAAAACATGTAATTTTTATTATAATTTTCAAAATTATGATCATGATCATTTTTTTTTTTTAAACATGTAATTTTTAAGAAAAATAATTATTTAAAAAAAAGAAAATACATCATGGAAAACATCAAGTAATTTCAAAATAAATTAAGGGGGTTTCGATTACCTCATCATTGAAAGCGGTTAAGGCATAGTTTACCGCCTCGTCTTTTTTTATTTTCTTCTCGTCTTCGGAGGAGCTCGATTCACCCCAATTTTTGTTCTTCTTCTTGTGTTCAAAGCAAGTAGTTCCATTTTTTTGCTTTTTAATTTTTGTTTCATTTATAGTTTAAGTTCACCATCACTTGAGCTTATGCTCGAGTGATCTTCAAATGTTCTATGTCCCGAATCCTTCCTATTCTTTGGAAGGTTGTTCTTGAGTTTCCTTTTTGTTATATTATTCATTTCATAAGTCATTAGAGACCCAATAAGTTCTTCGGGAGGAAATGTTTTAATGTCCTTAGCCTCTTGAATGGTCGTAACTTTTGGATCCCAACTATTTCGAAGGGATATTAGAATTTTAGTTTCATTGATGACATGTTTTAATGTCCTTAGCCTCTTCAAACCTTTACTAAGAGCTTTGAGTCCATTGATGACATTCGTGAAATGGGTGTACATGTCTTCGATGGACTCACTTAGTTTCATCTAAAAAAGTTCGTAAGAATGCACAAGAATGATGATTTTGGACTCTTTCACTCGGCTAGTGCCTTCATGAGTGACTTTAAGAGTTCACCAAATATCAAAAGCCGAATCACAAATCGAAACACGATTAAATTTATTTTTGTCAAGTGCACAAAATAAGGCATTCATAGCCTTTGCGTTTAAAGCAAAAAACTTCTTCTCTAATTCATCCCATTCGCTCTTCGGAAGAGAAGATTTTTTAAATCCATTTTCGATAATATTCAAAACCTCAAAATCCATCGAAATAAGGAAGATCCTCATACGAGTCTTCCAATATGTGTAATCTGACTTATTAAACATAGACAGACTGCTAGGATCAAGAATACTAAGAGGGGGGTGAATTAGTGTAGCGAAAAACTTTCGATGATTGAAATTGCGTTTGTACGTTGAAATCTGATTCCGACGTAAAAATCGTTTCATGCAGATAATAACTTTGAAAGCTTATGGAAACGTATTTGAAGTAAAGTAAGGAAAGCAGTTTGCAGTTAAGATAAATAGCACAAAGAAAATGCAAACCAGATTTTAGAGTGATTCAATCAAACGTGACCTACATCCATTTTCGGCTTCCTCCTCCGACAAGGTCACCGACGTCCACTAGAGGCCTTCCTTCAATAGGCGAAGGCCAATCACTTTTTTATAGTTTCACTCCTTTTGACGGGCTTAGGAGACAACCCTTACAAAATTTCTCTCCTCTCTTGAAAGATGAAAACTTAGAAGAAAAGAGGGAGGAGAACTTCTAGCCTTTACAACACTTTTGAGCTCTAAAAATCACAGAGTAAGATTGGAGTTTCAATGCCCTTTCATGCAGGAAAGGGTGGGGTATATATAGGCCCCAAACTGGTTTGAATTTGGAGCTCAAAAATATCTTTTCCCGGATTTTCAGGGTCCTGGCAGTACTACCTCCTAACTGGGGTGGTACAACCGCCTAGCAGCTCGGAGACTGAGCCTCTAGGCAGTGCCACCGCCTGACAAGGGTGGTACCACCGCCTAGTCTCGCTCAGAGACTAAGCCCTGGCGGTACCACCACCTGACTAGGGCGGTTGCACCGCCCAGTCTTGTTTGGAGACTGAGCCTAAGCGGTGCCACCGCCCAGCTTTCCTAGGAGACCATCTCCTGGGCGGTGCCACCGCCTAGCAAGAATTCTGGTCCAAATGGGTTGATCCATTCGACCCAATTTGGGTTTATTAAGGGCCCAATTGCCCCCAGATTAAGTTAATAGGATCACCTCCCATTCCTAACTTAATCTACATGCTAACTACGATATTTCTTAAGACATTTACTGCAACTTGCTCCGGTGCGTCAATCGCTTCTTCCGACGAGCTTCCGGCAAACTTCCGGCGAACATCCGACGAACCTTCGACGATGCTCCGGCAGACTTCCGGCCAACTTATGGACTTACGACGATCCACTTGGCGAGTTCCAATGAGCTTCTTTGGCAAGCTCTTGGACTTCTAGGATTTGTTCCCGTAGAATCTCCGACGACCATCTGGACTTTCGTCGAACTCTCGAACCCCCAATATGATCATGGTCTTGACTCTAGCGCAACTCCTGCGGCATGTCTTTCTTCCATCGTAGTTAATCCTGCACACTTATCTCACATATGGATTAGAAAACAAATGACAATTGACTTCATCATCAAAATCTGAGATTCAACAATCTCCCCATTTTTTATGATGACAATCAATTGATAACGGAGTTAACCTTAACTCCCCCTATCTATATGCCATACTTGAGATAAGTTATTCTTGAATTCAAAGCTTTTGAATTCAAGAGACATATTGATAAGTTAAGATCATTTAACCTTATCATTGCTCCCATTATGATTACTATCATGATGTATTTCTCTGAAAATGATGTCAAGGCTTGATATCCATTTTCAAGTTTTACATTTCAAATGCGAAAGATAGCAATCGTAGCAATTCATCATATGGTAAGATATCAATATGTAAGACTGTGATGTAAGTTCTTGATATCTTAACATAATATAAACGTTTTAAATGTTTAGCAATCATAACATTTCATCACATATCAATTTGTAGAATTGCGATGTATGCTCTAGATATCTTAACATAGTGCAAATATGACAATAACATAGTGCAAATATGGCATAATGCAAATATGGCAATCATAGCAATTCTCTCACCAATTTATCATATATTTCGATGCAAGATTTTGATACCTTAACATAATTCAAATTCAAATATGACATTCATAGCATTAATTTATATAGAATTAAATTCAAATATGGCACTCATAGCATCAATTCATATATTTCTCATTCAAATATGGCACTCATAGCATCAATTCATATATTTCTCCCCCTTTGTCATCAACAAAAAGGAGAATGATATTAGCAAATTTTAACTAGGTTTATGTCATTTTTCAATAATGAGTGATAGGATACCAGTTATACAAACATCTTAAGAAAAACATGACATGGAGATGATTTTCATTGCTTCTTCCTTTTATTTGTTATTATCTTTTTGCATGAAGGAGTAAAGTCATTTAAGAGCTTACTCGAATGAAGTTAAAATTGATAAGATATTAAAGCACACTTCATTTTTACAAGAATCAAGATATGTGTGTGAATCAAATTCTTGCACGTAAAACTATTTCTCAAAAGATATAAGAAGGAATCATCAAATCCATTTCTCGAAAGATATTTTTCACATGATAAGTCTATGAGAGATGCATTTGCTAGTTGATTCCATATGTCAAAAATCAATGATGTGAATCCAAAACTCGATATGACATATGTTTATTAAGTCCAAAAGAGAATAATAATCGAGAAAATCCGATTGTTATGATCAAGAAGATCCGAAAATGAAATTTAACACTTTCATGCATTCGGACGAGGTTTTGCTATAGATTTTCAAATTCAATCATGAAGATAAAACATGCTTATTATCATGAAAATATTTTGTATCCAAAACCCATAATTTCCAACATGTAATTAAGGCATGTAATTATGTAAAATTATCATGGTAATTAAGTGATTTGATCATTAAATAAAAAATTTTGAAAAATAATCTTAACAAGTTTATGCATTCAGACATATTAACATTCCTAATTCTCTTCTAATGAAATCAAATTATTCTTAACTTAGAGGTTTTGTAAAAATATCAGCTAGTTGATGCTTAGTATCAATGAACTCTATGATTACATCATGATTAGTGACATGATCTCATATAAAGTGATGTCTAATATCAATATGTTTTGTTCTTGAGTGTTGAATGAGATTCTTTGTTAAATATATTACACTTGTGTTATCACATTTAATGAGAATGTTTTTAAGATGGACTTTATAGTCTTCTAAGGTGTTTTTCATCCACACAACTTGTGCACAACATGCACTAGATGTAATATACTCAGCTTCGGTTGTTGATAGTGCAACCAAGTTTTGTTTCTTAGATGATCAGGAAACAAGGGAATGTCCTAAAAATTGACATGTTCCTGATGTGCTTTTTCTCTCTAGTCTACACCCAGCAAAATCCACATCAGCATAAGCAATTAACTCAAAATTCTCAGATTTTGGATACCACAATCCTAGATTTGTGGTACCTTTAAGATATCTAAGTATTATTTTAACCGCTTTGAGATGAGATATCTTAGGATTCGATTGAAACCTAGCACAAAGTCCAACACTAAACATGATATCTGGTCTAGTTGCAGTGAAGTAAAGTAACTTCCTATCATACCCATATAAGATTTTTGATCGAAGCTTTCTCCACCTTCATCAACTTCTAACTTAGTGGAAGTGCTCATAGGAGTGTTAATAGCTTTTGAGCTATCCATATTAAATCTTTTTAGCAGATCTAAAGCATATTTAGTTTGACTAATAAAGATGTCATTGCTTAGTTACTTAATTTGTAAGCCTAAGAAAAAGGTTAATTCTCCTATCAAACTTATTTCAAATTCGAGACTCATGGTTTTAGCAAAAGATTCACAAAGAGATTCATTCGTAAAACCGAAGATAATATCATCAACATAAATCTAAACAATGAGAAAATTATTTTCAAAATTCTTGATAAAAAATGTAGTATCGACCTTGTCTTTTGTGAAATTATTTTCAATAAGAAAAGTACTAAGTCTATCATACCAAGCCCTTGGGGCTTGTTTTAAACCATAGAGAGCTTTAGTTAATTTAAATACATGATTAGGGAGGCTATTATTTTTAAATCTGGGAGGTTATTCAACATAAACTTCTTCAGAAATAAAGCCATTAAGAAAATCGCTTTTAACATCCATTTGAAATAATTTAAAATTATTATTACTAGCATAGGCAGGGAGCATCCTTATGGCTTCTAATCTAGCTACAGGAGCGAAGGTTTCTTCGTAATCGATACCTTCTTCTTGGTTAAAACCTTTGGCTACTAATGTAGCCTTGTTTCTAACCATGATACCATATTCATCTTGCTTGTTTCTAAAGACCCATTTAGTACCAATAACTAAATGGTTATTTGGCCTAGGAACAAGCTTCCACACCTCATTTCTCTCAGAATGATTTAACTCATCTTGCATTGCGATAATCCATGAATCATCTTTCATGGCTATGTCAATACATTTGGGTTCAATTTAGGAGAGAAAAGTGGCATTGGCACAAAAAATTTTAAGAGAAGAACATGTTTGAACCTCCTTAGATGTGTCTCCTAGGATTAGCTCCTTAGGATGAGCATCTATATCCAATCCTTGAGTAAGGATGTTTCAGAAGTGGATGCATCCAAGTTGCTAGTTGGAGAAGGGGTTTCATTTAAATTCAAATAATCGAAATTAACATCATCATCAAAATCATTTTTCATGATTTCAAAAATCTCATTGAAAACAACATGAATGGATTCTTCTATAATTAAAGTCCTTTTATTAAAGATATGAAAAGCTTTAGAAGCCGAAGAATAACCAAGAAAAATTCCTTCATCGGATTTAGCATCAAATTTTCCTAAGGCATCTTTTTCATTCAAGATAAAACACTTACACCCAAAAACTTAAAAATATGAAACATTGGATTTTTTATTGTTCTACAACTCATAGGGAGTTTTGGTGAGTAAGGGCCTTACTAGAACTCTATTCAAAATATAGCATGTAGTGTTTACGGCTTCGGCCCAAAAATATTTGGGTAGGCTATGTTCATTCAACATGGTTCTTGCCATTTCTTGTAAATTTCTATTCTTTCTTTCTACTACTCCATTTTGTTGAGGATTTCTTGGAGTAGAAAAGTTATGGTTGTATCCATTAGATTCACAAAATTTTTAGAAATCACGATTTTGAAATTCACCATCGTGATCACTTCGAATTGATGAAATCATAAAACCCTTTTCATTTTGAACAAGTTTACAAAACTTGATGAAATATCTAAAGCATTCATTTTTGTGTTTCAAGAAATAAGTCCATGTGTATCTACTATAGTCATGTACAATGACGAAAGTGTATTTGCTACCTCCTATGCTTGATGTAGAGATTGGTCCGAACAAGTCCATATGGATTAATTGTAAAGGCCTAGAGGTGCTTATTTGATTCTTAGATTTGAAACTACCCTTAATTTGTTTTCCTAATTGACAAGCATCACACACATTATCTTTGATGAACTTGATATGAGGAATTCCTCGTACAAGTTCTTTGGATGATATTTGAGTGATTAGTTTCATGCTAGCATAACCTAATCTCCTATGCCAAAGCCAAGCATCTTCATTCAAAACCGAGAAACATATTTCATTGCAAAGATCATTGATGTCAATGGTGTATACGTTATTTTGTTTTAAAGCAATCATATATGTGTTTTTATATGGTTTTTCAATGATGCAAGCATTAGATTCGAATTTGACGATATATTCTTTATCACATAATTGACTAATGCTCAAGAGGTTATGTTTTAAACCATCAACTAACAAAACATCTTCAATAAAGAAGTTGGATTTGTTACCTATGGTTCCTTTGCCAATGATTTTATCCTTTTTGTTGTCTCCGAATGTGACATAGCCTTCGTCTATGCTAGTGAGCTTAGAAAATTGAGATGGATCTCCGGTTATATGCCTTGAGTATCCACTATCAAGATACCATCTCTTGCTCCTAGCTTGTAATTGTGTATATCTCTACAAGAAAGGATAATTCTTAGGTACTCATTTACTTTTGGGTGCCTCAAAAACTAATCTATATTTTTTATTATGTTGCATAGAGTTTATCATGGTTCATTTAGGAATCGAAATCAGTTTGTTTGGGCTAATTTTCTTGAATGGACAATGATACGTTTTATGTCCATGTTTGCAACAAAAGTTGCATTTGCTTTGGTGTTGAACATATAAGATAAGGCCTTTTATGAAGGTGGTTAGATTTTGGTGAGGACTTCTCACAAATCCGATTCCACTTCTTTTGGGAACGTGACCCTTATTTATAAGGATCATGTTCAAAGACTTGCTACCAACCTCGAATTTCTTCAAGACGTCCATAAGTAGCAAGTTCTCCTTTTGGAGAGTTTCTAGATCATGGCATTATTCACATTGAGCTAAACTATCATGATATTCAGTTTTTAATTTATCAAAATTGCTAACAAGACTATCATGCTTATTTTTCAGCAATTTATATTTTCTACTAATTGTTTTGCATTCATCAAATAAGTCATGGAAGGCATTTAATAATTCATCAAATGATAAATCTGCATCAATTAAATTTGTTACCTCCTCTCTGATGGCCATTAGGGCATAATGAGCAACTTGCTCGGTGTTGGACTCTTTTTCTTCGGACGCACTCGAGTCATCCCACGTTGCTTTGAGGGTCTTCTTCTTTGATGTTCTCTTCTTAGCTTGGGGTCCCAGCTTTTTACACTCGTAACAAATAACTTGGTCCTTTTTGGGTTCAAATTTATTTTTTGTGTCATTTTTAAACTTGTTTCTCTTAATGAATTTTTTGAATTTTCTTATTAGAAGTGCTAAGTTATCGTCACAGTCCTCATCACTTGAGTTTTCTCTCAAGTGGTCATCTAAAGTTCTAGGTGGCATATCCTTCTTGTTCTTTGAAAGGATGTTTTCTTGCTCTTCATGAGCCTTGCAAGTTATTTCATTGGTTATTAATGACCCGATTGGTTCTTCAGAAGGGAGTTGTTTAAATCTTTAGCCTCTTGAATAGCAGTGACTTTAGGGTCCCAACTCTTAGGAAGGGATCTTAGAATCTTATTTACGAGCTCAAAATCGGAAAAACTTTTGCCGAGTCCTCTTAGACCATTGACGACATCCGTGAAACGGGTGTACATGTCGCCAATAGTCTCAATCGATTTCATTTGGAAAAGTTTAAAAGAATGTATCAAAAGATTGATTTTTGACCCTTTCACTCTACTTGTGCCTTCGTGAGTCACTTCGAGTGTATGCCAAATATCAAACGTGGTTTCACAAACCGAAACCCAATTGAACTCATTTTTATTAAGCACACAAAATAAAGTATTTATAGTCTTTGCATTAAGAGCGAAAGTCTTCTTCTCCAATTCATTCCAATCGATCATTGGAAGAGAAGACTTCGAAAATCCATTTTCGACAAGATTCCAAAGTTCAAAATCCATTAAGATAAGGAAGATCCTCATTCAGGTCTTCCAATAGGTGTAGTTTGTCCCATTAAACATGGGTGGACATGTAATAGAGTGGCCCTCTTAATTTTCGACGTATGCCATCTCTCTTGGGTTTTAATCCATTTGAGAGTTAACTCCGTTCTGATACCAATTGTTAGGATCAAGAGCACTAAGAGGGGGGGGGGGGTGAATTAGTGCAGCGGAAAACTTTCGACGATTGAAACTGCGTTTGTACATTGAAATCCAATTCCGATGTAAAAATCGTTTTATACAAATAATAACTTGAAAGCTTACGGAAACATATTTAAAGTAAAGTAAGGAAGGTAGTTTGCAGTTAAGATAAATAGTACAAAGGAAATGCAAACCAGATTTTAGAGTGGTTCGGTCAAATGTGACCTACATCCACTTTCGGCTTCCTCCTCCGACGAGGTCACCGACGTCCACTAGAGGCCTTCCTTCAATAGGTGAAGGCCAACTACCCTTTTACAGTTTCACTCCTTTTGAAGGGCTTAGGAGACAACCCTTACAAAATTTCTCTCCTCTCTTGAAAGATGAAAACTTGGAAGAAAAGATGGAGGAGAACTTCTAGCCTTTACAACACTTTTGAGCTCTAAAAATCACATAGTAAGATTGGATTTTTTGTTCCCTTTCATGCAGGAAAGAGTGGGGTATATATAGGCCCAAAACTGATTTGAATTTGGAGCTAAAAAATATTTTTTCTCGGATTTTCGGGGTCCTGGCGGTACTACCTCCTAACTGGGGCAGTACAACCGCTTGGCAGCTTGAAGACTGAGCCTCTGGGCGATGCCACCACCTGACAGGTGTCGTACCACTGCCCAGTCTCACTCGGAGACTAAGCCCAGGCGGTGCCACTGCCTGACTAGGGCAGTTGCACCACCCAGTCTCGCTCGGAGACTGAGCCCAAGTGGTGCCACCGCCTAACCTAGGCGGTTGCACCGCCCAGCTTTCTTGGGAGACCATCTCCTGGGCGGTGCCACCGCCGACCCTGGTGGTGCCACCGCCTGGCAGGAATTCTGGTCTGAATGGGTTGATCCATTCGGCCCAATTTAGGTCTATTAAGGGCCCAATTGCCCCCAAATTAAGTTAATGGGATTACCTCACATTCCTAACTTAATCTACATGCTAACTACGATATTTCTTAAGACATTTACTGCAACTTGCTCCAGTGCGTCAATCGCTTCTTCCAATGAGCTTCCGGCAAACATCCGATGAACCTTCGGCGATGCTCCGGTGGACTTCCGGCCAACTCCTGGACTTGCGACGATCCACTTGGCGAGTTCTAATGAGCTTCTTTGGCAAGCTCTTGGACTTCTCGGATTTATTCCCGTAGAACCTCCGACGACCGTTCGGACTTCCGTCGAACTCTCGAACCCCCAACGTGATCATGGTCTTGACTCCGACTCAACTCCTGCTGCATGTCTTTCTTCCATCGTAGTTAATCCTGCACACTTATCTCAACATATGGATTAGATAACAAATGACAATTGACTTCATCATCAAAATCCGAGATTCACCATGGACGTGTAATAGAGTGACCCTCTTGCATACCAGAGTAAGCCATCTTTCTTGGGTATTAAACCAAATATGAGAGTGAGCCTTGCTCTGATACTAATTGTTAAACGAGTCAAATTATATAAGAGTGTTATCTAACTTCTTAAAAAGGTATTATCTCTAATGAGAATTGAGGGGTATTTATAGGCCCCAAGAGAATTCAAATTTGGTGAATTGCTTTTGGGTTTCCCGGTGCTGGCAGTGCCATCGCCTGTTAGTGGCGGTGCCACCGCCTGTCAGTGTCTGACATTGATAGTGTACTAGCGGTGCCATCGCCAGACCTCTCGGGTTCTTGGTGGTGCTACTACCCAATCTAATAGTGTACTAGTGGTGCCACCATCGGACCTCTCGAGTTCTAGGCGGTGCCACTGCCTGGACTGTTCCATCTCACTGGTTGGGCTCCAAACTTGGCTCTAACTAGTCCAAACTCGGGCCCAATTGGCCCATAACCGGGTTATAGGATTAATCCTTAATCCTAACCCAAATTATATGGAAACTATGAAATTAAGACATAGCCCTAAGCAAATTTTAACTGGCAACGTCGAGTTTCCTTCCGGTGAGCTTTCCGACGAACTTCCAGCGGACTTCTGATACACCCTTGGATTTCTTTCGGTTGACTCCCAGTAGGCTCCCGGTCTTATGGCGAGTTCAACGAGTCTTTAGCAAGTATCCAAATCTTCTCGGTGATCTCCGTGAACCTCTGACGATCTATCCGGTGGACTTTCTGAAACTTCGGCAAGTCCCCGATTCTTTCTCGGTTGGTTCCGACAGCACTTTCGATGATTCTTCGGACTTTCAGCAGACTCTCGAACACTCATCGAACTTGGCTCTGGTAAATTTACTTTATGTCTTCATGCTATCGTAGTTAATCCTGCACATGTAAAACACACTTCGATCTAGACAATTAATCCTAAGCATCTAATCAAGTTGTCTGGCATGTCATTGGTCCCTCAACGCTTCGTCCGATTCTTCGGCGCATCGTCCTCTCCTACAACCTATTGCCCAATCAGCCAGTTAACTCTGATATCCTTGGCACAATCTCTGCTCTTCTTGGCCCGATGCCCGAATCCACGGCCCGAAGCCTTCTGTCGATATGTCGACCGATCCACTAGCCCGACATCCAATCTTCTGACATGTTCCTCCGACCCAACATGATTTTCCTGCTTTAATTGTCTCATTCTGATCGAAGCATCCTGCATCACTCAAAACGCAGATTATATCATAAATACATATTAAGTGGTTTCATCATCAAAATACAAAATTCAACAACGTTGACTAACTGGTCTATCATAGGGAGCGGATAGCAGTCCTTGGGGCATACCCGGTTGAGATCGGTGTAATCAACTCACATCCTCCAGCTTCTATTAGGTTTTTTAATGTGGACTACATTCGACAACCATCAAGGGTATTTAATCTTAGTAATGAATCAGGCCTTTATAAGGCGATCGACCTCATCCCCGATCGCCTTTTGTCGGTCAGGGGCGAACCTCCTTGGTCTTTGTCTCACCAGCCGTGCCTCGGGGTCGATGTTGAGCTGGTGTTGGGCCACTTATGGCTCGATCTCGGGCATCTCCTCGGGGGACCATGCGAACATGTCGGCATTCTTCATCAGGAAATCGATGAGGTGGAGCTGGTCCGCTTCGGGGAGAGTGGCTCCGACCTTGACGGTCTGGTCAGGTCGGCTCCTCTTCAGGGGTACCTCGATGAGTGTCTCAAGAGGCTCTAGTGGCACTTGCGATATGGGTTCTTCACGGGGATCGGGAATAGGAGTTGGGTGCGACTTTCTTGGGAGAGTAATCGCGACGATGTAGCATCGCCTTGACTCCCCTGGGTCACTTCGGGCCTCCCCGATCCCTACCGAGGTTAGAAACTTGATGGTCCTGTGGTAGGTGGAAACCGCCACCCTTATCTTGTTGAGCATTGGGCAGCCGAGGATGACGTTGTAGGTCGAGGGCAGATCGACTACCATGAAGGTGGTTATTATTGTTTTTGCCCTCGGCTCCTCCCCAATGGTGATGGGGAGGACCGTGGTCCCGAGCGGGGCGATGGAATCCCCCGTGAATCCTGTGAGTGTTGATGCCATAGGGGTAAGGTCTCCCTTGGTCAAGCCAAGCCTCTTAAAGACGTCGAAGTAAAGAATGTCGGCGGAGCTCCCGATGTCAACCATCACCCTCTTGACTTGGGTGTTGGCGATCTGGATGGAGATCACTAGAGCGTCATCATGGTGGGAGCACTTGGCCTCCCCAGCCCCAAAGGTGATTTCAGGCTCAAGCTCAGGCCGGCGACATTTCTCGATCGTGCTGCGGGTGTAGGCCTTTCTCACAGCAAAGCTGCAGCCACCGGCTACTGGTCCCCTGGAGATGACATTGATTTGTCTCTCAACGGGTCCCCTGGGGCATGGAGTCGACTCCGGGGATTTGAGGTAGCGTCCGTGGTGAGCTCTCCGGATCAGTGCCTCTATTTGATTCTGGAGGTCATGGCAGTCCTCCGTGTCATGACCGTGGTCCCGATGGAACCTACAATATTTGGACTGATCTCTATGAGTGGCCTTCATAGGATGGGGTTGTTACAAGAGACCCATTTCCCTGATTTGGAGGAAGATCTTAGTGCGAGACGTATTCAAGGGGAGAGGCGGGGGCCTCGGGAGTGGTAGCTCTTGTCGGCCGAGCCCGCGGTGGGGTGGTGCCGGGGCCGCTGAGGTCGTTCCCTGGGAGGGTTCCGCCCTTGGCCTCTTGCCTTCTATGCACCTCCCCACCACCAACACCTCAGCGATGATGTATTGGTTGGCGCGCGCTAGAGCATTTCGGAGATGGTCGCTGGCGGCTTTTCGATCAGCAACCAGAAGAACCTCGAATGCTTCAAACCTATCAAAAAGGCCTATAAGATTAGAGAGGGGTGAGCATACGAAAATCCCCGGATCTCAATGGCAAAACATGCCATGAATTAAGAGAGTGACTCATCTTCGCGTTGGGATAGCACGAGAAGGGTGGCTATGGAGGGCCTAGGTCACGTGCTAGCGAGGAAGTTTTGCTCGAACTCCTCAACAAGCTGGTCGAAGGATGAGACTAAGGATTGGCATAGCCGGCTGAACCACGCTCGTGCCAGTCCCCTCTATTGGGAAAATCTTTGGGGGCGACATCACATGCGCAGCGGAAGAACAAGAAAACAAAATCCCTAATTCCCAAAGAGATGTTCGTCATCGTGCGATGATTGGTGCACAAAATCTACGAAACTGAAAAACCACGTATAGAATAGATTGTGTTACCTAGGGAGATCATATATCTCTATTTTCTTGCAGATCCTTAGGAGAGGGTGAAGGAGGTCAAGCGACCTCCTCTCTAACAGTGATCCACACAGCAAGGCTACGACGACGCTCCTCAAATCTCCAGGCCTGCTCTGAGGTAGAGAGGGGAAGGAGAATAGGAGAGGCAAGCAAAGGCTCTAGCCTATGAGGCTTTGAATCCCTCCTATTTATAGAGGTCCCTTGTCAAACCCTAATGGATCCTCGCCTAGTGGGTATTAGATCTACATCCAATAACCCAAGCCTTTTAGATTAGTAGATCTCTATCCAATAATCTCTTATGGGCTCTTATTGGATCTCGTCCATGGGATCCAATAATTCATGGGCTTATTGGATACCAATAAGACAAGGGCTCTGTCGGACATCTCATATCCGAACCTCTACTCATCGCAATGCCTACCATATGTGTGTGACCCTCTAGGCCCAATATCGAGCTGGCTGTGAGTTATACCTGTTAGAACTCCTAACTCAGTGAATTATTATCTCTGTAATAATTCACTTGACTCATCGACTACGAACGTACTAGGCCACTACGCCGTAGTCCCCAGACGATACAGAAGAATTCAATTCATTGGACTTGTCTATCCTCAGTTACCATGTATCTATAGGCCTCATCCATCTAATATCCCAAAGACCATATATCGAGCATGGTGCTGTCAGACCCATACGGTTTCTACTCGAGTCTCACTCTAATCGAATTCTCCCAGAGAACTCTTTCTCTCTCAACCCGAATGACCCTGGCTAGGGATTTGCCTGAGCAAGAACACATGGGATATTCCTCTCATGACACCGAGAGTGGATGATCCTCTATTGACACTTAATAGCCCTCATAAGGTCGACTACCACTCCCAATGACCAACTGTACTAGATCTGGGACAGCCAAACCTATAAGTCTAGTATCAAAGAGTGGAGCACTCATACGGGATATCCTTGGTGTCTCAAGTCTAAGGACCAGATATACCACTAGTGTTGAATCTCGTATTTTGATGATGAAACCACTTGATATATGTTTATGTTTTAATCTACGTTTTGAGTGATGCAGGATGCTTCGACCGGGATGAGATAATTAAAGCAATAAAAATCATGTTGTGCCGGAGGAACATGTCAGAAGATTGGACGTCGGGCTGGTGGATCGATCGACATATCAACAGAAGGCTTCGGGCCATGGACTCGAGCATCGGGCCAAGAAGAGCAGGTATTGCGCCAAGGATATCGGAGTTGCGGAGTCAACTGGCCGATTAGGCAATAGGTCGCAGGAGAGGACGATGCGCCGAAGAATCGAATAAAGCGTCGAGGGACCAATGACATGCCGGACAACTTGGTTAATTGCTTAGGATTAATTGGCTCGATCGAAGTTTTGTTTTACATGTGCAGGATTAACTATGATGGAAGTAAGACATGCAGCAGGAATTGCGCTGGAGTCAAGACAATGATCACGTTGGGAGTTTGAGAGTTCGACGGAAGTCCGGACGGTCGTCGAAGGTTCTACGGGAACAAATCCGAGAAGTCTAGGAGCTTGCCAAAGAAGTTCGTCAGAACTCACCAAGTGGATCGTCGCAAGTCCAGGAGTTTGCCGGAAGTCCGCCGGAGCATCGCCAAAGGTTTATCGGATGTTCGTCGGAAGCTCGCCGGAAGAAGCGATTGATGCACTGGAGCAAGTTACAGTAAATGTCTTAAGAAATATCGTAGTTAGCATGTAGATTAAGATAGGAATGGGAGGTGATCCCATTAACTTAATCTGGGGGCAATTGGGCCCTTGATAGACCCAATTTGGGCCGAATGGATCAACCCATTTTGTCACGGACTTAGTTGGTTTTGCCTAAGTCGTGCGGCACCCTTGCATGTCCGTCCGCAAAGGTCAGCCTCCCCGAAGCCTCCCATGGTCCCTTAGGTCCCACAAAAGAGAGAACAGGACAGAGAAAAGGCCTCACTCGGGATCCACAAGCAAACATCTCCGAAAAATACTTTATAGACAATGCAAATTACAAACAGACTTTACAAGCTCTGAACAGTTGCACAACAAAGGGTAAAATGGTCCATTACAAACCGACAATCTCTCACACGTGTCCACATGACACAACCTTTATTTACAAGTCTAAAGCGGCCACCGACCCAACTAAAATGGGACTATCAAGCCTTCGGCCGTCCCCTACATGCTGTACAAAGCATGGACATACCAAAAGACACGGACATACATAAGCATTACATCAAACACCCTGTTTAGAAGTTTGTCCGTGACATTCTCCCCCACTTATTCCTTCGACGTCCTCGTCGAAGCCTTTGTCGACACTGCAACTCCTTACCTCTGCTGAGTCTTCAATCTTACTTCTCCAAACTGCAATCGTCCCTTGGCTCCCAACCGCCGCCACTATTGTTTTCGAAGTCGTCCGAACCTTTTGATCTGCCATCTTGCTTCAACTCACCAATGACTCGACTCGGTGTGGGGTTGGCTGAGTTGTGTTGATCCTTGTTGATTCCCGGATCCTTCAAATGAAGGAAAAGACCATCCTTCTTTGCGCCAGTCTCTCAAATGCCTCATCTTTGCTTTGAACTGGGTGGATACTTGTTGGAGCTTTTAACGAGCATCGTCTCGCAAACTTCTGAAGATTTGGGTCCTTCCTCCACAAAATTTGCTCATTGACTCTTCTTTCACTTAGTTGTCACATCCAAGTAGGTTCGCATCACTTTCGCTTTTGATTGGCATTTCGTTGGGAAATAAAACGGACAATCTACTCTCAGTAACACTGATCACCATTTGGTGAGGATTTGACAACTATTGTCTTCCATTATCTTCAAAGGGTCTTTGAACTTTTGCAGAGGTCCTCTGCTGGATAGATAAGAGAATTGGGGTACTCGGTTTCGCCCATTCTCTTAAGGGTTGAGAAGGCAAAGGTTATTTGACTTCGCCTCCTCCCGAGGTTGTACTCCATGCATCGAGTCAAGTTCTTGGCCTTCAGCCTTTTTGCTCTCACTTCTTCAAGCACTTGAAGTGTTTGCACTCCTTTATGTTGAGTTAGCTACTTGTGATTCACCTTCTCAATGCTTTTGAACTTCGAAATGCGGGAAGTTTTCACCCCAACTTGGAGTAATTCTCTAATAGGTTTGGTTGCCTCGATTGTACCGTCTTCTCCATCAACTCTGCCGCCTACTCCCCCGAGTAGCGAAGGTCCAAAGACCACGTCTTGACTACTTTCGTTCCTTGGTCGGTGCACTCTTGCATGACCAAGTCCTTTCACTTTCGGCTATCTTGATGAGAAACTCATTGACACCGGTCTTCTGAAGTTCCTTGGCCTCGCCCTTCGCCATGTCTCGGTATTTGGAGTTTGCCTCTGCATGCTCCACCTCCTCGGCCCCTTTCACGACCAAGCGCTCTCCCTCCATGAGAGCAAGGGATCAATGACTTTCACGGAAGTCCCGCCTCTGCGGTACCATGGCGCTGCCATGCCCATGGCACTACTATCCGTTGACTCGCATCTGCATCCCTTTTCTTTATAATCAGTAGACATGCCTTTGTAGTACTCCTCCGAGTCCACCTCCATTCTAACTGATGCTTGATTTTGGGTAACTAAGTACCTCTGGACTCGTCATCGCTTCCTCGCCCCTTTCGACCCCCTGCTTCAACACCTCTGTGTTCTCCAAGCAGCACCCTTTGGTCGATGGACAAACAGACTGCAACTCCCATGCCGGGCCTCTACCATCACGTTGTAGGGTTTGCACTGATTCTGTTCTCCTTAGCTTCCTTGGTAGCAATGTTCGCTTACTCGACCTTGTCCTCTGACTTGTCGGGCTCCCTTAAGCGAATATGAGCTCTGGAGCAGTCCAACTCTCAAGTTGCTTCGATCATACCGCTGTATGATCAAGTCCCTCCCATGGGACTCACTGGTACTTGCATTCGAACTTTTCCCTTGGTGGAACACAGCCCCATATGCTGATGACCAAGGCTTTTATCCGATGCAAAATTCGATGCACGCACGGAAGACCCGCCTCTGCGGTACCATGGCCTTCACTCCTTGAATCCATAGCCCTTCTTGCCGTCATGTTGTTCACCGAAGTGGAGCTTCCAGTAGCTCCCGATCATACCTCCGTATGATCTAGTCCCTCACGGGGCTAGGTTGTGTGAATCGCATTGCCACAAACTGTTCCACCACGATCCGCTGCACCATGTCGCCTCCTGATGACATCTCTATTGCATTCTGATCCTTGTGGGATGAACTCGAATTGTGAACCCTTCATGTGTGGCCTCTACCAATACATCGCAGGGTCTCTTCCACCTTCGATTTTGTTCACTCCTTTGGCAATCGACCTTCATCCACCCACTCTTGGGTCACACCACGATGAAGCACCGCTCTAGGACAGTCCGTCGCCTAGTAGCTCCCAAAGTCCCCCCGACTTCGCTGCAATTAGTGCACCATTGTCTGGATCCTGGGCCTCTACCCCTACCAAGCACAATCTTTTTTGCTTGCCGCCTCCTTTATAGCAACTTGAATGACAACACTGTGGCATATTCTTCAAGAGTACCCGCCCTCTGTCCTCTTGCCCCGTGCTAAGGCCTTCTCTGATCCCAACTTCGCCCTCCGCAATTGAGTCGCCTTTAGTTCCTCCATCAAATGCTCCTCCAGATAAAAAGTGCATGTGCCCGAAGCTCCCTTCGTCTTTGGCACCATGCAAGATGAGTCCGCTCCGACAGAATGAATGACCCATGGAACAACATGATCCTGCTCTTGCCTCTGCAAGAGTTCATGTCCTTGACCTCTGTCCAAGGAAAGCACTATGCCTCTGGTCCATGTTCCATCTTCTATGCTAGCTCCCTTCATGCGGCTTGGGTGCCATGCAAGTTACACCCAAGTTGCTCCGCTCCTCGTTTTTGCATTGAGTCGATGGTGGCCCTCGCGCCCACCATTCCACGGGTCAGCCCTCCCTTGAGTCCGATCTCTATATCAACTCCAAGTGTGCCTTCATTTGTATTGCTTTGGGTCGCTCCCCCACTTGATCTCGCAATGCATCCACCAATGCATTCTCTCAAGCGAGATCATGCGACGATTCCTCGCCGCTTGCTCAGTCCATTGAGCTTCGTGGAGTTGTTGTTTGTTGAGGTACTCTTCCTCAACTTGTGAGGTCCATCCCACATGATTCTCCCTCTGGAGAGCCGGGACTTATCCCTCCTGGATAACTGTCCCGTTGGAACAACATCTCTCTTCGTTTCAGAGACCACCATCCCCTTGGACTACTCCGATCTGCTGAACAAACTGTGCATTGTTCTGCCTCTTGCAAACACACTTGCTAGATTGCGACTCCACGTCAATACAGTCCCCGCTGCACCCCTCAAGGCCTAGCAACATGCTGAACTAGTTGCACTATTCAGCCTCCTACGGACGTATCCTTTGCATACCGAAGAGAAAGTTTCAATGCTCCATGGCGCCGAGTTTCGGTCGCCTTGGGATGGCCACGAACATTCCGTCGTCCGCATACAAGCCCATGTATGAGTACCAAATTCTTCGAGCTAGCAATTCCCCTCACTTCTGTGAGCTTTGCATAACTCTTTTGGTCGTTGAGCAACTCATTCCACCTTGGATGGTCTCATCCTTTACCAAGCGCCTCGCTTGCCTTGAGCACCATCAAGTATAGTTGTCAACGTTGAGCCGTAGCTTAAACTCAGCCATCCCAACCTTTGTGCGCTTCACATTTTCCAAGCTTGTCTGTTCTCGTGGTACCTCTTGCGCGAAGGGTTGGCCATTCCTCTGAATGCCAATCTCAGATGCCCGCTCCTCGAGCGACTCCTCTTCCCTACATCTCCATGCCCGTTTTCCCCAAACGATTCGTGGCGTGTCTTGGCCCTCAACGCCCCGCCCATCTGGGTCCCCACATTTGCATGCTAAGTGTTTCTATGAGTTTGCTTGCCTCGGCTCGATACCATCATCACGGATTTAGCTGGTTTTGCCTAAGTCGTGTAGCACCCTTGTGTCCGTCCATGGTCGACCTCCCCGGAAGCCTCCCATGGTCCCTTAGGTCCCACAAAAGAGAGAACAGAGACAGAAAAAAGGCCTCACTTTCGGGATCCACAAGCAAACATCTCCGAAAAAATACTTTATAGACAATGCAAATTACAAACGGACTTTTACAAGCTCAACAACGGTTGCACAACAAAGGGTAAAATGGTCCATTACAGATCGACAATCTCTCACACGTGTCCACATGACACAACCTTTATTTACAAGCCTAAAGCGGCCACCGACCCAACTAAAATGGGACTATCAAGCCTTCGGCCGTCCCCTACATGCTGTACAAAGCATGGACATACCAAAAGACACGGACATACATAAGCATTACATCAAACACCCTGTTTAGAAGTTTGTCCGTGACAATTTGAACTACCATTCCTGCTAGGTGGTGGCACCGCTAGGGTTGGCGGTGGCACCGCCAGGGTCAGCGGTGGCATCGCCCAGGAGATAGTCTCCCAGAAAGGCGGGGCGGTGCAAATCGCCCAAGTTAAGCGGCACGCCAGGCTCGATCTCCCGAGTGAGACAAGCGGTCAACCGCCCCAATCAAGCGGTGGCACCACCGGGCTCGATCTGGCGAGACTAGGCGGTGCAACCGCCCTGTTGGCGATGGCATAGCCCAGAGGCTCGATCTCCGGTTCGCCAAGCGCAGGTCTGATGCCCCACAGAGGAGGTGGCATCGCCCGAGGCTCGATCTCCAGAAGCTCGCGGGCGATGCAACCGCCCCAGTCAGGCGGTGCAACCACCAAACCTCGAAATTTCGGGAGATGACAATTTTGAGCTCGAAATTCAAACTGATTTGGGGCCTATAAATACCCCACCCTTTCAGCAATGAAAGGGCAACCAAAAGCACCGAAAGCTTGATCTTACTCTATGATTTTTAGAGCTCAAAAGTGTTGTAAAGGCTAGAAGTTCTCCTCCCTCTTTTCTTCCAAGTTTTGAGCTTTCAAGAGAGGAGAGAAATTCTGTAAGGGTCATCTCCTAAGCTCGTCAAAAGGAGTGAAACTGTAAAAGGGTGGTTGGCCTTCACCTATTGAAGGAAGACCTCTAGTGGACGTCGGTGACCTCATCGGAGGAGGAAGCCAAAAGTGGATGTAGGTCAAGATTGACCGAACCACTCTAAATCTCGGTTTGCATTTACTTTGAGCATCTTATCTTTACTGCAAACCTCCTCAGTAGCTTACTGCCTTCTGCTCATTTATGAACGTGTTTCATAGTTAAGTATTTTCTGAATCAACGTTAAGACGGAAATCGATTTTATCGTACGAACATCATATTTCAATTTACACTTACATTCTGATTTCCATCATAACTGCAAACTGCCTTTATATCTTTGCTTTAACTGCATCTCGCTTGATCACAAGTTAAAAAGATTTATGAATTGTCTTTTTTACCAAAATCTCTTTTATCGTACGAATGCAGTTTTAATTATAGAAAGTTTTCCGCTGCACTAATTCACCCCCCCCCCTCTTAGTGCTCTTGATCCTAACAACTAGGACTACGGAATCGCTATCTGACAATAAGGCATCATCAACCATCTAGCATTCCGTAAGCGGATCAATCAGTGAACTTATTCTCTAATGAGCACCTGTACTATATCCCTAGTGTCCCTACACGAGTAGCTATGAGACCAACTACATCCATCATATGGACGGGTATACAGCACACCAGTCTGTCCGGTTATTATGATGTCCTTCTCGAGTAATTTATGATCGGGATTATTTAGGATATGTGTTTAAAGGTGAATCGATCTCATTTTCGTGATCTCATCACGATCTGATTCTCATTGCCCAAATCCAAGGACATCACAATATATATATATATATATATATATATATATATATATATATATATATATATATATATATATATATATATATATATATATATAATAGTTATAAAGTGATATATGTCAAAATATAATAAGCAAAAAAGATTCTGTATCAAGTCACAGGTGCTATCACTCACGTGATTGGCTTGCTGAGCACCTATGACTAGCACTTGGCACGTCTTGAGAATCTTGAGACGGCGCTGCCCCCAAGACACGCCAAGTCAGAATCTGTACCAAGGCACTACTCAACACGTCTCGTCCCGGGAATCCCGAGATGACGACGCCCCCAAGACATGTTAAGTCAGAATCCGTACCAAGGCATTGCTCGGCACGTCTTGTCCTAGGAATCCCGAGAAGATGCTGCCCCCAAGACACACCAGGTCAGAATCCGTACCAAAGCACTATTTGGCACGTCCACCATGCTAACCCGTGTACGACCGACCCTCGTACAGTAATATAAATACCTCTGGCCAGCATCTGGTCTGAAGGGGAGAAGCAAAATCAATTGAACACTCCACTGACTTGCTCGTCGAAGGGGCCAAAGTCGGGAATCACCCGACGAAGGCCATTTTTGCAGGAAAGCGGCTGCCCACGACTCACGAGCGTCTCAACCTAGGAATCGTCATCTAGTGTATGAAGACGAGCTACCAACCACTCCGAAGATAGAGAGATGCGACTCAACATAAATGGTGCCCGGATCGACATACCGAGGAACGCTGATCAACACCCCGTCGTGAGGGTTCGATCGACCTCGGCACCTAGCTCAATCGACAGAAAACTCTTAAAATCGATCCGTGGATCGGACCGTGCTAACTCATTTGTTCACCAACGATTGTTAGCTATGTTTCAAATAATAAAATTATGTTGAAGGATATTTCAAAATCCGATCGTCTATTTTTATTGATAATATAATTAATTCATTCAAAAAGAAAAACCGATTCATCATATCACGTCACGTCGAATCCAAACCATTAAAACAGACCGACAGCGGATTCGCATTTTGATTTATTTCATCCATACGTCTGATGTCACATCCGAAAGATAAACTCCAAATTGGTCGCATTTTGACACAAAATTAGCGTTCGTCAATTTTTCTGTATCAACTATTAAGTAGGGAAAGAGTCTCATCAAATCACATAAATCTTATATGTTTTTATTTATTTATTTTATATTAGAGCCTTCGTCCCTCACAACATCAACCTAAGAAGTTGTTTAGTATTTTCTTAACAATTCACTAAAAGAAAGTAAGTCAAACAAGGATGGTCGACGAGACTAGCGTTGCTAATAACGTTTGAAAAGGACATGACAAGGCAAAAAAAATTTAAATTAAATAGTAGAATTATGAATAGTTTATGAGTTAACTGTGAACCTTCTCACGGAGATAGAGACATGAGTGGTCCATTTTTCGGATAAAGATTAAGATGGGCCAGTTGATGAGGCATAGAGTAAATATTTTAGTATTATTTTTTATTATAAAAAATAAATTACGAAGATAAGACTTTGAGTTTAGAATCGTATTATTAATATGAGTTACATAAGATAGGGATTAAGTCCAGGTGATGACCATCTAGCGCATGCAGGTTTTCGCATTGTTACTACTGACATCGTCCTGAAAGGACCGGACAGGTTTGTTTAGTGGGAAGAAATTATGAGAACATGACCCACAGGTTCGCAATAGTTTGTTTGGACTTGCAGACTACGCTTAACCACAGATATTTTTTGACCACTTGAACAGAAAATAAATGTATCTAAAGAAAAGAACACGTATTGATGTTCATATAATTCACCATTATTAAGCACCACAGAGTTCAACACCCTAAATAGCTTGCTTCATAATTACACCTCCGACTCGAGAGGACCAGCACACGGCACTGAAGAAACAAAGGGTCTTTATTGCTTGGGATGGGATGGGATGGAGGAGAACCGCTCCTTGTTGTTCCTCTCGCGCATAAACGAGAAAAACACAGGCCCGATGGCTTCCAACCTTTGGTCTCTCAGTTTATCCTGCAACACAGAAAAGGCCACAGCAAATAATTATATACAATTTTGATCTTAATGGGATTTCTTTTGCAAAAAAAAAAAGAGGAAGTTTTACAGCAATTTTATTGTTTATATGATCATAAAACCAAACCAAAGCGCACGAAGAGAAGGACCCGAGCGGGGGGGTATGTACATATGTATGTTACTTACTTGGAGCAGTCCACGTTGGGGCTGATCTTGTAAGAAACGGAGATGCCGCACTGGCCGGGCAGTTGGCTGACCCGCCCGTAGTCGATCCCCGACAGCCCCGCGGCGGCCGTCTTGATGCACCCGCACGCGGTGCGGCGGTCCTGCGTCGTCCGCGCCGCCGCTAACATCGACTTGATCCCACTGCAGCACTGCTGCTTGATGGGGCCGCCCTGCAGGTACCCCACGCACGATATCAGGTCCCCGTACACCTCGGAGCAGGTTATAGCCTCGCCGCCACGGGGTGCGGCCGCCAGTAGCACCACCGTCGTTGCCACCACCAAGGCCACCGGATGCAGAGCGAAGCGAGCCATGAGCAGCACCGGATGCAGACGTGTGGCGTGAGCTTACTGCATGTGTAGTGCGGGGTTGCATATCAATTTATAGACAGCAAGGAAGGAAAACCCCAGTCATTTTAACCCTATAAATGTGGACACGAACGGGGGTTGGGTGACCAGACCACCTGCGTGGAAATTGCGTTGGAGGTGGAATCGGAGTTGGACATTTGCACGTCCACATGTTTTCACTGGTTTGCCAGTGAGTCCACAATTGGATGTGACATGTGGCCTTCGGCCGGTGACCACGGATGGTGACTGACAGATGTGACGAATCACCGACAGGGAATCATTGCGATTGTCTTCCGGGTACATTGACCATGGGACGACAAGGAACAGTGCATGCATCGATCATGCAACGATGGAGTCTTTTTTAGGGGCATAGATGTGTTCGACACTGACTTGTTTTGTCCGCTCAGTTACAGTAACCCGTAAGTACAATTAACGGAACCACGTCGACCAGTAAAAACATACTAACTAGCGGCTCCCGTATTCTATGCTTTTAGTCTTAATTGTTGACCTGTGGGTCTAAATAGATAGCCATGCCAGCTATTTGGTCTATCGCGAGTCGTGACTTTGCGTCTTCCATGAAACTTCAAGGTGTCGTGGGGAGGATGTGCTACGTCGCCATCGCTTTTTGTTTCCTAGTCTTCTCACAAGAAAAGTCTTGCTTTCCAGGGCTGTCGAGATAGACAAATTTTATCTTGCCAAAATTTTTTTGTTTGTTTTGCTCAAACAACAATTAAGCTTTATTCCATCTCGCCTAACTTTGTTATGATGTAAAGTGCCATCCTTTTTCTACCATTAGTAATGATGTACGCTCTATGGGTTATCGTGTGGTCGTTTTTTTTTTTCCCTAATATTTAGTGATCAATAAAGTATTATTTTTCTCTTTCATATAAATATAATCTTTTTTAAAATAATAGTAATAAGATATTATTAGTTCAAGATTAAACTAAATAGAAAAAATATATTATTTTTTAAAAAAATATTTATAGATCTTGAATGACTCTTATATTTTAATTTTGTAGGTTTAAATACTTGAGACTTGAATTGATCCATATAGATGTCACCAATTTATATATATATAATATAAAAGTCTTTAATCACTATAATTTTATTTAAAAAATAAGAAATTTAAGTCTCCACTTGATTTGCAAAGTCATGCCTATAACTGTCAAGTATAGAATCAATCACTTGTACAGATATGACCCAAACCAATTATTAATGTTACCACCCAGATTCTCTTTCTTATGCTGTCCAAAAATCTATCTAAATCAAGTTGCTCCATCTGAAAGCTTATATGACTATCAAAATTACTTCTTAACTCATAGCTTGATCTAGGCTTATTTGATGGAAGATCACTGAAATCTTTAATTAGACTTCGTGTAAAAGGCACAACATTCATACATCGACTAGATTCAAAAATAAGCTTGTATAAATAAAAAAAATCTTAAATTCCTCGTTCAAACCAATATTACTAACATGGAAAGGACCAAGTTGAGTTGTAAATGATGAAATATAAAGTGGAATAATCTTTGTATATGAACAAATACTAACAGGCCATGATATACAGCATAATTGAATAAAATCACAATCAAATAGAATACCAAGATATACATGAAAAACTACTTCAATACGAAGGAAAAAAACCACATGGCAAACTAGAGATAATCCACTATGAGAATAATGAATATACAAATCTCAATCTCTTGCCCTAAACTCTAGCAACAATCACAAGAGAACAACTGGGATACAAGGATCATGTCACTGTCCATAATATCTAAAACCTCCCCAAGTAATCACAGCAAGAGTCTATTGTAGATTTGATCTAACTTGAGATGAGAACACTAGTAGATGATTTAGAATAGTCTCTCTCCATATTTTCTTCCTTTTCTTTCTCTTGTTTTTCTACCTTTTTCTTCTCCTCTTTGTTGTTGCCAAGATCACCATGTTGCTGTCTTTTTTTGCCCAAAAAATACAATCACCTTGCACCAAAACGCAGCCACCACACCCCCCTTATATTGATCTAGGGTTAGGTTAAGAGGGGGTGTGGGCTGTGGGCTGATAAAGCCCACCATAGGCTGAACCTACTTTGGGCTATCAGCCCAACAATCTCCCCCTTCAGCCCATAAGAGAGGCTATCCCATGACTCCTTAATGTGAAGCCATGTCGACCAGTTGTCAGCATATCTCCTATCTTTCTTTTGGTAAAATTTTTATCAACATGTTTGCTCCGTTGTCATCTATGTGAATTTTCTGAAGCTGTAGCTGCTTCTCCTCAAATACATTTTGAATCCAGTGGTATCTAACATCTATATGCTTTGACTTGGAATGAAACATTGGGTTCTTACACAAATAGATGACACTCTAGCTGTCATAATGCACCACATAATTTTTATGTTTCAGCCCCAATTCTTGTAAGAATTCTTTCATCCATAACATTTCTTTACATACTTCTGTAGCAGCAATATGTTCTGCTTATGTGGTGGAGAGAGCAATACACCTTTACAACCTGGATTGCCATGACACAGCTCCCCCTACAAAAGTAAGTATATAACCTGAAGTAGACTTTCTCGTATCTATATCTCTCGCTATATCTGTATCTGTGTAATATGTTAACACATGTGGTCCACCTCCAAAGCTTAAACAAACCTTAGAGCTCCCTTTGAGATATCTAAAAATCCGCTTCACTACTGCCCAGTGCTCTTTGCCTAGATTTGTAAGAAATCTGCTAGTAACACTAACTGCATATGTGATGTCTGGCATCATACATACCATTACATATATTAAACTTCCAACTACTGAAGCATATGGAACCTTTTGCATTTTCTCCTTCTCCTTATCACTTAACGTATTCTGTTCTGAGCACAACTTGAAATGACTTGCAAGAGGAGAACCAACTGGTTTTGCATTGCTCATACTGAATCTTTCAAATATTTTCTTGATGTATTTCTCCTGTGATAACCAAATATTCTTATTTTTCCTATCATGGGAAATCTGTATACCTAGTATTTGCTTTGCTGGCCCTATGTCCTTAATTGCAAAAGACTCATTCAGCTCCTTCTTCAATCTGTCAAATTTAGACATCTTTTCTAAGAATTATGTATGTCATCAACATCAAGTAAGAGAATAATAAAATCCTCATCAAACCATTTGATATACACACAATTATCTGAAGCCATTCTTTTGTATTTATTTTCTATCATAAATGAATCAAACTTTCTGTACCACTATCTTGGAGCTTGCTTTAGCCCATACAAGCTCTTCTTCAATTTGCAGACAAAGTTCTCTTTACCTTTGACTTTGAAGCCTTCTGGTTGCTCCATATAAATTTCCTCCTCCAAATCCCCATGAAGGAAAGTTGTCTTCACATCTAACTGCTCAACTTCCAAGTCCTAGCTAGCAGCAAATCCAAGAGCAACACGAATAGAAGACATTTTAACAATAGGAGAAAAAATCTCTTTAAAGTCAATACCTTTCTTTTGACCAAAGCCTTTCACAACCAATCTAGCTTTGTACTTTGGTTGAGAACAATATACTTGAGTCTTCAACTTGAAAACTCACTTATTCTTCAAGGCCTTCATTCCATTTGATAGTAGCACCAAATCATAAGTGTGGTTCTTCTGAAGAGCATCCATCTCTTCCTGCATAGCAATAACCACTTCTCTTTCTGCTTACTTTCAACTGCTTCCTAGTAACTCTCTGATTCACCTGCATCAGTAAGCATCATATACTCATATGTAGAGTACCTTCTAGAAGATTGACGTTGTCTAGAAGATCTTCAAGTGAGGTTTCGCGGGAAGTTGCTCTCTAACTTCTTCTTGCTCAACATGTCCTACAGGTAGATCAATATCAAGCTCTACACTATCTTCCTGTACATCTCCCCCATCACCCTGATATACTGGAGGAGTAATTAGATCACAATCTACTAATCCTCCTGCAGAAGTATTGGCTGGTGCCTTCTTCTTCAAATGTTCAAAAGTTTGATCCTCAAAGAAGACTACGTCTCTGCTTCTAAACACCTTCTGCTTTTCTGGATCCCAAAGCCTGTAACCAAAATGATCATGTGAGTAGCCAAGAAAAATACATTCTTTAGACTTACCATCCAATTTGGACCTCTCATTGTCTGGAATATGTGTAAATGCACGACAACTAAACACTTTCATATGCTTGTAGGAAATATCTTTCCTTAACCATATATGCTCTGCAATATCACTATCTAGGGTTGTATATAATGATAAGTTGATCATATCAACTGCAGTCCTCAAAGCCTCATCCCAAAACATTTTGGGTAGCTTGGCCTGTGAAAATATACATCTGATCTTTTCTATTATGGTGTGGTTCATCCTCTCTACAATTGCATTATGCTGAGGTGTACTAGAAATTGTCATCTCATGTTGGATTCCATGTGACCTGCAATAATCATTAAATAATCCTGTATACTCACCACAATTATATGATCTTATACATTTCAATTGTCTTTTTGTCTCCCTTTCAACCCTAGCATGAAACTCTTTGAAGACATTAATAACCTGATCTTTGGTCTTCAAAGCATAGGCTCAAACTTTCTTGGAAAAATCATCTATAAAAGTGATAAAATTAAGTGCACCACTTATACCAAGGACATCAACAGATCCACCAAGAGTTTTTATCCTCAAAGGACCACATACATCTGTATAAACATGGTCTAAGGCATGCATTTTTCTAGATAAAGTAGGACTAGCAAATGAAACTCTATATTGTTTACCAGCCAAACAATCAATACAAGGGTTCAGATGTATACCTCCGAGGTCTAGCAATACCTCTCTTTTGGAAAGAGCTTGCAACCCCTTCTCGCTCATATGTCACAGTCGCCTATGCCACAACTCCATGCTGAAGTCTTTTTTTGTAACATTTAATTGCTCACCATAAGCTTTAGCCTGCAACCTGTATAAAGTATGGTATTTCTTTACATTAGCTATAATAAGATAACCCTTACTGAGCTTCCATTGCCCTTTGTGAAATCTGCTATCATAGTCTTCATCATCTAGCCTTCCAACTGAAATTAAATTCAGCCTCAAGTCAATCACATGCCTCACATCCTTAAGCACCAACTTGCAGCCAAAGTTGATCTTTAAATGGATATCACTCATGCATATGATGTCTGCTGTGCCATAGTTGCCCATCTTGACAACACCAAAATTTTCAAACCTGTATGTAGCAAAAGACTCTCTCCATGGTATAGCATGATAAGAAGCACCTGTGTCAATCACCCACTTAAGATCCTAACATACATAAGAAAAAATATCATCAGAAGGAGACAAAATCAAATAATCACTACCCTGCACTGTAATTGTGATATTATCTTTTGACTCTATAGACTCCACTTCTTTTCCATTTTTCTTGCTCTTCTTAGGTTGTTTACATTGGTTCTTATAAGACCCTTTCTCATCATAGTTATAGCAAATAATATCTTTTCTTAATCTTGACTTGCTTCTACCCATGCTTGAACTGCTTCTAGACTTTGACCTTCCTCTGTTCTCTGAGATAAGTGTCTGTGAATCATTCTGAGATATTGTTGAACTCTTTCTTCTCAACTCTTCATTCAACAAACTGTTTGTTACTTGACTCATAGTGACAATACCATCTGGCATAGAATTACTGAGGGAAACCATCAGTGTCTCCCAACTTTCTGGTAATAAATTGAGAAGTAACAAAGCCTGTAACTCATCATCAAGAGATATTTTCATAGAGGATAACTGGTTAGTAATACTCTGCATGTCATTCAAATGCTTAGCAATAGAAGCGCCCTCTCTATATTTTAGGTTCATAAATTTTATGATCAAAAAAGCTTTGTTGCTAGTTGTTTTTCTGTCATAGAGACTTTCCAACTTTTTCCAAAGAGAATATACAAAAATTTCAATAGAAATATGGTGAAAGATACTATCATCAAGCCACTATCGAATAAATCTAATTGTTTTTCGATCTAACTTCTTCCACTTATTGTCTGTCATAGTTGTGGGTTTTGCACTATTCCCCTACAAAGGTCTAAACAAATTTTTGCAATACAAGAGACCTTCCATTCTTGGTTTCTATATCATCCAATTGTTTCCATTTAAACTAATCATGCGAGAAACATTACTGGCCTCCAAATTCAAATACAAAAATTAAATCACCAAAATCCTTTGTATATGAATAAATACTAGTAGGCCATGATATGCAGCGGAATTAAATGAAATTACAATCAAATAGAACACCAAGATATACGTGGAAAACCCCTCCAATATGAAAGGAAAAAATCACAGGGCAAACTAGAGATAATCCACTATGAGAATAATGAATATACAAATCTTAATCTCTTGCTCTAAACCCTAGCAACAATCACAAGAGAACAATTGGGATACAAGGATCATGTCATTGTCCACAATATCTAAAACCTCCCTGAGTAATCATAGTAAGAGTCTACTATAGATTTGATCTAACCTGAGATGAGAACACTGCTAGATAATTGAGAATAGTCTCTCTGCGTTGTCCTTGTTTTCTTCCTTTTCTTTCTCTTGTTTTTCTATCTTTTTCTTCTCTTCTTTGCTGCTGCCAAGATTACCACGTTGCTACATTTTTCTGCCCAAAAAACGCAGCCATCTTTGCGCCAAAACGTAGCCACCACACCCCTTATATTGATCTAGGATTAGGTTAAGAGAGGGTGTGGGCTGATAAAGCCCACCATGGGCTGAACCCACTTTGGACTGTCAACCCAACAGCAAAGAGGGCTCAGGGAATTCCATCAAGCCATGACAAAGACTTATCATAAAGTCTTAGTAAAGCATTAGAACCAACCTACTGCCATCCGATGATGGGCCTTGACGAACCACTCAAATGCCCTACGACCTACATTGTGATTGCTAGGATCAAGTGGAAAAGGCCTTGGCATCCCATTATTAGGCTAGTAATGATATAAATCTTTCATCTAGTAAAAACCTAAATATATCTTCAGGCAATTTATGAATAAAAATAGAATCATACATGCCATAGTATAATATCCCTCATTTTTTAATTTTTTTTTACAAGGACCTATTGGTAACATAAAAACCTATTTTGAATTATTTATAAGGACCTAATTATAAATCTAAGAACCTATTTATAAATCTGAGAACCTATTTATAAATCTGAAGACTTATTTATAAAATCTAAAGACCTATTTATAAATATAAATAATATAATGACTGAATTGTAAAAAGTATTAAAAATAAAATATCATCCTCCACCTCTACATCTTTGTCTTCTTCCTTAAGAAACCTAAGAAGGTAACAGGCTATGGAAAATAGTCATCGGTGGAAGAAGAAAAAAAAGAAGAAGAAGAAAAAGAGAAAATGATTTAGGCTTAGTATTTTGGCTTAAATCCTCTTATTTGGGATCTATTTCTTCAAAGCAAGTGTTCTAACTCTTCTCTACTATAATTTTAATCTTTACTTTTGCCCTAATTATAAAAAATTTGAAGAGTTCTGACCTTATATATGATATTTCTCTCATTTAGATGTAAAGCTTTAAATTTGAAATTTTCGAGATTTATGTCCTATCTGTCTTGTTATTACTATAAAGCTTTGTGTCAAATTTTGAGTTGAGCAATCATTTGAACTTTAAATCTTTTAATCAATGTATAGAAAGAAAGATATATGAGTTTATATTTATATAAAGCAAGTTTTCCTTAAATAAAACTTGAACTTTTCCTAGAATTCCATGAGCCTTAATCATATTTGACTTAGGTTTCACCTTGTGGACCTATTTGTAAATAATTAGATCTATATTTACGAGCTTTAACATAAGATCCTGAGTTTCATTTTTATGAAGAGCATTTATTTCTTTATTCATGGTATCCTCTCATATTTTAACACCTTTAGCTTCATTAGAACAAGTAGGTTCAAAATCATCAATTGGTTCAAAAAAAGAGACAGTAGCATATGCTTCCATTATCACCGTCTCTATAATATGCTGATTTGATAATTATTTTTTTTTATATTCTCAATATTGACATTTCCTATTCATGAACATCATTACTCACCATATCGCTTAGTGATGAAAATATAATAGGAGTAGATACAGATGAAGAAGAAGAAGAGCCAAAATCCATCGGATTATTATATGATAAAGGAAACTCAACCAAGGTTTTGAATATATATCATTTTCATTATTATGATTGTTATTTTTAAAAGAAATTACTAGTGAAGGATAATAATAAGAAACTTTATCAAACACAACATCTTAAAATACATAATTTCTAGCATCAATTATATTTGTAACAGAGAAGAGATTTTCTTCATACCTAGAACATGGTACACACTCTTCAAAGTAATAATATCAATATCTTTGTTTGAGATTTTGATAATATCTTCCTTTTTCACTTGGTGAAGAGTATTATCTATTATGATAATTGTATCATTACCTTTATATTGACAAAGATTAGTGAATTTGGTATCATTACCAAATGATGACCACATCCTAATTCAACAATCCAATCATATTCGAAATTGATAGATGTCATGGTCTCAATAATTTCAGTCATAAAGCATTTACCCCAATCTTCATTAATAATATTATAACAATCTTTTTTATTTACAATATTTTCTCCTTTAATCTTCATATGATAAATTTTTTTTGATGTGGCTAACTTGCCATGCATATAATACTTAATCTTCTTTCAATTTGTACTATTGTTTGAAGAAGGCTCTTGCTTGTTGTTAGCATTATCCTTCTTCTTTTTATCATTATCATTACCCTTTTTTTTATTTGTAAGAACGGCATCTCTGTCTCATTTTAAAATAGAAACTCCTATCATTTGATGAGTTAGGGATTCTTAAGAAGTAAGAAGATTTTCCAACTCTACTAAAGATGATTGTTGAACTCATCCTTGAATAGATGTAACATAAGAAATATATTCTTTTCAAAGACTACGAATAATTGAACATTTCATTCATGCATCAGAAATAGGTTCATTTGCATCTAAAAGTGATATCTGAACATAATTTTTTTAATTTTAAAAAATATAAAAAATTAAGTAAATCACCTTGGATAGTATTTGCAAAATCATTCTCTAAATATTAAAGCTGAGCTATATTCTGTTTTGTTAAGTAATGCATCAAGAGTGATACAAATCTCTAAAGTTGATTTGCAACGAATAATGTGTTCAAAGATATCACTAGAAATTGATCTCTTTAATATAAATTTAACCTTTGCATTTAAAGTCCTCCATCTCTTCATGGTATCTTCATCTACAACATATGATGTTATCACATTGCCACCAACCATATCCCATAAATCTTCTCCTATGAGATAAAACTCTAAATAAGTCTTTGAGATTTTGTAGTTGACTAATTGAAAAGTTCAATACCAAATCCACCAATTTAACTATAATATTCGATAGTCAAAAAAGGTTATCTTCTTTACTAAGAAGATTTTGAACGATAAATTATCACATTTGTGGTTTTGATGCCATGTGAAGAAATAGAGAGATCATATATAAGTACAATCCTTTCTCAAATAATAGTGACAAGGTATTGCTAGTCTAAAATGGAACCAAATAGAAGAAGAAGAAGAAGAAACTAAGATAGAAAAGAAAAACTATATTAAACTTCTCAAACAAAAAAAATATACAAACCACTCTTAGACTTTAGTCATAGAAACTTAAATACTTGATGCTTAGATTGATTTACACATGTAAATATCACCTATATATGGATGTAAAATAAAAGAGTCTTTAATCTCTATAATTATGTTTAATCTTATTTAAAAGATAAGACATCTATTTGAGATCTTTCAAAATATATTTGAACTTTTTAAACTAAGTATTCCTTATCTCTGCAACTCTCCATCTAAGGAATGATATTAATTTATTATCTAATATTTTCCTCCAGGAGGAACTCAAATTTGATAACCAGCACGATAGAAGCAAGACTTATCTGACGAAGCTAGCTGAACTAATCGATTAAATACCTGATTTCATGCACACAGACTGTGCCTCATTAAATGTCATCTATAGTTATGCGTTGTGATGCAAAGGTTGTGATTCGGTAGACGACAGCGACTTCCTCTTTTATCCTCTCGGTTATTGCGAGAAGCCGTATGCTCGAACAAGCGGGTCGCACGTATATATATACGTTAAAAGACCTTCGGAGTATGAATTAGTTGAATCAGTCGACGCTTGAGCTCCAGGAGATTGCCTCGGAATTGATCTCTCCGGCCATCTTGTTATCCTCAACATTGAGAAGCCATGCGAAGATATGAATTCAGTCTGCATCATACGATGGATGGATGGATGGATAAGCGATATGTAATCTCAATAGATATGTCTATGATGACACTGCTACAAAACGCACCCCACTTGCAGCGAAGGCTGAGAAGAACAGAGGGTAGGGTGGTGATGAGGAGTGGCCGTCACAGTAATCCACCTTTATTCGACATATATATATCATATACTATGGTAGAGAGAGAGAATGACAGCCATGCATCGGGGTTCTGTAGAGAGAGGTGTTGGGCTGGCAGCCCACAAATTCAATTCATAGTGAGCTTGGACAACCCACACCTCCTCTTAATTTAATTCTAATTAATATTAGAGGATGTGTGGTGGCTACATTTTGGAGGTAGAAAAAGACATAAATAGGACAGCAACGTGGGAAAAGAAAATAGCCACGAGATTATAAAAAAAAGGAGGAAAACAAGACAGAAAAGAAAGAGAAAGAAAGGGAAGAAGACAAGGACAACGCAAAGAGGCTATTCTCAATCATCTAGTAGTGTTCTCATCTCAGATTAGATCAAATCTATAGTAGACTCTTGTTGTGATTATTGGGAGGTTTTAGATATTATAGAGTGACGTGATCTTGTATCTCAGTTGTTCTCTTATGATTGTTGCTAGGATTTAGGGCAAGAGATTGAGATTTGTATATTCATTATTTTCATAGTGGATTATTTCTAGTTTGCCCCGTGGTTTTTACCCTTCACATTGAAGGGGTTTTCCACGTATATCTTGGTGTTCTATTTTATTGTGATTCCATTTAATTTCGGTGCATATTATGGTCTTCTAGTATTTGTTCATATGCAAAGGTTATTCCTGTTTATATCCCCATCAACTAGTATCATAGCAAGAGATTTTGGTGATTTAAATTTTGTATTTGAACATGGAGGCCAGTAATGTTTCTTGCATGATTAGTTTAAATAGAAACAATTGGATGATATGGAAACCAAGAATGAAAGATCTCTTGTATTGTAAAAATTTATATGGACCTTTGCAGGGGAATAGCGCAAAACTCATAACTATGACAGATGATGAGTGAAAGAGGTTTGATCGAAAAACAATTGGATTTATTCGATAGTGGCTTGATGATAGTGTCTTTCACCATGTTTCTACTGAAATTTCTATATATTCTCTTTGAAAAAAGTTGGAAAGTCTCTATGAAAGAAAAACAGCTAGCAACAAAGCTTTTTTTATCAGAAAACTTGTGAACCTAAATATAGAGAGGGTGCTTCTATTGCTGAACATTTGAATGAAATACAAAGTATTACTAACCAGTTATCCTCTATGAAAATATCTCTTGATGATGAGTTGCAGGCATTGTTACTTCTCAGTTCATTACCAGAAAGTTGGGAGACACTGGTGGTTTCCCTCAGTAATTCTGCACCAGATGGTGTTGTCACTATGAGTCAAGTAACAAGCAGTTTGTTGAATGAGGAGTTGAGAAGAAAGAGTTCGGCAACATCTCAGAATGATTCACAGGCACTTATCTCAGAGAACAGAGAAAGGTCAAAGTCTAGAAGCAGTTCACGCATGGGTAGAAGCAAGTCAAGATCAAGAAAAGATATTGTTTACTATAACTGTGGTGAGAAAGGACATTACAAGAATCAATGTAAGCAACCTAAGAAGAACAAGAAAAAGGGAAAAGAAGTGGAGTCTACAGAATCAAAGGATAATACTACAACTACAATGCAAGGTGGTGATTATTTGATTTTGTCTCCTTTTGATGATATTTTTTCTTATGTGTGTCAGGATCTTGAATAGGTGATTGACACAAATACTTCTTATCATGCTACACTACGGAGGGAGTTTTTTGCTACATACAGATCTGAAAATTTTGGTGTTGTCAAGATGGGCAACTATGGCATAATAGACATTATAGATATGGGTGATATTCATTTAAAGACCAACCTAGGCTACAAGTTAGTGCTTAAGGATGTGAGGCATGTGGTTGACTTGAGGCTGAATTTAATTTCAGTTGGAAGGCTAGATGATGAAGACTATGAAATAGATTTCACAAAGGGTAATGGAAGCTCAGTAAGGGTTCTCTTGTTATAGCTAATGGAAAGAAATGTCATACTTTATACAGGTTGCAGGCTAAAGCTTATGGTGAGGAGTTAAATGCTATAGAGAAAGATTTTAGTATGGAGTTGTGGCATAGGCGATTGGGACACATGAGCGAGAAGGACTGCAAGCTCTTTCCAAGAGAGAGGTATTACCAGACCTCAGAGGTATATATCTGAACCCTTGTATTGATTATTTGGCAGGTAAATAGCATAGAGTTTCATTTGCTAATCCTACTTTATCTAGGAAAATGCATGCCTTAGACCGTGTTTATACAGATGTATGTGGTCCTTTGAGGACAAAAACTCATTGTGGATTTGTTGATGTTCTTGGTATAAGTTGTGCACTTTATTTTGTCACTTTTATAGATGATTTTTCTAGGAAAGTTTGGGCCTATGCTTTAAAGACTAAAGATCAGATGATTAATATCTTCAAAGAGTTTCATACCAGGGTTGAAAGGGAGACAAAAAGGAAATTGAAATGCATAAGATCATATAATGGTTGTGAGTATACAGGATTGTTTAATGACTATTGTAGGTCACAGGAGATCCAATATGAGATGACAGTTCCTGGTACACCTCAGCATAATGTAATTGTAGAGAGGATGAACCGCACCATCATGGAAAAGATCAGATGTATGCTTTCACAGGCCAAGCTACCCAAAAGGTTTTGGGATGAGGCTTTGAGGACTGTAGTTGATGTGATCAACTTATCACCATGTACATCCCTAGATGGTGATGTTGCAGAGTATGTATGGTCAGGGAAAGATGTTTTATACAAGTATTTGAGTGTTTGGTTGTCGTGCATTTGCACATGTTCCAAATAATAAGAGGTCCAAGCTGGATGGTAAGACTAAAGAATGTATTTTTCTTGGTTACTCACATAATCATTTTGGTTACAAGCTTTGGGATCCAGAAAAGCAGAAGGTGTTTAGAAGTAAAGATGTAATCTTCTTTGAGGATCAAACTTTTAAAGATTTGAAGAAGAAAGCATCAGCCAATACTTCTGCAGAAGGATTAGCATATTGTAACCTAATTACTCCTCCAGTATATCAGGGTGATGGGAGAGATGTGCAGGAAGATAGTGTAGAGCCTGATGTTGATCTACCTGTAGGACATGTTGAGCAAGAAGAAGTAGGAGAGCAAGTTCCAACAGAACCTCAGTTGAGAAGATCTTCTAGACAACATCAACCTTCCAGAAGATACTCTATAGATGAGTATGTGATGCTTACTGATGCAGGTGAACCAGAGAGTTACCAGGAAGCAGATGAAAGTGAGCAGAAAAAGAAGTGGTTAGTTGCTATGCAGGAAGAGATGGATGCTCTTCTAAAGAACCACACTTATGATTTGGTGCTACTACCAAATGGAATGAAGGCCTTGAAGAACAAGTGGGTTTTCAGGTTGAAGACTCAAGAATATTGTTCTCAACCAAAGTACAAAGCTAGATTGGTTGTGAAAGACTTTGGTCAAAAGAAAGGTATTGACTTTGAAGAGATTTTTTCTCTTGTTGTTAAAATGTCTTCTATTCGTGTTGCTCTTGGTATTGCTACTAGAAAGGACTTGGAGGTTGGGCAGTTAGATATGAAAACAGCTTTCCTTCATGGGGATTTGGACGAGGAAATTTATATAAAACAACCATAAGGCTTCAAAGTTAAAGATAAAGAGAACTTTGTCTGCAAATTGAAAAAGAGCTTATATGGGCTAAAGCAAGCTCCAAGACAATGGTATAGAAAGTTTGATTCATTTATGATAGAAAATGGATACAAAAGAACAGCTTCAGATCATTGTGTGTACATCAAATGGTTTGGTGAGGATTTTATTATTCTCTTACTTTATGTTGATGGCATGCTTATTCTTAGAAAAGATATGTCTAAAATTGACAGATTAAAGAAGGAACTGAGTGAGTCTTTTACAATGAAGGACATGGGGCCAACAAAGCAAATACTAGGTATACAGATTTCCCGTGATAGGAAAAATAAGAAGATTTGGTTGTCACAGGAGAAATACATCGAGAAGATATTGGAAAGATTCAGTATGAGCAATGCAAAGCTAGTTGGTTCTCCTCTTGCAGGTCACTTCAAGTTGTGCTCAGAACAGAGTCCGTCAAGTGATGAGGAGAAGGAGAAAATGCAAAAGGTTCCATATGCTTCAGTAGTTGGAAGTTTAATGTATGCAATGGTATGTACGAGGCCAGACATCGCATATGCAGTTGGTATTACTAGCAGATTTCTTGCAAATCCAAGCAAAGAGCACTGGGCAGTAGTGAAGTGAATTTTTAGATATCTCAGAGGGAGCTCTAAGGTTTGTTTAAGCTTTGGAGGTGGACCACATGTGTTGACAAGTTACACAGATGCAGATATAACAAGAGATATAGATACAAGAAAGTCTACTTCAGGTTATGTACTTACTTTTGCAGGGGGAGCTGTGTCATGGCAATCCAGGTTGCAAAGGTGTATTGCTCTCTCCACCACAGAAGCATAATATATTGCTGCTACAGAGGTATGCAAAAAAATATTATGGATAAAAGAATTCTTACAATAATTGGGGCTGAAACAGAAAAATTATGTGATGCATTGTGACAGCCAAAGTGCCATCCATTTGTGTAAGAACCTAATGTTTTATTCCAAGTCAAAGCATATAGATGTCAGATACCACTGGATTCGAAATGTATTTAAAGAGAAACAGTTGCAGTTTCAGAAAATTCACACGGATGATAACGGAGCAGACATGTTGACAAAAACTTTACCAAAAGAAAGACAGGAGATATGCCGACAGTTAGTCGGCATGGCTTCACATTGAGGAGTCATAGGACAACCTCCTTTATGGGCTGAAGGGGGAGGTTGTTGGACTGACAGCCCACAAATTCAGCCCATAATGGGCTTAGGCAGCCCACACCCCCTCTTAACCTAACCCTAATTAACATTAGGGGGTGTGTGGTGGCTGCATTTTGGAGGCAGAAAAAGCATAAATAGGGCAGTAACGTGGGAGAAGAAAATAGCCATGGGATTCCAAAGAAAATGAGAAAAACAAGACAGAAAAGGAAGAGAAAGAAAAGGAAGAAGACAAGGACAACGCAAAGAGGCTGTTCTCAATCATCTAGCAGTGTTCTCATCTCATGTTAGATCAAATCTACAGTAGACTCTTGCTATGATTACTTGGGGAGGTTTTAGATATTGTATGTAGTGATGTGATCCTTGTATTCCAATTGTTCTCTTATGATTGTTGCTAGGGTTTAGGGCAAGAGATTGAGATTTGTATATTCATTATTCTCATAGTGGATTATCTCTAGTTTGCCCCGTGGTTTTCACCCTTCACATTGAAGAGGTTTTCCATATATATCTTGGTGTTCTATTTGATTATGGTTTCATTTAATTCCGCGGCATATTATGATCTTCTAGTATTTGTTCATATACAAAGATTATTCCTGTTTATATCCCTATCAAAGGTTCGAGGGGTTGTATGTCGACGTACTACAAGCTGCCATAAAAGATGAGTAGTTGGCAATTGGGAGGTGTGGGGCCGATGCACAATCGGGGAAATGCACATTGATTATTAATCCGTCGAGGATTCCGACAAGTGTACCATCACCATCATCGTCATCATCATCTTCTTAAATCATCATATAATCTCATCTATGAGATGGCACGAGCAAGGATGGGTGACTCTCTTCGGCCATCCTGCCTCGAAGCACGCGTAGTTTTTTTTCGTAGATAACCCAAGGAATTTATGATGTATAATCCCAGCAAGTCGGATGATTATATACATTATGAGCCTTAGAAAAGCCAGTTAAAATCAAAAAACCAAGCGAAGCGAAGCGATGCGATGCTCTTCGGGATTCCGTATATATAAAACGATACGTGCTCCAATCATCCATCTCGAACGGAAACCAAAGATGGTGTTGAGGATGACGTGTTATCCTTGCAGACATACAGGTGTCGAGTCGAGAGGGCTCTCTCGTGTTACTTACTGCAAACAATAATGATGACGTGGACTGGCACAGTGACGGTTACCAGGAAACCTAATGACGTACCTCGTAAATAAAATATTGATTCGTCGTGACGGTTTTGGTTTCCGATAATTCACCGGGGGCATATTATAATGAATTGACAGTTGATGATTGAGTGGCAGTGCACTGTCACAGACATAAATGTAATGAGCTGCGCAACACCATCAGCCTTCTTTGCACTGTCGCAGACATTTATCACTATGATTGAAACTATAGACGCGAAGCCCTAACAGCCGGTGCCCGTCACGTACCGCATTAACTCTCAGAATAATGAGAGCGAGGAGGAGTTCATCGTCGATCTAAAATGTGCACCCAACCGACGATGATTGTCATCTTCTCTCTCTGTCTCTCGCTCTTGGTATGAGAAGGAAGGAAAATCTATTGAATCAGTGGTGTTCTAGTGAAGCCGCCCCATTGGCTTCTCTAACTAACTTTACATTCTTACAAGACTACCCCAAATCTATGTCACGCTGTTAGTAGACCTTGACACATTCTTACATTCGGAAATTTAAGCTTTATGTTGAAAAGGAATCGTTTTCGAGAGTTGTCTAGTCATGATTTGTGATTATGTAAAGAAGAGTTATTGCATGTTGTGATGTATGCAAAATGTTAGAGCTTAGTGTTTCTTTTGGTATTGCGACTTGCGACGACGCGTTCCTCCATCGACTCCTCCATAGATCGGTCGATTAAATTTGTTTTTTTATTTCTTTTCGATCGATCATGGATGGATGAGGTGAAACCGAGAGAGATTCTTGCGTCTTAAGATCGCTGTCACTGCTTTTGGCAGTGCAGTGCCTGTATCGTGCCATCGGCGATCGCGTCGAGCTGTATACGTATGGCAACCACATCTGGAGATGAGCACCGAGTCCGTTGCATCACGGTCAGTATGGGATGACAAAACAACATGATATATCGTTATACGTCACGGCAAGCACGGCAGTGAAACCCACCCCACCATAGCGGTGGGAGGCTCAGAAGCATAAGAACAAAGCTACATCGGCGACGAGCAGCGCTCCCTGCACTCCCATCTTTATTGTACACAGTACTTAGTAGTTAACCACCACGTCCGAAGATGATCTCAGTTCACCCTGCGGAAGCAATTAATAATGACCAAGAAAAAGCTGAATTAGCGGTGTGTCCTTTGGAAACTGGAAAAGGAGAGTCTTCTATCTATCTTCGATATGGCCGATATTAAGGAGGATACTAACTGTGACATATAGATAAGAGCTACGAGGAATTATTCTACCCAAAGGAGCGGCTGATAAAAGGAGATGAGATAGCTTGGAGAATGAGGAAAATATGTATGCGTGGAGTATCTGATGAGAAGGAGCTTGCAGGATAATAGCATTATAGTTGGATAATAGCATTGAAGAACACTCACTTGGAGCAGTCGGTGGAGGGGCTGATGGTGTAGGGGATGCTGACACCACACTTGCCCGGGATGCCGGCGACGACGCCGGTATTGACACCGGAGACCCGGGAAACGAGGGTCTTGATACAGCTGCAAGCAGTCTTGCGGTCGGCCGTGGTTTTCGCGGCGCTGTTGAGGCTCTTCACCCCGTTGCAGCAACTGGGGGTCAGCGACCCCTTGCCGGTGGCGTAGGGGATGCATGGGCTCAGGAAGGACGTGACCTGCCCGCATGTGATGGCTTGGGTAACATGCGGTGCGGTGACGAGGAGGAGGGCCAGCGAAAGAGCCAGGAGAGCACCGGAGCGCGCCATGGCAGATCACACGCAGATAGTAAAAGCAACGGCTACGGAGTGGGACGTACGTCTCCCAATCCACAACGGTGCGGATGGTTTTATAGATAGATAGAGAGAGATAGATAGAGAGAGAGAGAGAGAGAGAGAGAGAGAGAGAGAGAGAGAGAGAGAGAGGGATGAATGTTGGAGGGAGGGCAATGTGCGGGGCAGCGCCTAATCATCCATCCATCCATCCATCCATCAACCACGGGGGAGGGAGGGATGAATGTTTCGTCCCGTGCCTAATCATCCATTCGCTGTAAAATTCATTTGAATTGATCCTTAATAAGTCAATTTAAATTTTAATTATTGGGAACTAAATCGGCAGCCAGTGAATGTTATTTTGGGACTTGTCATGGTGTTGTATAAAAAGAAAAAGAACAATAGACGACAAGCAAGCACGGGCGTAGCGATACACGTCGTAGGCACATCATCTTAGGTGGAAACACTGTGAGCACCAAATAAATGTGCCAACAGAGACTAAGGAATTAATTTCCCCACGATCAATGAATGGTGTCCGGATTTATCTATCTATCTATCTATCGATCACGGCAATCATACAGTGACGTGCACTTACTGACATGCCTGCATGAACAAACACTCGAGTGACTGACCGTGCTCACTGACGAGAAAGTAATCCAAGTCTCTCGCACAGATGATGCCGGCAATGCAATTCCATTGGATTGATGATAAGGTAGGATTTGAAATAGCATCACTGTCATCTCTCTCTCTCTCTCTCTCTCTCTCTCTCTCTCTAATTAATTAAGCTGGTGTTGCTTAAGCATCGAGCACCTAATTATGTTGCGATATTTATTGTCAACAACTGCAAGTAGTTGAGAGACAATTGAAGCGAGGAGGTGATGCCCTATCTACCGCGCAATCCATCATCATTACACGAGATGTACAATGTTAACAACAGTCCATTGTCAATGCGCCCGATCAAATTTGCATCCATCGGGCTCCTCCTTCCACTCGACACACGTACATGCCGAAACATGCCCACATCCTACGGTGGGAGAGGCGTCAGGGTGCGACGCGTGTGACAGGACGATGTGGGTGGGACTCACAGCACGTCCGTATCTCCGGCTGCCATGCCGAGGACGCAACGTGTTGCATCGTGTGGACCCCCACACCGTCCCACCACAGTACATCCACCTCCGCCGATCCGATCCGAACCGACCCGACCCGACCCGACGGTAAAAGTCACCATTGCATCTAAAAGTTTAAATGGTAGATGGGACATAATCATGATTTAGATTTTTAATGTTCCCCTCACACATACACAGTAGATTGCTCAACACGTGGAATACTACTAGCGAACAAATACTACACGAAGCAAAGGCTACCACAGTTCGAAGCACACCTCAGAGGAGAGGGTAGCCAACACGAGCGGATCAAATCTCAACAGCATATTCATAAACACTAAACTACAACCAATCTCAACATGTTATCATTACATTCTGTTGACCAACTTAGAAAGTTTGCCAATAGGCAAAAAATCATCAGAAAAAAGCCATATCCTTACCAGAATAAGATCTAAGAAATTTGCTACATTTTACATGCATTACCGAAAAATTAGCCTTGCAACCAACTAGCAGGTTCTCTAATAATTCAACAAAGAATACTTCACTCTCAAAACAATCTTCCCTTTCTCGACTCCCAGCTTTCCGCCGGTCACCACCCAGTGCCCTGGCATGTCGTCTGGGCCTTTTTTCATCTCAGACATGTCCACAAATTTTGACAGCCTCCCCAGATCTGAATCTGAGCTTGACTCGTCCAAGCTCATCGATGCTCCACTCGGCAACCTCTTTAGTTTATTCTTCGAGCCATCGGGGCTGTGGTCCCATAAGGATCTCCTTATCGTACATCTGGGCACTTTCGAATATAAAAGTTTCATGTACAAAACATTCTTCGTCCCAAAGTCCCAAACCCCAAGCTGAGCTCCGGTGACCACAAAGACACCAGAGAGGTCACTAATGAAAGTCTCATTGTTCTCGATAGGAGCCGTGGTGACATGGGAGAAGTTCCTCCATTTTACAGGCTCAAACCAACGGCTGTCTTGCTCCTCTGGACCCTGCCACTTGGGTGCACCTATTGCGACATGGGCGTCCCAGTATGGCTGGAGCATCTTTGGAAGGCTTGCCAGATGCTGAGCCTGAATACATAGTCGGTTCTGCTTTGCACCTTCCAAGAACAATCTTAGGCCGGTGACAGGCTTACGGCTGACCGATACCTGTATGGATATGCAAATGATGTAATAGCAAAGAAAGATGCATTGAAGTTACAGCTGACATGAGAAAACATGTAAATTTTCTGGTTCTTTATGCCATTATATTCTCTAATTATCTTAGTTCAGCCAGAGAAAGAAAAGGGAAAGACCATGCATGCGGCAGACTTCATGCATCAAACTTGAAAAATAGTTGTTGATACTTTACTTTGATATGATTAAACTTTTCGAAAGTTGAAACTTCATAATTTCTTTATTTAAGTTGGAAATCACATTTTTGTATTGAACTCTCATGTACAACATTTTCCTTCCACCAACTAAAGTTAAACAATAAGAGACAGATTAAGATTCTATTCCATGCCCACCAATGTCAGTGTTGACCCTGTTTCCCCATGGCTGAACTTTTTAATGTACATCATAAAAGGCATACCTGTTCTTGGCTTACATATAACTTCTGCCCCATTATGCTGAACTGCAAAAATGGGCAGACTGGCTCTTTTCTTTGATGTCCTGGAAATTCTTCTCGTACAGGGGCCCATATCCATGGGACCTGGAACTCTAGAAAATATCGGAGCTCCTCAATTGGAGGCTTATCTGTGAAAAATTATATAAGAAAAGAAATATGGAGAGCAACCAAAGAAAGGTTCCAATTAAACAAGTGAAGCAACTACATACATTCCAAATAAAGGTTGATGGCACGAGTAAGATGGTCCTTCCCAGGAATACTTTCTAGAAGAGAAGTAATGGGAAGGAAAGTCATTTGAATAACATCAGGAGCTGAAGGAACAGTTCTGGCCCATTCAACGTGGCTTTGTACTAGGTCGTCCCCTCCTCTCCTCCTAAAAATGACAGTTCCATCCTGCATCAATAAGTGCAATAGATAAACATAAAAGCTCATGATGCCATCATATACTTTAAACCACCATCACTAGCCTCAATGGATACGAGATGCAAGGAAGTGATTTTATATTATCTAAGCACACTTTTTTCACGTAAACAATGGAGGAGAGGAATTATGATGCATAATGACTAGATTTTATTTGGTTACTAAGACCAATGTTAAAAATTGAAAGTCAGAGAAGAGAGTGAAGAATTGGGCTTTTGGGGTTTTAGAGTTTCAATTGAGTGATCTATACTTGGATGAAAAATCAAAGAAACTTCATCTAATCAATAAAATCTTTCACGCAAGTTAAGCAGTGTGTTTGTTAACAAATAACAACATCAGTATACTGCAGCATGGTTAAGGATTCAAACCTAATTCAAAATAATCCTGGATTGCCTAATTGACAATCATGCCAGAATCAAGCTAACTCTACCACGGTCCGCTGGATCATGAATTTATTTTATTACTAAGGTGAAAGCAACTTATTTCTGTCAGCAAAAAATCTATCATCTAAATGAACCCTCTTGAGAGTATAACTGTGCTAGTTTGGTTCTAGCCTTCTGGGTTATGGAAACAACCCCTGGGTCACACGTATAACAGATCACCACCCTGGCAGAATTCGGAGGTATCATGCCTAAACCAACAGAGAAGTGATAAAGAAACATAAACTGATGGCCTGGATTAATATGCATCCAGAGAACCAGTTTCTTCATGTGCTAATGACATCTACACTAAGTGCTCAAGTAGGTGGTGGTCGGTAGGCAGCTTTTCTTCTTGTTCTTAGGTTTCTCTCATGAAAGAGATATTAACAAGAGGGTGAAAATCCTAAGTGCCTGCTCTAGTTGCTACATAGTGTAGCTTCACTCTCCTCAGGAAATCCTCCATTAATATAACATTAAGCAATTACAGGAGCAATTTGTTGGTAGGCTCATCTGTTCTTGATTGTTAATTTAGTCAATTAAATAAAGAGAAATACAAATGGAATTATTTGTCATATTTTCTTCGATATAATTATAAACACAATCTGTCTGAGATAATTGCATTTAAAAATGAACAATTATTCAAATTCTGAAACACATTTTGAAGGAAAAATGTGTCCAAACTTATAATTGTTAAAACAATTAAAAAATTTATTTCATATAAATCTCAGACAGGTTGTGTCCTAATATAAATTCTAAAAGGATTTCCTCATGGTTTCCAAGAGCAGTGTCAGAAATGGAATTGAACATGAATGATATAATTGGGATTAGTTGGATCAAACAAATCAGACCAACAGTACAGTAATCAATAAGTAAAAAATTTAAAAAAATATATAATTCATATAAAAATTACAAATACTAGAAAAAAAGAAAATCAAATTTGAGGAGATCAATTACTTGTGGTAAAATTTTTATATCTTAATATTTCATTAAATATCTATCTTTTTAGAAATAAACCATGAAATTAAAATATAATATTATTTTAACAATAACAATAAAAAATTTACAATGAATAATTCATCAAAGAACTATATGATAATTAGAAAATAAATGCTGGTAATATTTTTCAGAGATATTAATGTAGTAAATAACTATTAGAATCAAATCTTATCAATCTGACCCTACTACGACCCCAATGCTTCTTCTCAAATCAACAGAAAGATCAAGTGTGGAAAAGCACAAAAACTAATAAAGAAAAGGATGAGATTAATTTGGACCGTATAAGGTGTCTATTCTCCATATTATAATTCAAGATCCACAATCTCATTTTACCGGTAGTGCACCGGTCAGGGCTCAAACCAGTAGCAATCTGACCAGTTTACCGAGTATTGGTTTGTCAGTGCATACCAAGTTTAAGGAAAATCCTGAAAGAAAAAAAAAAAAAAAACCACTTGGTACAGGCCTTGTACCAGACAGTACAAGTCATGTACTAAGTGGACTAGACAGTACAAGATGGTACAGCCCTTGTACCAAGCTTCACATATTTTTTCCTTTTATTAAGGCTATAGAATCAGCTAAAATTTACCAAAACCAACCACATTCTGACCCTACTGCTAGTTGTTTCTCACCGATTGCTAACTGTAAGGCCAAAATTTTGGGCAAATCAACCATGGATGTCACCATATAAATTGGCATATCATGTCAAAATTGACCATTACCGTGAATTATGGACCTTCTTATCAATAAAGGTAGCTCTTTCACATAAAATAATATTCAATATACAATGTAAATGACAAATATCAAAATAGAAACATGTCATGATCATTTCTCATTGCTTTATGTTGCAATGATATCACAAATGGGAAAAAAAGAGGCATGCTCTTCCAAACTCTGGTTCACTTCATTTTTCTTTCCTAAGTTTCTTACCATGGAAATATTATTACTAACAATATGTTGCAAAATATGGTTCTGCTGGTTGGTAACAATGAGTTACAGTAGGTTACATGCACAGAACATAGGTGGGCACCACGAAATATGTACCTCATTGCATGCTGTTTGCATGGTAAGAATAAAAGGAACATCAATTGAAGTACAACAAAACAATTTTAAGTGTATGCACCACCTAAGCACCATGGCTGATGTTTAAAATTTGGGTCAGCACTATAATTATATATCACAATGAAAGCGAATAGCACTTGCCTCTTTTGCAGTAAGATATGGAGCATTAAGTGGTTGTGGGTGTATACCTTGACTGTTAAATATAAAAGGATCCACAGCCTGGAATATGTGAAGTACAAAATGATTGAGCAGATTTGCAACAGCAATATACGTTTACAGCAAGCATAGCAACTTTTTTGGAAAAAAAAAATGGCAAAATACTAGCCTTGCCCTTCAATTTTATTGGACCAGAACTTGTAAGGCTTTCAGTCTCAGAGAATCTCTGATCTCCAACATCTAATATGTAGTTTTTAATTTCTGTGATTGATAAAGTTGATGAGATGTGCTGCTTCACATAAATCACATCCTTACCACCAATAGTAATGGATGTGATGACATGAGTACCATAAGTCTCAATAAATCTGTCAATCAATTAAAAATGTTAAAGAAAATTATTTAATCTGAAATATTTTACTTTCTGTTGTTGAAGATTCCACATTACTACCTTGCTAAGGACAACGGTTCCCATGAACGTGGCACTGCAGCTTTTACATGATCTTGCAGCGATAAAGGATGTTTCATCAGCTGAACCTTACACAAAGGAATGAATTTCCCATTCATTGCAAGGCTTTTTGTAGCAGCAGCATCAATTTTCTTTGAGCCACTAAAGCTGAATGCACAATTAAACCTTCCCAATGGAATACTTCCTGATAGAAGAGCCTTTCTGTTAAAATACTCTGCCATCTGCAGTTTCTTACCAGAAATAAGAAAAAATAGAGTTAATAACCACAAACAATCATTGTTCCTGCTTCAATCTGCAAATTAATTATCTGAACTTTGAAGGTAAGAACACATTGCCAGATATCACACAACAGAGGAATATTCACAACAAAAGCCTTAGATTAAGTGTAAAATAAGGTAGTAAATTCTGAAACTTTGAGCCCTCTTGGATACTCCTAAAGTGGTCCACGCACTTTGAGATAGGGTTCCATTTTAGTCAAAGGATTGATCACCCTGGTCTGTAGTACAAGCTAGTGCCAAACGACACTGACTATTGCCTCATGCTCCAAAGTTGCAGAGTATTAAACTTGTAGTTGCTACTTGAAGCCTCCACGAAGGTAGGTTGTTGGTTTAAGCTAATTGAGAGTCAAAGAAACTGATAAGGACCAGCCCTCTGTCACGAATGATCGTCGCGCACCTGCAATAATTTCGTTAAACGAACCGTTCGTCACTTTTGCATGCTTGTACAGAGACATGACGGTATGTTTTACCTTGGTTTTATGTGTTTTTTGCTTGGAAAATGTAAGCAACGATAGTTCACAGAGTTGCAGTGCGACTGCTCATCACGTCGGGCCGAACTGCCCCAAAATGGTTCCGTTTTCGCATGCCACGGCTTGTTTTCTGCACACCACAGCTGTACGCGAAACGTCAGCCATCTCAGCACCCTATACCCCCCCGGGTGGCACAAGGCTGGATGCGACTTCCGTATATTGTCAGGCATTGAACAATCTTCACAAGTTCGCACGTTAACTTGACGGGAACTTACCTTCGCGCCCTGCACCCGGTGAGCAGTTGTTTGTGGACTTGTAGCTGTTCGTTCTACCTCCTAAAGTCCTTGTTTTCTCCTTCCTCTCTTTTCTCTCTTGCACTCAAGGTGCTTGCTGAATTGCTTGTAAAGCTTCCCTCTTCGCGAGACGTTGGGACTTGTCCGTCGTTCATTTTCGAACTAATCAACTTTCTCTTTTATAGGTCCTTCGAGACCTAAGTGAGGCTATAAATTGGCTAACCCTTTGTGGACGCATATCGCAAGAGTGCTTCGCGACTTAGGTAACTCAAGCTAAGTTCGCGACTTTGTCACAAAGGTCCCTAACGGCTTAAGGCAATTCCAGCTAAGTCCGTGACATTATGGTATCAGAGCAGGCAAGCAATTCGAGCAAAAAACGAAGAAACTTCGCAATCTTACCATGGCAAAGCATCGTGGCAAATTGAGCAAGACGGGGCAAGCCGGACCATTGCCCCAAGCAGCCACAGGTGGGCTGCAAGTGCAAACTCGCTCTCATGCTGTTGGAGTCACTCTGGAGGAGTGTGGCAGCGAACATGATGAGCGAGAAGTTGGCTACTCTCCGCGAGCGGAGGAGGCGCAATCTAGAGCATCAACCAGGAAAAAGAGCCATAAGGAGAGACTCACAGCGGCGGAAACCTACCTGGATGTTCTTGAAGCGAGCTCGGAGGAACTCTACCAAGTCCAACGAAGGCTTCTTAGGGTAGAGAGCTCGTAAGAAGAAGCCGAATCCCGAATCAACAAGGTCGAGGCCCAAGTTGATCGACTGACAAACGATACCAAAGACTCCGTGCAACATTTACACGAAGTCGTGGCGGAACTCACTTCCAGAGTGACTATGCTCACAAGGGCACTAAATGCGGGAGGGAACACCTGCGTTACGCCACCACAAAACTTGAGAGCACTCAAGCCACATTGTTATAGGGGTGCTAGAGATGCTAAAGAGCTCAAGAATTTTCTGTTCGACATGGAACAATACTTTCGAGCTACGAGGCTTGATTCTAAAGAAACTAAAGTTTTGATAGCAACCAAGTATTTGAATGGGGATGCAAAACTTTGGTGGCGAACCCGTTGGGAGGAGATCCAACAAGGTCGGTGTCAAGTGAACACATGAGAGGACTTGAAGTGGGAGTTGAGAACTCAGTTCCTACCCGAGAACACAGAGTTTGTTGCAAGGAGGAAACTGAGACAACTCCGCCAAAGCACTTCCATTCGAGACTACGTGAAGCAATTTTCTGCACTAATGCTGGACATATAGGATATATCCGAGAGGGATAAGCTATTCAACTTCTTCGATGGTTTGAAGCCATGGGCTCAACAAAAACTGCATTGAAGGAATGTCATCGATGTGATCGGGGCAATTACGGTCGCAAAAAGGCTCACCAACTTTGTTTCGTCGGAGGACTCAAGGAAAAGAAAACAATCTTCAGGAAACCACCCTCCAAAATATTCTCGAAGGAAGGAGCCCGGGGGAGAACAAAGGAAGAAGAGTTCCCACAAAGGGCCAAGCTCAAAAGGCAAGGCCCCGAAACCTGGTGAGGGACTGCCCACAAAAATAAGCACTCAATACTTTAACAGCTTCTATCCATCCCCCCAAATCAAATAAGGGCAAAGTCATCGCCCTCAATTCAAGTAGTTCAGAATCCATCAGTGACGATAAGGAGTCGCAAGGTCCCCGGATGGGAGCAATGCGTTTGTTGAATGCATTATGGGGTCAAGTGGGGGAGAACATGAAGCCAAAGCCACAGAAAGCTGGGAGTAGTGAGCTGATGTACGTAGACATTAAGCTCAATGGCCAAACAACTCGTACAATAGTAGACACGGGCGCTACCCACAACTTTATTGTCAACCGAGAAGCAAAGCGACTTGGGCTGATTTTGGAGAAAAACCCAAGCCGGATGAAGGCGGTGAACTCGGAGGCCAAGCGGATCTCAGGGTTGGCAAAGGGACTTCCCATCAAGATCGGAACATGAAGCGGGAGCACCAACATGATAGCGGTGCCACTAGACGACTTCCAAGTGATTCTCAGAATGAAGTTCATACACGTGACAAAGTTGGTGCCAATATCGTTCCTAAACTCCCTATGTATGATGGGAGGTGATGACCCCTATGTGGTTCCCGTCTCTCGGAGAGAAACCAGGGACCTCCAATAGATATCGGCTTTACAACTGAAGAAAGGGGTACGAAAAGGCGAATTAACATTCATGGCTGCAGTGAAGCTAGAGCCACTTGACGAGGAGGCTATTCATGAACCTACTGTGATGGCGAACGTTCTGAAGGAGTTCACAGATGTTATGCCACCTGAGTTGTCGAAGACTCTACCGCCACGTAGAGACGTGGATCATCATATCGAGCTGGAGCCAGGAGTGAAGCCTCCAACGAGACCACTCTACTGCATGTCCCCTCCAAAGTTGGCATAGCTCAGAAAGCAGTTAAATGAACTGCTAAGCGATGGTCTCATCTGCAGTTCTAAAACATCATTCAGAGCTCCAGTTCTCTTCCAAAGAAACAAGATGGGAGCTTTCGACTATACGTCGATTATCGAGCCCTCAACAAAGTGATGGTGAAGAACAAGTATCTCATCTCGCTCATCGTGGACTTGTTTGACCAATTGGGCAAAGCAAAGTATTTCTCCAAACTCGACCTTCGGTCGAGGTACTGGCAGGTGCGCATTGCTGAAGGTGACTAAGCGAAGACTACCTGCATGACCAGGTATGGAGCGTTTGAGTTCTTGGTGATGTCTTTCGACTTAACCAACGCTCCGATCACGTTCTGCACTCTTATGAACCAACTATTCAAAGAGTATTTAGATAAGTTTGTGGTCGTCTACTTGGACAATATCGTCGTCTACAGCCAAACACTCGAGGAGCATGTCGAGCACCTTCGGACAATTTTCAAAGTTCTCAAGGAGAACACTTTGTTCGTAAAAAGGGAGAAGTACTACTTTGCTCAAACGGAGATCTAATTCTTGGGGCATCGAATCGATGATGGTTCTATTCGGATGGACAAATCAAAGGTGCAAGCTGTTGCGGAATAGCGAACTCCAAAGAAGGTGTTGGAGCTGTGATCCTTCCTTGGTTTCGTCAACTACTATCGGCACTTCATAGCTAGGTATTCGAAGCGCGAAACTCCACTGATAGAGTTACTGAAGAAGGAGCAACCTTGGAGATGGTTCGACAAATGTGAAGCTACATTCCAAGATCCAAAGGCTGCTGTGTTGGAAGAACCGGTGCTTTTGAAGTCCATACAGATGCTTCGGATTTTACCATTATTGGAGTACTCGTGTAGGAGGGTCACCCGGTGGTCTACGAGAGTCGCAAACTCAACGAGACCGAGCGACGGTATCCGGTGCACAAAAAGGAGATGACAACGGTGGTCCACTGTCTACGAGTTTGGCGATACTGCCTTCTTGGATCACGATTTGTGTTGAGGACAGACAACATTGCTTTGAGCTACTTCCAAACTCAAAAGAAACTCTCCTCAAAGCAAGCACGATGGCAGGACTTCCTGGCTGAGTTTGATATGGCAATAGAGTATAAGCCCGAAAAAGCAAATGTCGTGGTCGATACATTGAGCAAATGTCGTGGTCGATACATTAAGCGAGTGAATGCCATACAGTTGGAGCGCAAAGGCCAAGCTAGTCAGTTGTGCTCTAACTTTCTTTCCAGGATCAGGGAAAGATTGTACAATGATCCCCAAGCAGTAATCCTGATGCAGCTCATCAAAGAAGGCAAGGCACAACGATTTTAGGTTCAGGAGGAACTCGTTTACACAGTTTATGTTCCTCGAGTGGATAATTTGAGGCATGAACTCTTAAGAGAGTTTCACGATTCCCTTTGGGCTAGACATTCGGGTATTCACAAAATCTTGACTCTCGTAGAGAAGGCCTTCTACTAGCCGAAGATGGGGACTGATATGGAGGAATATGTTCGAACGTGCCTGACTTGCCAACAAGACAAGGTGGAGCAACGGAAGCCGGTGGGACTTTTGGAACCATTGCTCATACCAAAAAGGTCGTGAGAGAGCATTTCCTTGGACTTCATATTAAGCTTGCCGGTAGTAGGGGGACTCAAATCGATACTCATGGTGGCCGATCGATTTTCAAATTATGCAACTTTCATTGCTGCAACCCTACACTGTTGAGCAGAGGAGGCGGCCAAGCTAATGATGAAGAATGTGGTGAAGTATTAGGGAGTCCCACACAATATCATCAATGATCGAGACACTCGGTTCCTGAGACGATTCTGGATCGAGCTATTCAAATTGTTGGAGTCTAAGTTATACTTTTCCACAAGCCTCTACCCCCAGACGGATGGTCAAACCGAAAGGATAAACTCGCTCCTTGAGCAATATCTTCGGCACTACGTGAGTGCCAACCAACAAGATTGGGTGAAGCTGTTGAACATAGCTCAATTCTCCTATAACTTGCAGCGAAGCTCTACGTCCAACAAGAGCTCCTTCGAGATCATTACAGGATAACAGTCGTTGACTCCTTACACATTGGCCATCGAGTATACTAGGAGTAGTCCGTCAACATATCACTTTGCAAGAGAATGGCACCGAAATGCAGATATTGCGTAGGCTTACTTGGAGAAGGCAGCTAAAAAGATAAAGAAGTGGGCCGACTTAGGAAGGCGACCACAAGAGTTTAAAGTCGGCGATTTGGTGTTGGTGAAGCTCCAACCAGTATCACTCCAATTCTTTAGACACAAAGTACATAAAGGATTGGTGCGCAAGTATGAAGGGCCCTTCCCAATTATCAGTAGGGTGGACAACGTCTCCTATAAGTTGTAACTACCGAAGTGGCTCAAAATTCACAATGTTTTCACATCAGCAACTTGAAAGCCTACCACTCAAATCCGCAAGATACTTCTCGAAGTGTTCCAACTCGGCTACCCCCCACCAGAGCCTCCTATGAGAAGCGAGTTGAAACCATTTTAACGGATCGCAAGGTAAAGCTACCTAATGGAGCCGAGCAGACCGAGCACTTGGTGAAGTGGCGAAAGCTTCCTCGAACCGAAGCTAGTTGGGAGCCTAAAAACACTCTACGATATGAAGAAGCAGTAATCAACAATTACCAACAAGCGTCGACGAAAACGTCGACAGTTTAAGTGAGGGAGAATGTCACGAACGGTCGTCGGGCACCCGCAACAACTTCGTTCAACGAACCGTTCGTCGCTTTTGCATGCTTGTACAGAGACACGGTAGTATGTTTTGCCTTGGTAAATGTAAGCAACGATAGTTTGCAGCGTTGCAATGTGACTGCTTGCCGCGCCGGGCCGAAGTGCCCCAAAATAGCTCCGTTTTCGCATGCCACGGCTTGTTTTCTACCCGCAGCTGCACATGAAATGTCAGCTATCTCAGCACCATGGAACCCCCCATGTGGCATAGGGCTGGATGGGGCTTCGGTATATTGTCGGGCGTTGAACAATCTTCACAAGTTCGTACGTTAACTTGACGAGAACTTGCCTTCGCGCCCGTCACCCAGTAAGTAGTTATTTGTGGACTTGCAACTGTTTGTTCTACCTTCTAAAGTCCTTATTTTCTCCTTCCTCTCTTTTCTCTCTTGTACTCAAGGTGCTTGTTGAATTGCTTATAAAGCTTCCCTCTTCGTGAGACGTCGGGACTTGTCCGTCGCTCGTTTTTGAACTAATCAACTTTCTCTTTTACAGGTCCTTCGAGACATGAGTGAGGTTGCAAATTGGCTGACCCTTTACGGACGCATATCGCAAGGGTGCTTTGTGACTTGGGCAACTCAAGCTAAGTTCACGACTTTGCCGCAAGGGTGCCTCACGACTTAGGCAATTCCAGCTAAGTCCGTGACACCTCGTTGGAACCTACTAGTTAACAGTTGGTCGTACTAGCGGTTGTTAACCGGAGACAGTGGGTGGTTATACAATGGTAGAATAGGATGATTAAATTGTAAAGACAATGGCTTGAAACGTACGTTTGCCACCAGATTCACATTAGAAGACTTGAATTTCCAGGCTTCTGAGCAGCTTTGGTATGGCTGGGCCATCAAGTTCAGAATACTGGACTCCTGTAAGAGGTTGCCACTACTGATGGCTACATCTCCTCGCTCAATTCCAGTTCACCTTAGCTAGGACTAGGCTGATTTTGCTAGCCATGATCAAAACTCAATCGATGAGTTTTAAACCTTGTTATCAAGTATGACAAAATACTTGATACTGGTCCAGACCAATACAAGAGTGGTAACAGAGATTTTAAACCTTGTTATCAAGTACGACAAACCAACTTCCTGTAGTGGCTAAAAGAAATCCAACTTAATTGATAGATGACACTAAATAGGTTGAACAACCATATATTAGAAGTTGAACCAAAACTTCACGCTATTTTGGCACCCCTTGCTGAGAAGTGCCATGTTGAGTCAAACTATAAATATTTCACTATTGTGAATTATTGGCTAAGGAAAAAAAAGTCTTCCATGTTCTTAAACGTTTTCCTCTCTCATCAACATTATTTTCGCTAAGTGACCTGAAGCGTTAACTTGCATTTCGGAGTTGGACTCATTAAATTGCTCACAGTTTAGTGTACCCTTGTATGTCACGGACAAAGTTCTAAACATGATGTTTGATGTAATACCTATGTATATACGTGTCTTTCTGTTTGTTCATGCTTTGCACAGCATGTAGAGGAACGGTCGAAGGCTTAACAACCCCATTTTAGTTGGGTTTGGTGGCCTTCTTAGGCTTGTAAATAAAGGTTGTGTCAATGTGGACACTTGCGAGAGTTATTCGGCCTGTAATGGACCATTTTGACCCTTTGTTGTGCAACTGTTCAGAGCTTATAATGTCTGTTTGTAATTTGCATTGTCTATGAAGTGTTTTCGGAAATGTTTGCTTGTGGATCCCGAGTGAGACGTTTTCTCTAACCCGTTTTCTCTTTTGTGGGTCCTAAGGGACCATGGGAGGTTTCGGAGAGGCTGACATTTGCGAACGGACACACAAGGGTGCCGCATGACTTAGGCAAAACCAGCTAAGTCCGTGACAGATGGTATCAGAGCGGGACAAGCACTCATAGAAACACTTGACGTGCAAACGTGGGGGACCTAGCGAGGCTGCGTTGAGGGCAGTCAGCACACGCGCGACTGTTTGGGGGAAAACGAGCATGGAGATATAGGGAAAAGGAGTCGCTCGGAGGAGCGGGCATCTGAGATTGGCATTCAGAGGAATGGCTAACCCTTCGCGTAAGAGGCACCACGAGGATAAGCAAACTGAGAAGAATGTAGAGCGCACAAAGGTTGGGATGGCTGAGTTCGAGCTACGGCTCGACGTTGACAACAATACTTGATGGTGCTCAAGGCAATCGAGGCGCTTTGTAAAGGATGAGACCATGCAAGGTGGAATGAGTTGCTCAGCGACTGAAAGAGTTGTGCAAAGCTCACAAAGGTGAGGAGAATTGCTATCTCGAAGAATTCAGTACTCATGTATGGGCTTGCATGCGGACGATGAAATGTTTGCGGCCATCCCAAGGCAGCCGAAACTCGGCGCCATGGAGCATTGAAACTTTCTCTTCGACATGTGAAGGATACGTCCGTAAGAGGTTGAAGTGTGCAGCGAGTTCAGCATTTTGCTAGGCCTTGAGTGGTGCAGTGGGGCTTGTATTGACGTGGAGTCGCAATCTAGTAAGTGCGTTTGCAGGAGGCCGAACAATGCACAGTTTGTTCAGCAAATCGGAGTAGTCCAAGGGGATGGTGGTCTCCGAAACGAAGAGAGATGTTGCTCCAATGGGATAGATATCCAGGAGGGATAAGTCTCGGTTCTCCAAAGGGAGAATAATGTGTAACAGACCACACATGTTGAGGAGGAGTACCTCAACAAACAACAACTCCACGAAGCTCAATGGACCGAGCAAGCGGCGAGGAGTCGTCACATGATCTCGCTTGAGAGAATGCATTGGTGGATGCATTGCGAGATCAAGTGGGGGAGCGACCTAAGGCAACACAAATGAAGGCACGCTTGGAGTCGATACGGAGATCAAACTCAAGGGAGGGCTGACCTGTGGAATGATGGGCGTGAGGGCCACTATCAACTCAATGCAAAACGACGAGCGGAGCAACTTGAGTGTAACTTGGCGAAGTACCCATTCCGCATGAAGGGAGCTAGCATAGAAGATGGCACATGGAGCGGAGGCACAGAGCTTTCCTTGGACAGAGGTCAAGGATATGAACTCTTGCAGAAGCAAGAGCAGGATCATGTTGTTTCATGGGTCCTTCATTCTGACGGAGCGGACTCATCCTACATTGTGCCAAAGACGAAGGGAGCTTCTGGGCACATGCACCTTATCTCGGAGAAGCATTTGATGGAGGAACGAAGGCGACTCAACTTGCGAAGGCGAAGTTGGGTTCAGAAGGCCTTGGCACGGGACAAGAGGACGCGAAGGTGCATACTCTTGAAGAATATGCCACAGTGTTGCTAGTCAAGTTGCCAAGCAGGAAGTGGTGCGCAGCGAAGATTGTGCTGGTAGGGGCAGAGGCCCAGGATCCAGACAATGGTGCACTAATTACAGCGAAGTCGATGGACTTCGAGAGCTACTAGGCGACGGACTGTCCTAGAGCGACGCTTCATCTAGGTTTGACCCAAGAGCGGGTGGATGAAGGTCGATTGCCAAAGGAGCGAACAAAATCGAAGGTGAAAGAGATCTTGCGATGTATTGGCAGAGGCCACATATGGAGGGATCACAATTTAAGTTCATCCCACAAGGATCAGAATGCAATAGAGATGTCACCAAGAGACGACATGGTGCAGCGGATCGTGGTGGAACAGTTCGTGGCAATGCGATACACACGACCTAGTTCCGTGAGGGACTAGATCATATAGAGGTATGATTGGGTGCTACTGGAAGCTCCACTTCGGTGAACAACATGACGGCAAGAAGGGCTATGGATTCAATGTGTGAAGGCTATGGTACCGCAGAGGTGGGTCTTCCATACGTGCATCAAATTTTGCATCGAATGAAAGCCTTAGTCATCAGCATATGGGGGCTGTGTTCCATCAAGGGAAAAGTTCGAATGCAAGTACCAGTGAGTCCCATGGGAGGGACTGGATCATGCAGAGGTATGATCGAAGCAGCTGGAGAGTTGGACTGCTCCAGAGCCCATATTCGCTTAAGGGAACTCGGCAAGTCAGAGGACAAGGTCGAGTAAGCGAACATTGCTACCAAGGAAGCTACGGAGAACAGAATTAGTGCAAATCCTACAACGTGATGGCAAAGGCCATGCATGGGAGTTGCAGTCTGTCTTTCCATCGACCAAAAGGAGCTGCTTGAGAACACAAAGGTGTTGAAGCAGGGGGTCAAAAGGGGCGAGGAAACGACGATGAGTCCAGAGGGACTTATCTACCCAAAATTAAGCATTAGTTAGAATTAAGGTGGACTCAGAGGAGTGCCACAGAGACATATCTACTCAGTAGACTTTTCTGTTCCTCAGATATGGCAGGGGGCACAAGCCGCTAGTGTCATCGACGAAATAGAAGCTTAAAAGAGTGGCATTCTGATAACTTCATAATCCAGATTACCAAATCAAACTGGTACCACAAACACAAGAAATGAAGTTGCCCTTTGTGCTTGAGAAATACTTGAATGGATCTACAAAGAGAGACCTATGTTCCAAAATCATGGCTTAACAATGCATATGAAAAGAACTTGAAAATAACAGAAGCGAGAAAAATAGCTGCAAACTATGGTTGTCATGCTGAAGAAAGAAAAGTTCGTGGGAGCATCAAACAAATAAATGAGCATGTCCTAATGCTTAGCGTCTATCTAAACGTTTCTCAAGAAGAATCTAAAATCCTGAAATCTATGTTACAGATGTCTTCACCATGGGAAATCTAGACGATCATTTTTCACTTTCCGATGCGCTAATTTCTAAAAGATCAGCACGCGATACATTCATCAATCGTTCCAACAATGATTCCGCCGTAAAAGCAAAATTTCTTCCCAACGAATATTCTGACAAAGCAAGCATCGAAACAGTAGAAAGTAATAAAAACAACAGCCATTAGCCGACCTCGTAGAATCCGCAAGCACCGAAACTCTCCCTCCCGGGGATCTCGATCGAACACCTGACGTCCCTGGACACATTAGGCACGACTAGACCTTGGCCGATCGGCAGCTCCCTCGCGTGCTCCTCGTCGAGCTCGACCACCCTCGACCCGGTGGCTCCCTTGCAGTAGAGTAGCCTCGTGTCGCAGTTGGCATCGAAACCCCTTCCGAGGGCCTGAATCGAGTTCTCGATGATCCTAAGAGCCGGATTCTCCTCCGATCTAGTCGACATCAGAAGCGACCGAAAGGAAACGGCACATGCAACCACTCCGACCCAGCTGCGGACCGCGCAAAACGAGGACTCTGATAAACCACGAACAGCGAAACCCTAATCGCCCACGAAGACCACAAAAGATGGGACCTTCCGCGACGGCAAGGTTCTGATTTGACGAACAAGATGCCTTCGATCCGGCGAAGAAAAAACCGGGAGAGAACAACCACACGAAATCCGGAATCAGCCGGCCCCCGGAAGAGCCCGATCTAAGCTTCCAATCTTAAAAACAGAGAGACGGAACACAAGACTTGGTCTCTTTCGTTTACTTCATCCACCAGCGGAAGGGACACATCGTCGGTAACGGAAGAAGTAAACGGGACAAAGAGGAACGCAAACAAAGGGATATTTTTCCGGACGTAAAAAGTCCACCGGATGCAAGCAATGTTGGATTCGGATCTCGTAACGGTTTTCAAATCCGATCCGATAGTGGAACCTTACATCATTCCAGAGTCTGGAATTAGCGTATTTGCCCTCATAAATGTCGATATAATATATATATAATATACACATCCCTTCGAATATATATGATGGCCGGAGGAGAAGATGCTACTGTGGCATATCATATATAGATATGTATATACGATATAAAAATAATAATAAGTCGTATGTATATATTTATATTTTTTTTAGTGAAAAGGTATAAAAATGGCATGTTATGCAGAATTTTGATGTCAACATTTGTTGCTAAATAGAGGAGCGAAATGATTTTAGATTGAGTTGAGATTTAGTGAGCATTCCATATGATTCACAATTATGTTCGAATGGTAGATTGAACTTTATTGCAATAGTAAATCATTTTAGAACTTGTTTCTTAGATCATCTGGAACGATAGATAAATAAGAATTAGTGGATATCTCTATTCTCTACCTCACGGGGTTGGTTAACAGTTGCTTTTGGTTAGGCCCTCGATTGACTCACTCCGGCGAGGAAGACTTCTGACGGAGATAAAGGTCGGCAGCGATCTTATCTTCGCTTCTTTCTACCACCACTCACGTCGTGGACGGTCGGAGGAGCGCTCTCTCTCTCTCTCTCTCTCTCTCTCTCTCTCTCTGCACTTGGCGGTCAAACGTTCAGAACGGTCCTTCCGTGGTCACGTGGATGACTTGGTGGCGTGCACTCTCGTACGCTATTGTTGACCACCTTCTTCGGGTATGGTCGACTTGTTGGGGAATCTATCCACATGCCACGTGACCAACGGCAAGCGGAGAATTTATGGTGGCGAAGCCTCTCCTGCTTGGATGTGTTGTATTCGTTGCGTGCTTTGCGAGGTTCCCAAGTCAAAGATTTCTTTTCCCAGAACAACACAGAGTCAAACTCGAATTCCCCCCGTGGTGACGATGAGATGTCAAACGCCGTTAATGTCGTACAGATGTGTGTGGATTTGAGCTTGTTTCCGTCGTCTTCCGACTTAATTGCCATGATATATTTATTATATATTATCGTGTGTCGACATTAATACGCTTTGATACAGACGATCCGGTGTAGTATATATAATACACTGGAGGTTTAGCCGTCACACTAATTTTGAACAACATTACTACGCTCGTCCTCTGAAAGAACGGAAAGGAATCATCGAGCGATGTACGTTATCCGACATTTTCTTCGTGAGGCAGTTGAGATGAGTTTTATGTGGCCGGCCACGATGCCGATGGGAACAAGCATCTACCACTCTGCACCAAAGTCAAAGAAAGCAAACGGCGTTGCCCACCTAATCGCATTTAAGGCTTGCTAATGTGGCGATAGTTGAGACTTTATGGTGAAGCGTCATTTCATACATATGCTACCAATAAATGAAGTCGATAGTGGTGCCATAAAAAAAAAAAAAATCTACTAACGAAAGGAAGTTTTTTTTTTTAATTATGTGATCATATTTAGTTAGTTAAGAATATATTATAGATATGATTAGATTGATTATTAATCAATAAAAAATAAGTTTATATTATAATAAAACTCTCATAATAACTTATCATAAATTCTTTGTTCTTATTTATAAATAAACAGTATCTCTATGAGCTAAAGAGATACATCTCAGTTGAGAGATTAAAGTTTTACTCTCAATTTTTATAATTTATTAATCTAATTAATCGAAAGAATAGAAAGAGAAAAAAAAATGATGTAGTTCTCTTTTCAGATTCAACGTAATCTTGAATCTAAAGATAATGTTATTATAAATCACATAGATATTTTTTTTCCAGATAATATCCAAAAGGTACCTATCGTAAAATCAGATCTAATTTTATTTAATTTTATTCTAAACATAAAAGTTTTTTCATGTTACAGATATCATGATTACAGATTTTATATTAATAATATTTGTTAGTAAACAGTCATCAGTATAATGATTTAGGAAAATGACACTGTTGACATCCTCGACGCAATAATCAATGCGCATTTCCCTGTTGAGCATCCGCCCCATGGCCACACACCTCCCAGCGGCCAACAACCCGTCTTTATGGTAGCCTGTAGCACGTCGACACACACCTCCCGGAACCTCTCTCTATATAACGCCGATGCATGGCTGCCATTCCCTGTGCACCGGCGGGATTAATAATCCATCGTTTCACGAGTACTTACGACACGGTCGTCGTCGCCGTTGCGTTGCCGTCTTTGATCGCCCATGGCGCGCTCCGGAGCTCCGCTGGTGCTTGTGCTGGCCCTCCTCCTCCTCGTCACCGCACCGCATGTGACCCTAGCCATCACGTGCGGGCAGGTCACGTCCGCCCTGAGCTCATGCATCTCCTACGCCACCGGCAAGGGGCCGCTGTCCACCGCTTGCTGCAGCGGGGTGAAGAGCCTCAACAGCGCCGCGAAGAGCTCGGCGGACCGCAAGACCGCGTGCACCTGCATCAAGTCCACCGTGTCCCGTCTCTCGGGGGCCCAAGCCGGTACTATTGCCGGCATCCCGGGCAAATGTGGCGTCAGCATCGGCTACCCCATCAGCGCCTCCACCGACTGCTCCAAGTGAGTACATGGGATTCCACTCCCTTTATTGCTTTTCTTTTATGATGCGAAGCTGGAAAAACCAATCTGTATTATTCTTTTTAGTATTCGTATTCATTAATATCAAACTTAGGCTGAATAATGAGAGAACAAGAAAAAGAAAAAGGAAAGAAAAAAACACACACACATTTAGGTTCAATTCACAAGGAATTATTGTCCCTCTGACACCCCACACCATCGGTATTAGTCTCTCTTAAAAAGAACAAGAAACTACTTCAGCACGCCATCCATCCTTCTATCTATATATACCTTAAAAGAGAACCCTCTGTAAGTCACATAAAGATTTTGAAGAATCTTCTGACGTATTCTAGTTTTTGTAAAGAATAGACCGCTAATTCAGCTTGTTATATTTTGTCCGCAGGGTGAACTGAGATATTCTCATGGACGGTGGTTTATGTAGTGAGCTTATGGTATATATATGTCGAATAAAGGTGGAGTACTGTGACGGGCACTCCTCGTCACCGCTCTACCCCTCTGTGCTTGTGAGCCTCCGCCTCTAGTGGGGTGCTTTTTGTAGCAGTGTTGTCATAGACATATCTATTGAGATTACGTATCGCTTATCCATCCACCCATCGTATACTGCATACTGAATTCATACCTTCGCATGCCTCCTCGATGTCGAGGATAACTAATTCCGAGCCAATCTCCTGGAGCTCAAACGTCGACTGATTCAACTAATTCATACGTATATATATACGTGTGACCCGCTTGTTTGTACGTACGGCTTCTCGTAACAACTGAGAGGATAAAAGAGGAAATCGCGAGAGACCAAATAACTGGCATTGTTATCTATTTAGAACCACAGGTCAACAATCAAAACTAAAAGCATAGAATACGGGAATGCATCCGACTTGGTGAAGTTAGTAAATTTTTACTGGTCGACCACGCACCATTAATTGTACGTACGGGTTCTGCGGTCAGCAACTGAGAGGATAAAAAAAAGTCAGTCAGTGTCGTACACTGACTGACTTGCCATGCCCATAAAAATTAGTGCTTGATGATCGGGGATTCACCCCGTCCATCATTGCACGCATCGACACACTATTCCTAGTCGTCCAACGGTCAACGATACATCACATCACATCATTGCACGCATGCCATGTCGCATCCAATCGTGGACTCGCTAGCAAAGCAGTGGAAACATGTGGACGTGCAAATGTCCAACTCCGATTCCACGTCCAACGCAATTTCCACGCAGGTGGTCTGGTCACCCAACCCCCCGTTCGTGTCCACATTTATAGGGTTAAAATGACTGGGGTTTTCCTTCCTTGCTGTCTATAAATTGATATGCAACCCCGCACTACATATGCAGTAAGCTCACGCCACACGTCTGCATCCGGTGCTGCACATGGCTCGCTCCGCTCTGCATCCGGTGGCCTTGGTGGTGGCAACGACGGTGGTGCTACTGGCGGCCGCACCCCGTGGCGGCGAGGCTATAACTTGCTCCCAGGTGTACGGGGACCTGATATCGTGCGTGGGGTACCTGCAGGGCGGCCCCATCAAGCAGCAGTGCTGCAGTGGGATCAAGTCGTTGATAGCGGCGGCGCGGACGACGCAGGAACGCCGCACCGCGTGCGGGTGCATCAAGACGGCCACCGCGGGGCTGTCGGGGATCGACTACGGGCGGGTCAGCCAACTGCCCGGCCAGTGCGGCATCTCCGTTTCTTACAAGATCAGCCCCAACGTGGACTGCTCCAAGTAAGTAACATACATACGTACAGACCCACCGCTCGAGTCCTTCTCTTCGTGCGCTTTGGTTTGGTTTTATGATCATATAAACAATAAAATTGCTGTAAAAATCCTTTTTTTTTTTTCTTACAAAAGAAATCCCATTAAGATCAAAATTGTATATAATTGTTTGTTGTGGGCTTTTCTGTGTTGCAGGATAAACTGAGAGACTAAAGGTTGGAAGCCATCGGGCCTGTGTTTTTCTCGTTTATGCGCGAGAGAAGAAGAACAAGGAGCGGTGCTCCTCCATCCCATCCCATCCCAAGCAATAAAGACCCTTTGTTTCTTCAGTGCCGTGTGCTGGTCCTCTCGAGTCGGAGGTGTACTTATGAAGCGAGCTATTTAGGGTGTTGAACTCTGTGGTGCTTAATAATGGTGAATTATATGAACATCAATACGTGTTCTTTTCTTTAGATACATTTATTTTCTGTCCAAGTGGTCAAAAATATCTGTGGTTGTGCGTAGGTTGCAAGTCCATACAAAATAATGCGAATCCTTGGGTCAAGTTCTCATAATTTCTTCCCACTAAATAAAGCCTCTATCTCCCATTAGAAGGTTCACTCGCCAATTATTCATAATTTCCGATGCCAAGAATTTAATTTCCACGGAGATGAAATGATATGTTGAATGATTCGATTGGATCCAATTAAAGAAACTTTGAAACAAAAAAGAAAAGAGTAAAAATGAGAAAGAATTCAGAGGTACGTAAAACAACTATCTTGTGAATCGCAAGACAGCGGTATGTTTTGGACTTGACATAAGGAAGTGGGCTATTGATTTGTATGTGACTCGACATTCCATGAGTGCGTCGTGCACCACCGAAACCTTTTACCTTTGTTGCTTCCGCCAACCCTACTTAGGCTTGTCCGAACTTCCCAACTTTTCTTTTTCTTTTTTTAGAATTATTTATTCTTTCTAAATTTCCCAATATTTTTTAATAATAAACTTCATTTTTATGCTTTGTTTGGAATTACTATTGTGCATTTATATTTGGGTGACATAGTTTAATATTTTTAAAATAAAGAGCAAATGATTAATTTTTTTAAATAAAGAGCAAATAATAATTTATCAAAAATTTTAGCAACTAAGTTATCGATGTCGTTCGTTAGAAAGTCAACATGATCTGGTTCTATCTCGAAAGCATGGATCCGTCCAAAAAGCCCAAGTGGATCATGTGGGTGCAATTTGAGCATGAGGTTAAGATGACAGGTGAACTCTTCAGTCTTTATTGACCCGTGGTCATTTTAAAGTGTGGTTCAAAGGAGGCTTAAAGTCATCCCGAGGTGAGCCTTGGCTTTGTCTGGTGATACTCCACATCATTTGAGATGCTCCTTAGACACATTGGGATACTGCACGATTGGTCAACATCGGAGGATATTCTAAACCGACCTCTTCGACGCTTAAGTAGGTAGAGAAAGTGGAGAAGGTTTAGTAGAGCTCATGATAATTTAGGTAGAGTCTACTTGGCCCATTTGGCTTGACTTTTATACTTGATTTATCAATACAGGGTGGTTGACTACTCGTCTCCCCTTAAACTTTTTGTACCGTTAGAGATTCATTTATGTCGACTACTAGTGAATATGTCTTCCTATTGGTTACGTCATGGAATATGATTGAGGGCGCACCATCTGTTCGGGAAGGGGTATGCCTGAAATAGATAAGAGATGAGGATCAACGTCAAGTGCCCGAAGAGTCAGGGCATACCATAAAAAATTAATGCTTCATATGATTAAGCATGCGACTCTTTCTAAAATTATGGTTAAGGGCAACGGATCGCTGGCGACCCACGATATGATCGAGGGAAAATTAAGAGTATGGGTCTAGTTACCGTGTATCGATAATCTACTCGTATAATTTTTTCAGGGATCATGTTCCGATTGGTGACCGTGTGGGTGGGCGATGTGTGTCGATTTCAAGTGACAACCCATGATTGGGTGATTAGCAAAATAATGCATGTGCCATTGCTTTCCTTATCAACCGTCGTTGGTCTTTTTTCGGGGGTTGCAAAGATAGATGGAATATTTTCATGAGCTTTTGCTTATGTAGTTTCTTCAGCCCAAGTGACGAGGTGAGTCAGTAGCGCTGTTATTTTTCGAGTTAATTATAGTTTAAATATATAAAAGAATATATTTTGAATTTTTAATCTATGACTAGTTGATTTTAGTAAGATAGTCTAATGCTTGTTCCTCGACATACATTTGAGAGAGATGGGAGTTGATTCTTTAATGCTCGTTTTGTAGAGAGAATGGTCTCAAAAGTAGACGAGCAATAATAACTGGATCCCTATCCGTACTCGGACTTGAGTTTAACTCGGGTTTTATTTTTCTCTCCTCGTTCATTCCAAATTCGATCAATATATTCAAAATTATTTTAGAATAGGCTATTGTCATTATCATTTAATATATCAATGATAATAACTGGAATCACATATTTAAGTAGCCAAATTTAATTTCGATTTCGACATCAGTATAAGAAAAAAAAAACCCATACATAACTAAAATACCAAAAAGAAATTATTTACTCTCAAACTTTTCTTTATTCTTTTTGGGTTTGTAAATGCAAGTGGTGAGAGGACAAGTGTCAATATAGCAAACACAGGACCTCAAATTACAATTATAAAGCTAACAGGTAACAGACGTCTCTTTCGTAATATCCTACTAATTCATGCCCAATGGCAATAAAGAAAAGAAAGCAGGCAGTGCAAGAATCTATCTACGGCTGCAATTCGAGTCATTCCACTTGCCAGCCATCATCGTGGCACTGACGGTGGTGCCACTGGCGGTCGCCCCCCCATGGCGGCCAGGCGATTCGTATTACCAGGTGTACCGGGACGTGATACCGTGCCCGGGGTGCCTGCTCGGCGGGCCGATCACGCAGCGCTGCTGCAGCGGGATCAAGTCATTGGTAGCGGCGGCGCGGACGACGCAGGACCGCCGCACCGCGTGCGGGTGCATCGAGACGGCCACCGCGGTGCTGTCGGGGATCGACTTCGGCCGTCGCGTGCGGGTGCATCGAGACGGCCACCTCGGTGCTGTCGGGGATCGACTTCGGCCGTGTCGGCCAACTGCCCGGCCGGTGTGGCGTCTCCTTACCTTACAAGATCAGCCCCAACGTCGACTGCAAGTCGAACGGCCCTCAGCTGGTGCACGATGAACGTTAGCGGAAGCTGTTGTCGTTCGGTAAGTGCGTAAGAGTTGTGTGTAGGTATCATCACCCTCCAAAAGTTTCATCACGAAGTACACGTGTCATCCTTCCGAAGCCCCCATGCTGAGAAGCACAGGCCCCCCAACCCTTTATGTGTCTTCGACTCCACATTCGGTGGCTCCTTTCGTTTCCCTTCGAGTCCCCACCCAGCCCCCAAATCTCTCCCACCTGCGAGGGAACTCGAGCGAGCCACCGGAGCGATATCCTGGGATTGCTACCTGTATCTATCCATCTACCAACGCTTGGGCGATTCGATCGTAGGTCAGTCTTCGGCTCTCGCTTATCCGGGATCTTGGATAGGTGATTTCCTCGTTTGATTTCGCGAGCGTCGAGATTGGATTCCATGGAGAAAGACCTCCTTCAGACCTTCGACGCCGCGAAGAAGGCGGCCGACGTGGCGGCGGAGGCAGGCGGCCCGTCGCCTGAGGTGGATCGGTGCGTGGACGCGTTGAGGCGGCTGAGGAGGATCCCCGTGACGACGCAAAATCTGGTGGAAACCCAGGTACTCGCTTCTTCTCATGTTTCTTCATCTTCGACATGGCATGTAACGGAATTATCTTTACGCTTCTTTGATGCTTAAGCATGATCTTTCTTTGAGTCGATGAAAGTTGGCATTTTTTTTTTTTTAACTCGAGTCTCTGATGCTGGCGTTAAATGTTTTCGTTTGGTTGATTCGAGCTGTACTACGGTCGATATATACAACATTTCTTTTATACGAAGGACTAGTTCTTTTTTCTTTTTCTATTTTGGGTACAAATTGTTTGGTTTTTTTACCACAACATGATGGAAAAAGTTCGAGTTTTTAATCACTGAATTTTGGTCTTTTATTGGTCGCAATTCTTGCCTTGTTGTGCTCATCTTTAGCAGTATGGAAGTCTTTACAGATTCATTAAGTGGTTGGGAACCTGACTTTCTTATTCGATTTTTATTTTTTAGATCTTCAGGCACTGAATTTGTCATCAGAGGTGGGTATTTCGACAGATGCAGTCCTGCAAATACAATGTTAGTGTATGGCTAGAAGTAAACCACAAGCAAACGCATAAACAAGAAGATGACAAAAGAATAACAAAATTATAGTCTCAGAAACAAATATAAATAGATGAAGGAAAACAAAATACTGTAGATAGTATTTTCCTATATATAATAGCACCAGCCAAAGACGATTCTCAAAACTGTGCTTAGTAAGAATTTCATCGATGCTAAATTGACTTACTATAACTTTCGCTGTAGTTGTTTACTGGATATATTAGATATCAAGTTCTAAAAGTTTCGCTGGACAACCTGTAAAACAAAACTTATATGGTAGAGATTCCAAAGCCATATGCATGCCAATGGTTTGCTCTATAGTTAACCATATAGGTCACTTTCCTTTGGGTTGTAAACATAGAAACAAGATGAACTTTCTCTTGTGGAATACATTGCCACTATTGATGACAGAGTCAATATAGATAGTAAATTATACTTCGGGATCATTCTGTCTTACGGTAAGACAACTGATAGGAATGGCATTTGTAGGAATACTTATGACAAACATTCATTGAGTTGAGGAGGAATAAATGCTATCATGGTTGAGCCATGATCAGTGTTTCCTGCTACCATGGTAAATAAATGCTGGCTCAATTCTGCAATTAATGATTGACTATAGAGCTACCTGGATGTTTCTCATTTAAGTTATGCTTAGATTTAGCTTTCTTTTTTAAAATTGAGTTCGTTTCTAGAAGTTTCTTTGAGTGGTATTAGCTTTGAGCAACATCTTCATCGATGTCATATCAAATGGATAACATGAATTCGATCTAAATGTTGGCATGTAGGCACCTTCAATATGATTGATGTTTCAATCAAGGCTATGGTCAATTTAAGCAACATCTGCATCGATGTTCATACGCTCATGACTGTGCATGATCAGGACATTTAAATATGTAAGAATAAATATGATTGAGGTTTCAATCAAGGCTATGGTCAATTGTGCACCAAGGTAGTCCTCAGGTGGTTGCATAAGTGTAATTGTAACGGGCATGGCCCACAAATTAAAAACTCATAACAAGCCTCATCCTGGTCTTTATGATGTGGCTTTGGTAAGTAATAAAAACACAAAGGCAAGAATCAAAAGTAAATTGTGCCATTTAGTATTGACTGCTATTTACTGGTTTAGGTCGGTATTACCGGTGTTGTACGTGTCCGTCTAGTTATTGAAATGGTTATTGGGCTGAGATTTAAATACTTGCTTAAAGATACATGGTGCTGCCACGAACTAGGCGTTGTGGAATGTGATGCCCTTCCTATCTATGTTTATTATGCCAGTCAGGTTTGGTGTTATGTTTGGTAAATATCATGTTACTGTTATATAGAATTTAGAAATCTGAGGTTGTGATTGATAGCTGCTGCTGTAATGAAATGTATGATGAGCGATAATTAAATTTGAGGATGGCACTTTATTTCTAGGATTAGCTTGTAGTTGATCAAAGTTTTAGATGCAGATTTAAAATATCAAAGGTCATAATTTGGTCAACCTCTGGTTCGTTACTATAGTTCTCAACATAAACTTTTAAAATGTCATGCTGTAGAGCATATGTATTCTTTAAAAAGAGTGTATTAGATGCTATAGAAAGCAACTCCAACATCAATGCTCGTTGTTTGATGATTGTTTATTAAAATATTGCTTTCACTGCCAAATGCCATGGAAATCTGATACTGTATTACTGTATGTTATAGTCCTTGTTCGATTGCAGTTGGCATTTCCCTTGTCAGATAGATAATAGTTTGCATACTTGACCTATTACTATGATGTTTGCTGAAAATTTTGTTCATGAATTGTTGTGTATAGTTTCCTTTATTCTATGTTTATTTCTTTACTGCTTGCTTTGCTTAATATAATTTTTTTGCAAATTCAGATGATTAATATGCTTTCCTCTGTTGTTAATAATTTTTGGTATTTTCTTTCCTTCGAATTATGCATAAAATTTTGGCATTAATTTATTAAGTTGCAACCAAATCATGGAATGCTTTATTTTTTTATTTATTTTTCATATATATATATATGTATATGTATATATACACACATACATATACATGTATGTATATACATACATGTACACATATCATTCATATATATATATATATATATATATATATATATATATATTCTTATATGCATATATAAGAATTTGACACATTTCATGAATCTTGAGAAATCTTGTTCTTTATGACTGATTGTCGTAGCTAATCCTACTATACATCTGCATTGCTGATGGGAATAATAATATGGTTGATCCGGAGCTATTATGCTCTCTTTTATTTTCTTAGTTTAGACCTTTTTTTGTCGCCTATCCTATATTTCATCATATAGCAACCAAGAAGCAAACGTTCTGTCAGGAGACTCATATCAAAGACGTATTTTTTACAAATGAAATCTTCATACTTACTGCTTGCGGACATTAAACATAATGAAGTATTTCAAGCAAGTGGGCCCAAGCTAAGTCATTCACATGCTCATATTGGCCCATCTGCTCTTTATATTCTCTCACTCAATCCCTCTATAAAAAACCTCTTCAAGACTTATACAAGGCTTGTTGACACTTTATGTACGCTCTTTGTGGAATCGCTGAGCTTTTTTTCTCCCAACACTTTAGGATATGTTTATACATTTTTCTTCTTTTTTTTCCCGAACACTTTAGCGTCGCCGAGCAAAAATCATCAGATTTGGCTGTTTTTCCTTCTTGGACTTAAACATGCTTTCTGTTCCACAGGTGGGCAAACGGCTTCGCTATCTCACGAAGCATTGCCATTCAAAGATTCAAGTTGAGGCTTCCGCCTTGTTAGAATTCTGGAAAAATGTTGTCATTCAGGAGACTTCAAATTCCACGAGAAATGGAAGTTCTGATGATAAAAGTTCCATAAAAAATTTCAAATCTGAGAGAACAGAAACTGTCAAGGTTAACAAGACTTCAAAGTCTGGGCCAGTCATAATGGACGGAATTTCAACTTCAGAAAGTTACAAGTTTGATAAGAAAGATAGAGACCAGAGCATGAAAGCTGAGATTTCAAAATCAGAAAGAAACAAGATTGAGAATAATAGCAGCAACGACTCTGGAGTGCTTGCTGTCGATGATGAGAGGATACCCAAGGGAGATCACCAGGCTTCTACTACCAAGAAACCATCTATGGTACCAGCTGGTCCTCCTAAACTGACAACTATGGTCAAATGCAATGATCTTGTTCGAGACAAAGTTCGGGAACTTCTAGCTGAGGCTTTCTCCAAAGTTTCTTGTGAGACCAGTGAAGATGAAAGAGATGAAGTGAGGAACATCCTGGATGAAGTGGATGCATGTGATCCCATTCGAGCTGCTGTGATGGTGGAGTCCGTGATGTTTGAGAAACTAGGACGTTCTAATGGTTCTCAAAAGCTTAAATACAGGTCCATAATGTTCAACTTGAAGGATGGGAACAACACTGATCTTCGAAGGAGAGTTCTTGTGGGAGAAGTGAAACCTGAGAAACTCATTGTCATGACCCCCGAGGAGATGGCCAGTGACAAGAGGAAACTTGCAAACAAGCAAATTAAAGAGAAGGCCTTATTTGAATGTGAGCGAGGAGGGCCTCCTAAAGCTACCACTGATCAGTTTAAATGCGGACGCTGTGGACAGAGGAAGACTACATACTATCAAATGCAAACCCGAAGCGCCGATGAGCCAATGACAACATTCGTGACATGTGTGAATTGCAACAATCACTGGAAGTTCTGTTGAGTGCATATGCGGCAGAAAGATTGCTGAAGATCCCAGGTCTAATCTTCCATCTTTTTCTAGGGCTGCTTCTATCCTGTGTTTCTTTCGGAACTCATTAATTTTTAGTTGATTAAATGTAGCAGCATAGTTTTTTCATGTTTGCTGATCACTCAATTAAAAGTGTTGAATCCACTCGGTCTCATCTTGATATATGTCTTCCGCATATGCTCATCTCAGTGCTGCAAGTAACTCGATGAAACCGAGAGAAACATCGAACTCAAACTTCATTGGGAAGTTTGCTTGGCATGTATGACAGACAGTGAAAGGCCTCAGCCTCACTTCTCATGCTGTGTAGATGTATCGTCCATTTATTTCCAAGCTAAACAGTAGTCTACCGAATGAATGTCAGCAAGAACAAACAGTAGTAGAATTCCTTGTCGAGGCATTATGCTCTGCCACTTCTCAAGCGCAGCTTTCTGCGTCTTGCCAATGTCGACTGCATGTTCGTCCGTTATGTCTTCTACACTGCAAAGATGTTGACGTATAATTTCCACTCTGCAATACCGAGTCTGGAGATTCTTTTCTGAGTCGCCAAATGGTAGATCGTTATGTTTCATGTGGAGCTTGAAGAAACAAGGGCGTTTGTCGACCGGCATTTCACGTCGGAGCCACTGCAGCAGGTGTCTTAACTTGTGCAGACAAAAGACTCGTACGCTGTGAAGTGTTGGATACATCGCACTCGGATGGTCGAATCTGTTATATGGATCGACATAGGTAAACTGCGTGACAGGATTGGCTTTTAGCAGATGATTCTTTGCGGTCTCGTTCGCTGGTGCAGTGAAGAGACAAATTATAAAAGACGATGCTGCCATGAAATCCCCATTCCGCATTCGGTACGGCTTCCGTGGTTGACCTGCAATTCTCGGAGGGGAGGAATCGGTCAAAAGAGTCTGACCGCATTATCAGGTGGTGAAAATAGGAAGAGTTTGTGTGGATCGGAGTAACAGTTGATGAAGGGATAAACTAACATACCGGTATGATGATTGATACATCGGTTTTGTGAGAGAGAAATAGGCTTGATGAGGAAGCTTTTGGGACACATCTTCGATGACGATTGTCTCCATATGCAAGTAATTGGAAGCGTCACTGTCGTCTGCTGTCTGGACGCCGAGGTGATTGTGCCTTGGATCACTCTCTCTCTCTCTCTCTCTCTCTCTCTCTACGTTATCTTCGTTGGCATCAAGGAAATGAACACCCACACCGAGGTGATCGTTGCTTTCGACTCCCGGTGGAGTAGATACAGTGGGATGCACATTTAAACTCCTAATGATCAAAATAACAATCAATTATAATACTTAGCCATTTATCTGGAAACAGATTGAAGAGTTATCAAGTTCAATAATAAGGATGATCGATGTCGTTGTGGAATAATGTTCTGTACTGAGGCTTACGCAATTAATCGTGCACTTCCTGTTGTTATCCAGGTCATTTACTCACGTTTAATTTGCTTGTCGGCAAATAAGTCCTCGCGACTTGTGGAGCAGACATCAGACCACTAACGCACGCAAGATGTGGACTTGCATCGTCCATCATTTCTGCAGTAGATGCTGCCGCATTCGATGGCACGGAGTCCTTGGATCCGCTCCAACTTGCGATTCTCGAATCCCAACCCTCGATCGACCTTTTTTATTCGTCGTAATCGAAAGGCGCGTGCCACGATCTTCGTTCGATTTGGAGAAGATCCAAACACTGTTAGCCGCTGCGAGTGCAGTACACGAATGTGCTGTCATCGGTGCTCGCTGGCCTCACGAATAAGAATGGGTCCGTGGATCGTTTTCACACGACGCACAAAGACTGCATCGGCAATCCCCTCATCGCAAGTAACCTGTGAAGATGCTCGTTTCCGTTCGGGAGCAGGAAGCAATGATCACCGAGCTCTGAAGATTTCACCTGAGAAAACCCGCTGAAGAAAGAGAGAGAGAGAGAGCAAGACACGGGGGTGAAGACATTAGTGGAGCTTGATCAGCTGCTCATCGTCATCATCATCAGCAGCAGATATTAGGAATGATTATGACTGCTGCATGGATAGCAAGGAATCTTTGATGGGGTCCGGAAACAGTCCGAGCTCTTGCAGAATGTTGCGCTGCAGTCATCGAAGCAGTATGACGGGCAAAATGTTGGTCGGATCAATGCAGAAAAAATTACATATGTGAGAAATAAATTATAGTTATATTATGTATATTACATATGTGAAATATTTGGTGCCGAAAATTAAAATCAAATAAAGGTTTGACACTGCAACACCCTTTGACGGACATAATGTAGAATGATAGCACACGATGTGAGATTAGAATATTGCCACCGCAGTCAAAGCCACAAATAATAGCTATTATAAATCTCTCCGGACTTGCTACAATCCACCAACCAAAATAACGAGAAAATGCTTTCGTCCTCACCCACTATTTCGACTCAACATTACATTGCAATCCTCGGATGCTTGCTGTTACTTGAACTCCTCGCCGCAAACATCTTTAAGTGACGAAGGGTAAATTCGTCATTTTAATATAATTTCGTATTATATAATTATAATCATAATTATAATTATAATTATAATTATAATTATAATTATAATCCATTGTTCTCCGGATCGGAACGACTTCCGCTACGAGAACTCGTCCGCGTCCAACTCGCCAAACTCCACTTCCCATAACTGCCGCCTCGGGGAGTAGAACTCCGCCAAGCAAAAGGGCGGCGCCGCCAAGGCGTCCGCCTCGCCGCCGCAGAGGCATCCGAACGGCGCCGACCGCTCCTCCGGGTAGCACAGCACCGACCTCGGCGAGAAGCGGGACTCGCCGCACGTGTCGGCGCCGTCCCCCTTCCCCCAGCCGTCGTCCCCGTCGGTCTCGGCCCGCGCTGCGTACGTCGGGGAGAAGTTGGTCACCGCCTTCGGGCCCCTTAACCGCACCGCGGCGGTGTCGTAAACCGCCGCTGCCTCCTCCGCGGTGTCGAAGGTCCCGAGCCAAACTCGCTTTCCCCGACCAGGGTCGCGGATCTCCGCCGCCCACCGCCCCCATGGCCGCCGCCGCACGCCACGGAACCTCCTCGCCCTCTCTCCCCCCACCGCCCCCTTGACCTGCCGCTTCCTCGGGGCCGCCTGCCGGCCCGGCGCGACCTCGATCCCGACCTCGTGCACGTGCCGCCTCACCCTCCGCCGCCCTCCGACCTCTGCGTCCTCGCCGGACGAAGAGTCAGTGGCGTCCGCGTCATCGAAGCGGATCCGCACCACCCGCCGCTTCCCGTCCCGGAACCTCCAACCGGCGGCCTCGCTCGCCGGGATCGTCTTCCTGATAACAACTACATGCTCTGACAGGCTCACCGCGGTGCCGGCGGCGTTCGTCGGATCCATCGCCGGGCCGCTATCTACCACCGGCAAATCATCGGTGGAAAAGGTAAAGCCATGGATTCCGTCGTCTCGCTTCGAACTAAAGGCAAAAGATGCGCTTTCCCCGTCCTCTAATTCCGCAACCGGCCGACGGTGGAGAAACCGGAAGTGCAAAAGATACGGATCAGAAGGCGAGGGTTTTAGCTGAATGCAGTGCGGGAAATCAGGGGTGTATTTATTCAAGGTTGATAAGAACTCATCCTTCAAAATGTCCAATCTGCCCTTCAACGTTAATTTCAGATCTACCCTCGACCTCGACCATGCGGTTGGATCAAAACGAGGCCTTTGAAAGCCGTGTCATAAGATGGGCGGTCGCTGTGAGCCGTCCGCGAAGGACAATCTGGTAATTCAGATGAGCACACCGCCGCCTTTGTCGTGGCGCACCCAGCGAATGGACTAGGAGGCACAATTATTATTATATGCCCGACCGTGCGATGGCCTCGATCGACGGCGGAGAGCGAGTGAATCATGCGAATGCGGTCGAGCGCGTCATTGCGGCACGTGAATAATTCGGCAGACTATGTGGCATGCACAAGGAGACGACAGGGGTCACGTGATGGTGGTGCCCCTCGCGGACGCCACGCACACCCAATTCGCCACCAATATATTATATTCTATTTCTATAGACTAGATTAGAAGAAGAAGAAGCAAAGAGGGGCACGAAAGTCGAGAATCATCTGTCTCAGTCAAGCCATCAAACAGGGAAAGGAACGACTACCGATCGCAAGCCGCAGGGCAGACGATCGAACTCCCTGGCTCTCATAACCCGTTGGTGACTCGGCTGAGACACGGGATCGCACAAGCCGAGATTCTCAGCTGTTCACACACTACTGTTGTGGCAGTCGAAGTTACGGAAAAGGACTCGGTGGTCGGGCCAAGGAAACGGTGGTTTGGCGTGTCGCCGACTTATTGACTTTAGCTTTATTCGGATGGCAAAATGTTGGAAACCATGGCAATTAGTAAATGTTCTTTTTTGATCCTCCGACCACATCGATCAAATACACCGTCTGCGAATGGGTGCTGTCCGGGCATCTGCCCTTCGGCCTCAAATTTTGTCTCAAGCACCGACCAACCGACCGACCTTGATTCCTATCCTCATGCAACTCCATCTAGATATCCAGTTCAAGCGATACCTTCTTCCGTTTTCACTTGGAAGGTATCATCGAGTAAAAGAGCAGATGGACATGCTTTGGCTACTAAAACTAGATTTTGAATTGTCCTCTTGTTATGGTAAATAACTTTTATAGTCGTGATCTTGGGGTCGACGTGGCTCGTCCATGGGTTCGAACGGTGGGGATCTTGCGTGGCGTGCCTGAGGTCTTTCTGGTGGTTGATCGCGGTTATCTGGATGTCCCGTTAGGGGGAGTGCTCTGCTGCAGCGTCGGGGAAGAGGCAATCTCGTCTCGCACCTGCACACTGGTCGGGTCGGAGGTTCGACCCGACCCCTCCGACGATCAAGTTAGCGATGTGGAGAGGGTGGTGGAAGAGGGAGTGCTTCAGTGTCAGTTGTATTTATAGATGAGTTTGATGTTACCTGATGTGGCTGCTCGCAGGGGCAGGACAGTACCTTGCGTGGCGTCTGACATGACCGCTGGGGCTACGTGGAGGACCGGGCTACCGCAGGGTATGGGCACGCCTCGGTCGACATGCTCCTTTGCCTCAGTCACACGCGCGGGGTTAGACAACGATGAAGCCGTTGTCTGAGTGCGGATGACATCAGCACAGGTCGAGTCAGCATTATTGCTTGCTTCCTCGGGCAGTGCGTTCACCTGGCGCGGCTGACGTCGTGGCGCGCTACGTTACCATTTTCGCCCCTATTATATTCCCCCCCTGAAAGGAGCTATGTGTCGGTTGTCATGCAAGGGGAGTCCGATGCATGTCTTCTGTCTCCAGGTGGGCTGGCCGTGCGAACGCAGTTTCGGGGAGAACGGAGCTGAGGCGCCGAGGGAAGTGGCTCAGGTCGAGAGTCGCACTTCGGGTGGGTAGGCCGTGTTGAGATGGATTCGGCAACGTATGGCCGAGGTGCAGGAAGGTTGCGGCCGAGTGACATCGCTCAGGCGAGCAGGCCGCTCCGAGGGGGGCTCGGCGGCGTGCGACCGAGGGACTCGATGTAGAGGGGTCGACCGCGCCGGTGTGTCTCGGGGACATGGGGCCACGGAACACGGCGCAGACGGGCTGGCCGTGCGAGAGAGGTCTTGGGTGCTATGCGACGGAGGAGGTGGCCTCGGTCATTACGCGACCGAGGAGGTGGCCTCTGGCGTTACGCGGCCGAGGAGGTGGCCTTGGGCGTTACGCGGCCGAGGAGGTGGCCTCTGGCGTTACGCGGCCGAGAAGGTGGCCTCGGGCATTATGCGGCCGAGGAGGTGGCCTCGGGCATTTATGCGGCCGAGGAGGTGGCGCGGCTTGACGACCCGAGAGGCTACTTGTCCGTGTTTCTTTTCCTTTTTGGCTATTTATCGGTGGCGGGGGTCGGAAAGCTATCGCATTTGACCTCCTTTCAGAAGGGGTTGGTTGCTTTCGTCGCACGCTTTCGGGCATGGAGATCGAGGCGCCAGCCTGCCGCCGCTCCAGTGGGGTTGCCACGTCAGGCTTTCATTAATGCGGGGTGCCTTTTGGTCATTTCCGATGCGATGTGACGGTTACGCACATGCGTAGGTGGGTTGCCGCCCACTCATGGGAGGTGAAGGGGTGCCGATCTTGGTAGTGCATCTTCTTCAAATAGCGGACGCCCGGCTTTGCTTCCATCTTTTGCTGCTGAGTCCCCTTCTCCTGGCCTTGCCGTCCCCTTTCCATCCTTCTGCTTCCTGCATCGTCTTCCCCTTCTCCGTAGCACCTCCCCGATAAGGTCTGTTGAGATGTCGTCCTTTCATCCTTCCCCTTCTTCACCTTCCCGTGTGGCTGGGGGGGGATGTCCTTCGACGCCCCCTGTAGAATCCTTTGATGGGGAAGCGGCACGTGACCTGGAGGCCTTGATGTGGCCGCATGATATCGACTCCTCTATGAGTGAGTCTCTGCTGGGGAGACTCTGGGAGTGCTATTGCATCCCGGAGGACCACGTCCTTAGTGTGCCCGAGCCGGGGCAACGGGCGTATGACCCTATCCCGAAGGGTTTTGCGCTGACTTTGGACGCCCTGGAGGCGGGTCTGCGCTTTCCCCTTCACCCCCTCATTGTGTCTTGTCTGTCTTTCTGGCGGATTTCGCCATCCCAAGTGGCGCCGAACTCTTGGCGCTACCTAGTGGTTTTCTTGGGGGAATGTCATTACGCCAATATTACCCCCACCCTCAGCCTCTTTCTTTCCTGCTACCGTCTTTCCAAGGGTTCGGGGGGTTACTTTCTGTCCGCCCGGATGGGCTTTCGAGTCGAAGGGGCCCCTTCCAGTAATAAAGGGTGGAAGGGGAGGTTTTTTTATGTTAGTCGGACGAAGGATTGAGGTTTTGGAGTTCGGTGGTCCGCGAGGGTGATCGACAATACCACCCCGTGTTTGGGCGGAGCGGAGCGTCGGGATCTGGGGAGGCTGAAAGAGATCCTCCCCAGGTCGCAGGCTATCCAGAATATGACCGAGCGATGGTTGGCCGAGGCGGGTCTCAGCCCGATGCCTCCGGGTATGTCAGAGACGCTTGGCTCGGGTGTCGACGTGGTTGGTTTCGGGTATTAACATTTTCCATCTCTTGCAGAAATGGTGAATCTTCGGTCGCTTCTGGGAGATCAGGCGCCGCAAGCCTCTCCTCCAGTTCCGCCGGCCGACCCGCAACCTGGCTCGGAGGGCACCCCGTTGGAGGTCGAGGCTAGGCGCCCTCCGAAGAAGGCGAAGACAGCCCCGTCGAAGGGGCCTGAGGCGGGCTTCCGTCGGGCGCGGCTGGGCCAAGTCGGCGGGCGGCGGGGAAGGGTCCACGCCCAGTCTCCGTACGCGACCTGTGCCGACTGCCAGTCGGGGTCGGGGAGCCGTTCCTGACGCGGCTAGCGAGCGAAATCCCGCTCGGGGAAGCTAGCGAGCCCTTGGTCGCGTGCTGGGAGGGCTTGTCCCGAGGGGATAAAGTATGGCCGGAGGGAGTCCCTCCACAGCGTTCCTCCGAGGCGCACTTCATCCCGATATGGCTCGGGATTTGTGCGTCCTGCCCTCGGAGGCGCTGCTCGATAAGTCCGCCCAATCACTGACCTGGGTAAGCATGCCTCGTCTTTTCTCGTTTGGTTTTGTCTGTCCGGCATCGGTCTTCTTGACCCGTTTCTCCTTTTTGCAGAGCCTTCATTATGCGACGGCCTTGATGGACAGGGTGCGTGACGCCGGCCGTGTCATCGGGGGCCTCGTCGGTCGCAACGCCGATCTTCACCGCCAGGTCGAGGAAGTCCGAGCCGGGGTCGGCCCAGAAGCTGTGGCGGCTGCCGAGAAGCACGCGGAGGATTCTAAGGCGGAGGCGGCTCGCCTTCGGTCCGAGCTTGAAGCCTCCAAGAAGGCAAACGAGGAGCTCCAAAAGATAATAAGGGTGGAGCAGACCGAACTCCGCCTGTTGAAGATGGAGGCGGGTGCCCTAAGCAAAGAGCTGGAGGAGGCCAAGGCCGAGACGAGGGTCGCCTCGGAGGCACTGGCGGAGGAGGCTCGGCTTCATCCTGCCCGAGATAAGGAGCTCCTCGAGGCGTACAAGAAGTCCGAGGGGTTTGAACTCGGGCTAACGCGGACGGGGCGGGTATCCTTCGAGTATGGATACCGAATCGCCACGTCCCGTTTCCGCTGTCGTCATCCTGGTCATGAGGTGGAGGAGGACCCCTTCACTCCCCACCCCGAGGATCTGGAGGTAGACATGCCCGAGGAGGTCCCCTTCGATGATCGCCTAGATGCTCCACTGTAATAATGAAGGGTCCTGCTGTTTTATGCTAGTAGATTTTGTAAGTCGGAGTCTTATAATTTTTTCTTGAATAAAAGAAAACTTTTACTTTTCTTGTGCGTTGTTCAGCTTCAAAAGGCCCCTTATTCGGACGAGAAACTTCCTCTTCTTTAGGCGAAAAACTTCTTAAGGTTCTGGGCATTCCATGTTCTCGGCAGGGAAGAACCGTCCATCGTCGCGAGCCCGTATGTACCCGGTCGGATTACCTTGGTGACCCGATAAGGTCCCTCCCATTTGGGGGCCAGCTTCCCCCTTGCTCGGGTCGGGTCGCTTACCTCGGTCTTGTGCAAGACCAGGTCGCCTAACTTAATTGGTCGGGGTCGTACCTTTCTGTTGTAGACCCTTGCGACGGCTCTCTTGTAAGAGAGGGCCTTCAGATGTGCGTCGGCACGTTGCTCTTCGAGCATGTCGAGGTTGGTGTGGAGTCCCTCGTTCGAAGCCTCCTCGTCATAGCTCCTCGTCCGAAGGGTGGAAATAGCTACCTCGGGCGGCAGGACAGCTTCGGTTCCGAACGTCAAGCTATACGGGGACTCTCCAGTCGCGGTCTTGGGAGTGGTGCGCAGTGACCAGAGGACGCTTGGGAGTTCTTCCGTCCAAGCCAATCGGGCTACGGACACTCTTTTTTTGAGCCCGTCCATGATGGACCGATTGGTTACCTCCGCTAGCCCGTTCGTCTGAGGGTGGGCCACCGAGTTGAACCTTAGCTGAATGCCGTGGCTGGAACAGAACTCTCGGAACCTTCTACCAGCGAACTGAGGTCTGTTATCCGTAACAATGGTTTTGGGCAAACCGAACCGAGTCACTAGGTTTATCCATATGAACTTCTCCATTTGATGCTCCGTGATCGTCGCCAACGGCTCAGCCTCGACCCACTTTGTGAAGTAATCTACTCCCACGATGACATACTTCCGCTGTCCCGAAGCTGGTGGGAAAGGTCCAAGCAGGTCCAACCCCCACTGCGCGAACGACCATGCGCAATCGATGGAGCTGAGCGGGACCGCGGGCTGCCGGGGTGTGCGGGCATGTTCCTGGCATGAACGACATCGTTGCACATGAGCCTTCGCGTCCCGGCGCATGGTCGGCCAGTAGTAACCTTGGCGAAGTACTTTGTGTGCCAAAGTTCGCCCGCCGATGTGTTCCCCGCAGGCTCCTTCGTGGACTTTGGCCAGAACCGTCTGGGCTTCGTAGGGCTCCAGGCACCGTAGGAGGGGGTAAGTAAAGGACCGCTTGTAGAGCCGCCCACTTACCTCTGTATACCACATGTGCGTGCGCTGCAGGCAACGAGTTGCTGCTTTATCGGGGGGAAGAGTCCCGTCCCATTTGAAGCGCAGCAACTCTTGTACGCAGGTGGTAGGCACGTTGCTTGAGGTTGCCGTTGCGACTTCGATGGCACGAGCAGGAAGCTCCTCGACTTTGGGACGGGCCCCTGGGGTCGGCTTCGACGCTAGCTTAGCTAGCGCGTCGGCCCGCTCGTTCTCTCTCCTCGGGATACCGGACAATGTAAAGTGAGGGAACTTGGCGATCAAACCTTTTACCTGTGCCAGGTACTTGGCCATAATCGGGTCCCGGGCTTCGTATCCCCCGCTGAGTTGTTCGGCTACCAGCTGCGAGTCGGTGATGACGCGGATGGTGACCACCTGCATCTCGAGGGCTAACCGGAGTCCTGCTAGGAGCGCATCGTATTCCGCCTCGTTGTTAGTGGCCCAGAACCCGAAGCGGAGGGAGCGCTCGAACGACCGCCCGTCGGGGGCTTGCAACACCAGCCCTGCGCCGGTTCCTTTTGAGTTGGCTGATCCATCAACATGTAGGACCCAAGGCTCGGGGGGTTGTTCGAGATCTTCGTCCCCGATCTGGGTTAATTCCGCGATGAAGTCGGCCACGGACTGGGCTTTGATTGCGGTCCTGGGCACGTATCGTATGTCATGCTCGCCGAGCTCGACCGCCCATTTGAGGAGACGCCCTGCAACATCGAATTTAGATAGGATCTGCCGAAGCGGCTGGTTAGTAACGACCTCCACCGGGTGAGCCTGGAAGTAGGGGCGTAGCTTCCGGGCCGACAGCACGAGTGCCAGCGCCAGCTTCTCGATTGGGGGGTATCGTTCCTCCGGCCCGGCCAGGACGTGGCTGACATAGTAGATCGGAAGCTGTTCGCCGGAATCTTCCTTGACCAGGACGGAACTGACTGCGTGCTGGGAGGCGGCCAGGTAGAGGCCCAGCTTCTCCCCGGGAGAGACTGAGGCGAGTCGGGGGAGATTGGCCAAGTGTTGCTTTATTTGCTTGAGGGCTTCCTCGCACTCCGCCGTCCACTGAAAGTTCTTCAGGTTTTTTAACGCTCTGAAGAAGGGGAGACAGCGATCACCTGATCGGGCAAGGAAGCGGGACATGGCGGCGAGCCTCCCGTTAAGGCGTTGTAGGTCTTTGATCGTCCGAGGTGACTGCATATTGATGATTGCCCGGACTTTCTTCGGATTGGCGTCAATCCCTCTTTCGTGTATGATGAACCCGAGGAATTTTCCCGAAGTAACGTCGAAGGCGCACTTCGCGGGGTTGAGTTCCATGTCGTATTTGCGCAGCGTGGTGAACGCCTCAGCCAAATCGGCCAGGTGGGCTCCCGCCTCTCGGCTCTTGACAATCATGTCGTCAACGTAAACTTCCATGTTCCGTCCGATTTGGTGGGCGAACATCTGGTTTACTGCTCTCTGGTACGTAGCCCCGGCGTTCTTTAAACCGAAGGGCATTACCTTGTAGAAGTAGACCCCTTGATCGGTGAGGAAGGCCGTATGCTCTTGATCTTCAGGGTGTCATTCTGATCTGGTTGTACCTCGAGAAGGCATCCATAAACGATAGGCGGGCGTGTCCGGCCGTAGCGTCGACCAACTGGTCGACTTTTGGAAGGGGGTAGCAGTCCTTTGGGCATGCATTGTTGAGACTGGTGTAATCAACGCACATCCTCCAGCTTCCATTAGCTTTCTTGACGAGGACTACATTGGATAGCCACTGTGGGTATCTGGCTTCTTCTATGAAGTCGGCCTCCAGTAGCCAACCCACTTCTTCTCGTATGGCCAATTGCCGATCAGGGGCGTGCTGCCTGGGTTTTTGCTTTACAGGGCGGGCGTCGGGTGTAATACTGAGGCGGTGTTGTGCGACCTCCGGGTCGACGCCCGTCATGTCAGATGGCGACCAAGCGAAGACGTCAGCATTCTGCTGTAGGAGGCCGACGAGCTATTTTCGTTCTTGCTTGGGTAGCTCCGACCCGATCTTAATCGTCTGCTCCGGCCTCTCCTCTAGTAGCGGCACGTCAATGGTGGACCCCTTCGGTTCAGGATAGGGGGCTGGCTTCTTTGTCTCCCGGGGGTCCACCAGCGGTGGTTCGATCCTGGCCTTCTTGGGTAACGAAACGACAGCCAGGTAGCAGCGCCTGGATTCTCGGGGGTTTCCAGCGACCTCTCCGGTCCCAGCGTGGGTCTGGAACTTTACAGTTTGGTAGTAGGTCGAGACGATAGCTCTGATTTTGTTGAGGGTCGGCTGGCTGAGAATAGCGTTATATGCAGCGGGAAGGTCGATTACTAGGAAGGTGGTTATCACCGTCTTTGACCTCGGCGGGGCTCCCAGGGTCAAAGGTAAAGTGATTGCTCCTAGCGGCGAGATCGAGTCACCGGTAAATCCGGTGAGTGCCGAGAATATTGGCTTCATGTCATCTCCGGACAAGCCGAACTTTTGGAAGGCGTCGAAGTAGAGTATGTCAGCCGAGCTTCCGGTATCGACCATGATCCTTCTTACTTGAGCATTGGCTACTCTGGCCGATATCACGAGCGCATCGTCGTGCTCGATTTGTTCGGATCCCTCGGCCGGGTAAGTGATGTTAGGCTCGGGCCCATGCCCGGGAGCTTCGGCCGGAGCGGCCCTGGCGTACGCCTTTCTTCGGGTCATAGAATCCCTGCCAGACGCGGGGCCGCCCGCTATCGTGTTGATGTGTCGTTCGATGGGACCATCCGGGCGCGGCGAAAGCTCTTTGTCCGGTCGGAGGTATTGACCGAGGTGTCCCCTACGAATGAGCTCCTCGATCTGCCTCTTCAGCTCCCGGCATTGTTCGGTGTCGTGCCCATGTTGCCGGTGGAAGCGACAGTACTTTGATTGGTCCGCCAGCGCCCGCGGACTCCTCATCGGGTAAGGTTCTTTGAGCAGTCCCTTCTCCCTTATGTGGAGGAATATTTTCGTTCGGGAGGAGTTCAAGGCTGGGAGGGGGGGCCCCGATACCGGAGGAATGAATCTGTCCAACCTGTGCCGAGACGCAGCGGTTTCCTGCTGCCGGGGCGGCTCCGGCTTAATCCTCTTGTGCTCCTCGCATCTCCCGGCCATCCATGTCTCCGCGGCGACGAACTGGCTTGCTCGTTGGAGCATCTCGGGTACTGCGTGGGAGGTCGCTCCACCAGAGACCAGAAGAAACTGGAGGGCCGCAGGCCTATCATGAACGCCTGCATCAACAAAGAAGGGTGAGCGTCTGAGAGTCCTCGGATCTGCGTTGTAAAACGGTTTACGAAATAGGAGAGGAGCTCGTCCTCCTTTTGGTGGAGCCCGAGGAGCAACGCCACAGATGGCTTCGGACGGGCGCAGGCCAGGAAGTTGAGTTCAAAATCCCGGGCGAGTTGGTCAAAGGAAGAGATGGTCCCGGTCTTCAGGTTGCTGTACCATGCGCGGGCCGGTCCCCTTAAGGTCGTTGGGAACGCTCTGCACATCAAGGCGTCGGAAGTCCCATATAGCGCCATTTGGGCGCGAAACGTGGCCACGTGGTCCGCGGGGTCAGCAGCGCCGTCATAAGCGTCTAGAGACGGGAGTCGGAAGTGTGGTGGAATCGCTTGCTCTTGTATTTTGGGCGCGAACAGTGACCCTTGGCATCCGTCCGCCCTGAGCTCCCCCTTCGACCTGCGAACCTCCTGTTGTACTTCGTCGAGGCGCTGATTGAAGAGGCGCAGCTGGGCTTGCAGGGCGCTCGCTGAGTTCGTGGGTGGTATCTCAGGCCCTAGGCGACTTGACGTGCCTTCCGCCTCTCGGTCCCCGAGCTGGGCCATTCGATTTCGAGGCGAAATCGGGCGCTCGGGGAGTGGCGCATGCGTCCGGGCGGGGGGCTCACATTGTTGCAAAGGCTGGGTTGCATGTGGGGGCGTCGGTTGGGAGACGAGCGGGATGATAGTCTGCATCGCGCCTGCCAGCGCTCGGACTTGGTGAGCAAGATCGTGGAAGGCTTCGGGCGAAACGAGTGGCGGACCCGCAGGGACGTCGGGTGGTGACAAACCCGGGTCGTTGAACAGCCGCCAGTAGCGCTCCGATGTCGTGGCAGGACGATCATCACGGGGTTCATCCCGCAGGGGATGTTCTTCTGGGGTGCTGATCGGACGCGACCCCAAGGCTGCAGGTTCGCCAGAGTGGATCTGTTGATCGCTCGACATTCGAGCCCTCCTTCTAGCGCCAATCTGTTATGGTAAATAACTTTTATAACCATGGCCTTGGGGCCGACGCGGCTCGTCCAGGGGTCCGAATGGCGGGGATCTTGCGTGGCGTGCCTGAGGTCCTTCTGGTGGCTGATCGCGGTGATCTGGATGTCCCGTCAGGGGGAGTGCTCTGCCGCAACGTCGGGGAAGAGGCAACCTCGTCTCGCACCTGCACACTGGTCGGGTCGGAGGTTCGACCCGACCCCTCCGACGATCAAGTTAGTGATGTGGAGAGGGTGGTGGAAGAGGGAGTGCTTTTGTGTCAGTTGTGTTTTTTCTTCCCCCTTTTCGTTTAGAACTGTGGGGTATTTATAGATGAGTTTGATGTTACCTGATGTGGCTGCTCGCAGGGGCAGGACAGTACCTTGCGTGGCGTTTGACATGGCCACTGGGGCTGCGTGGAGGACCGGGCTACCGTAGGGTATGGGCACGGCTCGGTCGACGTGCTCCTTTGCCTCGATCACGCGCGCGGGGTCAGACAACGATGAAGCAATTGTCTGAGTGCGGATGATGTCAGCGCAGGTCAAGTCAGCATTATTGCTTGCTTCCTCGGGCAGTGCGTTCACCTGGTGCGGCTGACGTCGTGGCGCGCTACGTTGTCATTTTCGCCCCTATCACTCCTAATTTTCCTTGGATCCATATGAAAGTAATGCTGTTTTTCCATTGTATCTGCTCGGATAAGCCATCCCTCCTCCTCCTCCTCCTCCTCCTCCTCCTATGTTTTGAATATTTTCATGGATTATTATGTGATAAGACATATTTTGGTCCCGATTCACACGTCACGTCCCAACCAGTGTCAGAACCCGATGTTACAAGCCGTCAGAACCCAATGACACACGTCAAGTCGGGTTCCGTACTAAAACACTATACGACATGACTATCTCGAGAGCTCAGGGCGGTACGGTCTAACGCTGCTCAGACATCCCCCCAAGACGCCAGCTCGTCAGAGAGGCCGTCCCATCCCACGAGGGTCAACAGCCACACCGAACTGAGGCACAACCGATCCTCGGATGATAGTATAAAAACTTTTGATTGGCACTCGGCCAAAGGGGGGGATCGATATAAAACAAACACTCCACTGACTTGCTCATCAGAGGGGCCAAAGTCGGGGATCACCCGACGAAGACCATTTTTGTAGAAAAGCGGCCGCCCACGACTTGCGAGTGTCTCAACCCGAGAATCGTCATCCAGTGTACGAGGACGCGCTGCCAACCATCCCGGAGACAGAGAGAAGCGGCCAAATCATGAGCCTACTCACTTCGCAAGAAGCTCCCGACATCGGCCCATGGACCTAACCGCGCTGACTCATCAACAGCGGTACTTTTGTTCACCAACATTTTGGCGCTAGAAGGAGGGCGCGATGTCGTAGGAGCAACCGACAGGAGTCCTCCCCAAGGAACAAGCCTCGACCAGCCTCCCTTCCGTCGAACCCGAAAGTCAGGCCCTCCCCGCCATCGGAGATGGGGGAATCCCGACTTCAATGCCATATCGCTACTGGTGTCTATTCAATGACTCGGGGTTGTCGCCCCCAGGGCTCACCACAGGGCCCTCGGTCGTAACGCTCGAGGTGTTCCTTAGCCTGACTAAGCAAGTGCAGGCCACGTCGGGCATGATACAAATGCTCGCTCCAATCATTCCTCAGATCGTGCAGCTAGCAATGCCCCCGATCGACCTGACCCGATCGGTAGCAGCTGAGCGAGGAGCAGGTCGAGACCCGAGAAGCCCGAGGGCAAGCAATGGACCTAAGAGGTCCACCCTGGGAGAACATACCCGCACCCTGCCAAGTCACGCTACCTCATCTCGAGCCTGACACCGTATCTTCCAACTCGACGGATGACTCGCTCAGGGCCCAGCTATCTCGGGTCAGCCAACGCCTGGACGCGTTCCAACACGAGTTCCAAAAATCACGGAGCGAGTCCAGCGAAGGTGGCTCGGGTGGGTCCCCTTTCACTCAGGAAGTACAGAACAAGCCTATACCCCTCAACTTTAGGTTGCCAACGTTGGAGACATACGATGGCGACTCTAACCCCATGGACCACGTCTCCGAATTCCGGGCCCAGATGACCCTCTATGGCACCTCCGATGTATTGATATGCTGGACATTTCCAACCACTTTGAGGGGACCGACATGAGCATGGTTCAACCGGCTACGCCAATCCTCGATGTCATCCTTTAACCAGCTTTCCGAGGAGTTCGAGCAAAACTTCCTCACCAGCGCATGACCTAGGCCTTTCATGGCCACCCTGCTCGCGCTATCCCAGCGCGAAGACAAGTCACTCTCTTAGTTCATGGCATGTTTTGCCACCGAGATCTAGGGATTTCCGGACGCTCACCCCTCTCTAATCTTGCAAGGCTTTTTGATGGGTTTGAAGCCTTCGAGGTTCTTCTGGTCGCTGATCGAGAAGCCGCTAGCGACCATCTCCGAAATGCTCTAGCGCGCCAACCAATACGTCGCCGTTAAGGCGTTGGTGGCGGGGAGGCGCATGGAAGGCAAGAGGCCAAGGGCAGAACTCTCCTAGGGAACAACCTCAACGACCCTAGGACCACCCCGCCACGAGCTTAGCCGACAAGAGCTACTACTCCCGAGGCCCCCGCCTCTCCCCCTAAATATGTCTCGCACCGAGATCTTCCTCCAAATTAGGGAAACGGGTCTCTTGCAATAACCCCGTCCTATGAAGGCCACTCATAGAGATCAGTCCAAATATTGCAGGTTCCACCGGGACCACGGTCATGACACGGAGGATTGCCATGACCTCCAGAATCAAATAGAGGCACTGATCTGGAGAGGTCACCTCGGACGCTACCTCAAATCTCGGTACATGACTCCACACCCCAGGGGACCCGTTGAGAGACAAATCGACGTCATCTCCGGGGGACCAGTGGTTGGTGGCAGCAGCTCTGCGGCGAGAAAGGCCTACGCCCGCAGCCCTGTCAAGAAACGCCCCCGGCCTGAGCTTGAGCCTGAAATCACCTTCGAGGCCGGGGAAGTCGAGAGCTCCCATCATGACGACGCTCTAGTGATCTCCATCCAGATAGCCAACGCCCGAGTCAAGAGGGTGATGGTTGAAACTGGGAGTTCCGCCAACGTTCTTTACTTCGACGCCTTCAAGAGGCTCGGCTTGATCGAGGAGACCTTACCCTATGGCGTCAGCACTCATAGGATTCACAAGGGATTCCATCTCCCTACTCGGGACCACGGTCCTCCCCGTCACCATTGGGGAGGAGCCGAGAGCAAAGATAATAATGACCACCTTCATGGTCGTCGATCTACCCTTGGCCTACAACGTCATTTTCGGCCACCCAACACTCAACAAGATAAAGGCGGTGGTTTCCACCTACCATAGGGCCATTAAATTTTTGACCATGGTAGGGATTAGGGAGGCCCGAAGTGACCCAGGGGAGTCAAGGTGATGTTACCTCGCTGTGGTTACTCTCCCGAGAAAGTCGCACCCAGCTCAAATTCCTGATCCCCATGAAGGACCCATAATGCAAATGCCGCTGGAGCCTCCTGAGCCACTCATCGAGGTACCCATAAAGAGGAGCTGACCCGACCTGACGGTCAAGGTCAGGACCACGCTCCTCGAGGCAGACCAGCTCCACTTCATTGATTTTCTGAGGAAGAACGCTGACATATTCGCGTAGTCCCTCAAGGAGATGCCCGAAATCGTCCCAGAAGTGGCCCAACACCGGCTCAACATCGACCCCGAGGCACTACCGGTGAGACAAAGACTGAGGAAGTTTGCCCCCGACCGGCAAAAGGAAATCGGAGATGAGGTCGATCGCCTTATAAAGGCCGAATTCATTACTGAGGTTCAATACCCCAAGTGGCTGTCAGTCCTCGTTAAGAAACCTAATGGAAGTTAGAGGATGTGTGTTGATTATACCGATCTCAACCGGGCATGCCCCAAGGACTGCTATCCGCTTCCTAGGATCGACGAACTAGTCGACGCCACCACGGGCCACGAACTCCTAACATTCATGGATGCATTCTCAAGCTACAACCAAATCCGAATGGCAACCCAAGATCAAGACACGGCCTTCGTCACCGACTGAGGGGCGTATTGTTAAAAGGTGATGCCCTTCGGCCTAAAGAATGTTGGGGCGACTTACCAAAGGATGGTCGACAAACTTTTCAAGCACTAGCTCGGGAGGATTATGGAGGTACACGTTGACGACATGATTGTCAAGAGCAAGGCCGCAAGCACACACCTGGACGACTTGGCGGAAACATTCAAAACACTCAGGCGGTTCAACATACGTCTGAACCCTGCGAAGTGCATCTTCAGGGTCAGCTCGGGGAAGTTCCTCAGCTTTATCATTCACCAGCGGGGGATAGATGCCAACCCAGAAAAGGTGCGAGCCATTACCAAGATGCACTCCCCCCGCTCGGTCAAAGAGGTACAGCGACTTGCTAGGAGGATGGCAGTGCTTAGCAGGTTCGTGTCGCGTTTAGGCGACAAGTGCCTCCCCTTCTTCTAGGCTCTGCGATGGGCTGACAACTTTACATGGACCCCGGAGTGTGAGGAAGCCTTCGAGAAGTTGAAGGCGTTCCTCGCCCGAGCCGGGTGAAACCCTTGTTCTCTACTTGGCAGCCTCGGCATAGGCCGTCAGCTTAGTGTTAGTCTGGGAGATACCACCAACGCAGCAACCCATACATTATGTCAGCCATATCCTTAGGGGGCCCGAGGCATGGTACTCCCCAATCAAGAAGCTAGCTCTTGCTCTTATCAAAATGACCCGAAAGTTACGGCCCTATTTCCAAGCCCACAGGATCAAAGTAATCACCGACCAACCACTACGACAGATCCTCTCCAACTTTGACACATCAAGTCGCATGCTATGATGGTCGGTCGAGCTCAGCGAGTTCGACATTCAGTAGTGCCCCAGGACCGCCATCAAAGCTCAGGCACTAGCTGATTTAATTTCTGAGCTAACTCTTGAAGACCATGCTGTGGGGTGGAAGAACAATCAAAACACATGGACCCTACACGTGGATGGCTCATCTACTACCGGAGCGACTGGGGTCAGGCTTATTCTCAAAGGTTCGTTGGGAGAGACCTATGAGAGGTCGCTCTAGTTGTAATTCTGAGCAATAAACAACGAGGCCGAGTACGAGGCGCTGCTCCACGGCCTACGCCTCGCTCTGGAGATGCATGTAGACGACCTTGAAGTCTTCAGTAACTCCCAGCTGGTGACGGGACAGGTCATTAGGAGCTACGAAGCTTGGGACCCAACGATGGTGTCATACTTGATGGAGGCGAAGCGACTCGCCCATCATTTCAACCGCCTTTCGATCGCTAGAATACCTCGGGTGTAGAACGTGCGAGCTGACGCGCTGGCCAGATCAGCCTCCACCTGCAGCCCGGGGTCGGCCCAGCAACCGAGTTCGTAGCGACACCGACGGTAACGATTCACGAGGTCGCCGAAATGAATTTACCACCGAGTTGGATGGAGGAGATCCTCTGCTACAAAATGGGCAGAGAGGAGCTCGACGACCCGATGGCTACGAGATAGTTGAGGCAAACCCAAGCCTGGTACCATGTCATTGACAGAAAGTTATACCAAAGAGCCTTCTCTCAACCCCTCATACGCTGACTTGCGCCATCAGAAGTCGAGACGGTCCTCGCCGAGCTTCATGAGGGGATTTGTAGGGAGCATGTCAGGGGATGAACCTTGGCCTTTAAGACTCTTCGGCAATGGTACTATTGGCCAACCATGTGCTAGGATGCCATGTCATACATGCAGCAATGCCCACAATGCCAAAGGCACGCCCGACTGCCACACCGGCCAGCGGTTCCCCTCACTTTGATAGACGTGGCTTGGCCCTTTGCCTAATGGGGGCTCGATCTCCTTGGACCATTCCCTCCAACATTTGGTCAGCGACGCTTTCTCATGGTCGGGGTCGACTACTTCACGAAGTGGGTTGAAGTTGAACCCTTGGCCTCTATTACCGAGAAGCAAGTCTAGAACTTCACATGGAAGAATATCATCACCTGGTTTGGGATCCCAAAGGCTATCATCGCCGACAATGGAACTCAATTAAACAACACTAAATTCAAGGCTTATTGCCAGTCGTACGGGATCTAGCTGAAGTTTAGCTCGATCATGCACCCCCAAGCCAACGGCCAAACCGAAGTGATGAACCGAGCGATTTTAGAAGGCCTCAAGAGGAGAATCTAGGCGTATATTGTGTTAGAAAATAAATAGATAAACAAGTTGTAGAAGTAGTTGATTGTTATTAACATATCCTCCTTCCTTTTATACAGGTTAGAAGGGAGAATTTTCCTCAACAGATTAGAGGATTTCCCTCAACAGAGTAGAGAGATTTCCTCAAACAGTTAGGAAATCTCATCTACTTATCATGCCCCCGCAAGATGATGCTCCGATCAAGGAGGCCAATCTTGGACTGATGTAATGCAAAAAGTTTACGAGCTAGAGGCTTCGTAAATGAGTCGGCCAATTGATCAGCCGTATGAACATGAGAAACACGAAGTTGACGGCGGATAACTTGATCGTGTACAAAGTGGAAATCGATAGCAATATGTTTCATGCGGGAGTGGAATACCGGATTAGCGCACAGATAGGTAGCTCCAATGTTATCACAATATATTGTAGGGGTGGAATCGATGTTGAGTTCCTGGAGTAGATTCGTGATCCAATTGAGTTCTGCAGTGGTAGAGGCAATGACACGGTATTCAGATTCGGTTTTGGGCCAGATCGAAATGATTGTCTTTTGCTTCTTAGAACTCCAAATGATTGGATGTGCACCAAGGAAGATAATATACCCTGATGTGGATGTTCTATCATCAAGGTTACCCGCCCAATCAAGCATCGGCAAAGGCATGAAGACAAAGTGGAGAGTATTTACGAAAAAAGAGTCCATGATTTAAGGTCCCTTTAAGATATCGTAGAAAGCCTCTTGACCGCACCAGGTGTAAAGTAGATGGTTGATGCATAAACCGTGATAATTTGTTGACAAACAAATGAGATGTCCGGGCGCGCGAGAGCTAAGTATTGTAAAGAGCCAACAACTTGGCGGTATTGAGTGGGTTCTCAGCGGGACTTCCATCCGATAATTTGAGAGAACCACTAGTAGAGATGGGGTTGTAACTGCATTTGCATCCTGCATGTTTGTCTTTAATAACAAATCTTGAATGTACTTGCGTTGTGATAAAATGAGACTGAAGATGTGAAGGTAGCTTCGACGCCGTAAAGTAGCTCAAGGGTCCGAGATCCTTAAGAGAATCGAGCTGCCAACCGCTTGATGAACGCTTGAATGCTGATGGGATTGTTGCCTGTGACAATAATATCATCCACATATACCGAATATACATTGTGTTTCCATGATAATGTCGCAAAACAACGGCGTCGATTTGGAGTTAAGAAAGCCGACGAAATAAAAAAAAATGAGCTAAGTTTAGTGTACCAAGCTCTCGAGCCCCATCGAAGTCCATAAATGGCTTTCCTCCAAGTTTGCAAACATGTTGTGGATACTTGAGGATGAGTAAAACCGGGGTTGTTGCATAAAAAACATCTTCGATAGAGATCCCTCAGAGAAATGCATTATTAACATCCAATTGTCGTAATTGCCGCCCTTTAGTGGTAGCCGGACTCAAGATGAGCCGGATTGTAGTGGGTTTAACAAATGACTAAACGCCTCAAAGAAATCAACCCCAGTGTCGTTGATGAAACCCTTTGGCACAATTGCGTGCCTTTATATCGGGCAACAGAGCCATTTGGGTTCCGCTTTAATTCTAAAGACCCACTTACACCCGATGATGTTTTGTGAATGATGGAAAGGAATGAGATCCCACGTTGAATTATGGAGGAGGGTATTATATTCCTCACTCATGACAATACGCCAATATGGAGATTTTTGGGCTTGAGTAAAGGTGGTGGGTTCAACGTTGGGGGATGAGGAATTCATGATAGCTTGAAGGTTAAGTACCTGACGAGGTTTAAAAATACCATGCTTAGAGCGAGTGGTCATAGGATGATTAGAGATGACAGGATTGGGAGGTGATGTTGGGTGAGGATCTGTGGCATAAGTCGGGTCAAGTGGAGACACGTCAGGGGCACTTGGGCAAGAAGGAGATAAAGAGGATGGTTGTGTCTCGGAACATATTGCCCCATCAATTGGGGAAGAGTGGAGTGGAGTAGGAACGGGCAAGTGTTGAACTGGAGTGATATAGTGCGGATCAGGAGGGGAGGAAGTAGACGAAGTCATGGGAGGCTCGTCCGATTGGACCGAAGGTATACCCCAAAAGAGATAGTGAAGTGGTCCGTATGGCGTGATATGGAAGGGTTTGGAAAGGAAAGTTAGACTCAACAAAGACAACGGGACGTGATATGAAGATTTTGTGAGTGTGGAGATTATAGCAAATGGAAAGCATTATGTTCAAGTAAGTAACCAATAAAGACACAAGGAGTAGATCGGGATGTTAACATATGAGAGGCATAGGGACGTAACCAAGGATAACATAAACAACCAAACACTCGGAGTTTACGAAGGTTAGGGGGTTTGTGAAATAGTGTGTCAAAGGGGGATCGGTATTGTAGAACTGGTGTAGGCATTCAATTAATTAGGTAGACAGCAGTTTGAAAGGCTGCTGTCCAAAAGTTGAAGGCATGGAAGCCCTGATGTAGAAGTGTGAGTCCGGTTTCTACTATATGCCGATGTTTGCGTTGCTCGCAAACCAACTAGTTGAGGCGTATGTGGGGAGACTTGAGGTGTTGAATGCCATAAGTCGAGAGATGGGATGCCGTGGCTTGATATTCACCACCACCATCGAGTAGACTGTCTTAATGGTAGACTGAAAATAGTTTTCACCCAACTTCCGGAAAGTGAAAAAAATGCGGAAACGCCGATTTATGGGAAAAGAGGATATATCCATGTGTACTTAGAGAAGTGATCTACAAAAATAACATAAAATCGAAACTTATCAAAAGATAAGATTGGAGCAGACCCCAAACATCGGTATATAATTTCAAAAGGTTTAGAAGAGGAAATGGAAGATGAGCCAAAAGGCTACCGATGACTCTTATTACTAAGACAAGCATCACAATGCATCATAGAATTAGTGGACTTAAAAAGAGGAAGAGAGTGACGAGATAATAATTTCTGCTGAATAAAGGACGAGGGATGACCAAGCCGACGATGCCACATATATCAATTGGAGCCGCAAATGTAAGAATGAACAAAATGGGTCAAGTTATTCGAGAGGTTGACGGCCATTCAGAAATGTTGTCTTTATTCGGCCTTGGACCAATGATGCCCCCGTGCTCAAGTCCTTAACAAGAAAAGAATCAGAAAGAATTCAATGGAAGTATTGTTATGTTTGCAAAATTGAGAAACAGAAATGAGGTTATGTTTAATATGAGGAGCACATAAAACATCATCGAGCATAAAATGTATTAGAGTCGAATTAAGCGCCAGGAACCAAAGATGAGTTATAGGAAGTCCTTTACCATCACCGATGATGATATCTTCATCGCCACCATAGGGATTGTGAAGAGACAAATTCTGAAGATCAGCGGTGATGTGATGAGAGGCACCAGAGTCGACAATCCAGTTGGACTGGCTAGGTGTCGGAGAAGTTAGGAGATTTGCCTGAGGCCAGTGTGACGGAGCAGGGAGGCGGGGACGAGACCGGCAAACTTTAGCGAGTGGCCGACTTTGTCACACAGTTGGCAAACGACCCGTCTTTGATGGCTCGGTAGGGCAGGACGCCAAGACGGATGATGGCTGGAGTTGCCACTTTCTGAGAAGTGATGACTAGGAGGATAGGAGGGGTGTTGCATGGAACTCACAGAATCAAGAGGCGCATTAGCCAAACCTTGGGTGATGTTCGCGCGAAAGTACCGAAAGTGCTCTTCCATTTAGACTTATGACCCGACTTGAGCAAAGTGACAGTTGATCCAGGTAGTTTGTCCGCACGCTTCAAGTACATCTCGTAGTCAGTCAGCTTATCATAGAGATCTTCAAAAGAGATCATGAAGTCGCGTGTCCGAATTGCAGCAGCCAATTCCTTTGTAGTCGGTGTCGAGACCATTGAGGGTATGAATGACAACCTCTTCGTCACATAGAGAATGACCTATTATGGCCAAGTCATCAATGATAACCTTGATGTGTTGTAGATAATCGAGATACTACTTCCCTCTTGTTTTGTCACCATAAGCTTGGATAGAAGACTCGAGCTTATGAAAGTACGCCAATGATTTGCCGTGGGTGGTTTGCGGTGTAGACCATGCATCAGCAAATCACACATGAAGATATCAAGGAGCAAATGAGATCCAAAGAACCAAGCTTGAATGGCTTGGAGGATGAGACGATCTTGACGTAGCCACGCCAGTGAGTGGATTGGGTAATGGACTGGGATCGCCGGGATGTTGAGCATGGCCGGAGGACATATGAAAGAGCCATCAATGTAACCTAGCAAGTCGATCCAAATAAAAGATTAGAAAATTGAGCTCGCCAGATCGATAGTTGCCACCCTTTGATAACTTAAAGGGTATCGCCAAGACAAAGATTGATGGAGATAAGCCCCGAGAAGAATAAGAAGTGGGAGTCCCTACAGAACCAAACATCGAAGAAGAAGTGAACGAAGACATTTTTTTTTTTTTCGTTTTTTTTTTTTTTTTTTTTTTTTTTAAGTGGAGAATGAGGGAGGGGGCTACTGCTATAGATTGCTGCGGCAGATTGGGCAATCTACAACAGTGCCCAAAGTTGTCGGCAGCTGCTGTGGATTGCTGCTTGCTGCAGTAAATTGTAGAGGCTGCAGTTTGTCGAAAGGCCGCGAAAACTGTAGCGATTCTCAAGACTGTGGTTCGCTACTGTTGATTGCTGCTTGCTGCAGCGGATTGTAGAGGCTGCAGTTCGTCGGAAGATGGCTGCGAAAACTGCAGCGGTACTCAAGACTACGGTTCGCCGGGAAATGGCCGCGAAAATCTGCAGTGTTACTCAAGGAAACTGCAGTGAGAGAAATCTACAGCAATTAGATGTAGACTATGGTTCGCTGCTGTGGATTGCTGCTTGCTGCAGCGAATTGGAGAGGCTGCAGTTCGCCGGAAGATAGCTGCGAAAACTGCAACGGTACTCAAGACTACGGTTCGCCGGGAAATGGCCGCGAAAATCTGCAGTGTTACTCAAGGAAACTGCAGTGAGAGAAATCTGCAGCAATTAGATGTATAGAGAAAAGCAGCAGCGAAAGCTGCTGTGGTAGAGGAAGGAAGATGCAGCAGTTGCGGTTGCTGCTGGCTGGGAAGCGACCGCGACAGCGAAGGAGGAAGACGCAGCAGCCGTCGTTAAGCAAGGAAGACTGAGCGAGGAAGACACCATCATTCGCCGTTCATAGCTATTGAGGAGGAGGACATCGCCGTTAAGGAGGCGCCGTTGTGTAGAGGGGAAGCGGCAGCCGCTGCTGCTGCGGTAGAGGAAGATGCAGCAGTTCGCGACCGCTGCTGGCGGAAGCGAGGAAGGCACCGCTGTTCGCCGTTCACCGCTATTGAGGAGGCAGTGAGAGAATGTTTTCCTCCTTGCGTGACGACGACGGAGAGTGTCTGCTGTAGGCAGCAAATAGGAGAGGGAGCAAGGCCCGCGAAGAAAAGCAAGACCGACGATGAAGAAAGAGAAGAAGTGGATGAGCAAAGCCAAGACGATGCTCGTTACTGGCTCTGAATCCCTGTCTTGTGCTTCTTCAGTGACTCCGCTTGAGGCAGCATGTTACTGTGGCCGCCCACTTGAGGCAGCATGTTACTGTGGCCGCTTGGCCGCTTGGCTAACACACGGCGATACGCCAAGGAGGAACTGCTCTGATACCATGTTAGAAAATAAATAGATAAACAAGTTGTAGAAGTAGTTGATTGTTATTAACATATCCTCCTTCCTTTTATACAGGTTAGAAGGGAGAATTTTCCTCAACAGATTAGAGGATTTCCCTCAACAGAGTAGAGAGATTTCCTCAAACAGTTAGGAAATCTCATCTACTTATCATATTGTGCCTAGGTGGACAACCTTCCTAACATCCTATGGGCAATACGAATGACTCCCAAAACTGCCACAAGGGAGTCTCCATTCAGCTTGGCGTTGGGGACCGAAGCGGTCCTTCCACCCGAGATGTTATTCCCGACCCTGCGCACCTCCAATTATGAGCAAGGAGACTTTGAGAAGGGACTCCGAGCAAATCTGGACCTCCTTGAGGAAAGGAGAGCCAAGGCACATCTATGTGCCTTGGCATACAAGAAGGCTGACAGCTCGGATATACAACCGAAAGGTCCATCCACGACCAATCAAGGTCAGGGACCTCGTCCTCCAAAGAGCAGAAGTGAGCGACCCGACTTGAGCAAGGAGAAAGCGGACACCCAACTAAGAAGGCCCCTATCGAGTCTATGACGTGGTCCGAGAGGGGACCTACCGGCTCGAGACTATGGAGGGAAGTCCCCAGTCAAGAACGTGGAATGCAGCAAACCTGAAGAGATTTTACCCATAAAGGAGGCTAGTTGAGACATAGACAAGATATATGGGACCCGCGCACCCACAGTTGGGGAAAAGAGCAAGTAAGAATTTCAAAATAAAAGTGCTTCTTGATGATAGAAGATATACATATAGCGGTCGGGCGGCATAGCCCCAAACTTGACCAAAACAAACGGACAAAAGGAAAGGGGGCACAGCCCTTAGTTCGTGGGGTGCGGGGGGAGGGGGAAGTCTTGGGCCCATCGTCGAAGGGGATGTTCACTGGCATGTCGTCGTCCTGGTCCACCGGGTTGTCAACAAACGAGTCTGACTCGAGCTCCAGGTTTGGGTACTTCACCCGGAAGCGAGCACAAGCCACCTGATACCCGTACTCGTACGTGACCCGGCCTGACCTCACCAAGCCACGCTCGAACCTGGCGGACGCTTTGTACTCGGCGATCGCCTCCTCAACCCTCTTGGGCAGCCCCAGCCGCTCCTCCTTCAAGGCTTCCTCGGCGGCCCAGGCCGTGGACCTGGCAGTCTCGACGTCTTGGGAAAGGGTCAGCTGCTAGTCATCCAGCAATCGGATGTTTGACCGACTTTCTTCCAGCTCAGTCTTCAAACGAGCCACCTCCTCACCCAGTGTCGTGGCGCGCTCTTCGGTCGCAGCAACGACCTCTGGCTCCCTTGGCTTGTAGCTCTAGGTTCTCCTGCCGGAGGGCAGCGTCGATCTTCAACTAGCGCTTGATCGCCCGCTCATCGTCGAGGATTCAATCGATCAGTGCCATACCATAGTGCTGGCTCTGCACGAGGGTCGGTGTCAGCACCCAAGCAAGAGGGGATCAGGCAGGAAAAGAAGCAACCAGTTACCCAGATGAGCAACTTGGTCACCTGCTCTACCAGCACTTCGGAGGTGGAGCTATAGAGGTCCCTGGCCAGGGCTAGGTGCAGCACCTCTCGGATGAACTCCTGGGTAGTTTGCCCATCGCCCCAGAGGCAACTATCGACCTTGAGGGATGGCCAACGAGCGGCGTAGGGGGCCTCTGGCTCCCTGACCGGAAGATCGACAATATTCAGGCTTGGTATTGTCCATCGTCAGCCCAGGGATAGATGTGGCACAGCTCCCGTACAGTTAATGGGCATGTCGGCGCCCTCTTGGAAGGGTCGTAATCGGACGACTCGACCGACCCTTTCCCCTTCACACTTCCCAAGCCCTCCCCTTGGGCAGTAGCCCTAGGCAATTCCAAGGGGGCGCTCGAGCAAGTGGCCCGGCCTGTAGGCATCTTCCAAGCCACCGTCTTCGTCTTCCTAAGAGGGCGCCCCGATGCCAGAGATGTCGGCGCCCTCTTCGGCGTGCCCTCCAGCGGGACAACCTCACCTCCAAAACCGTCCCCATCTCGAGACGGGAGCTCGATGACCTTGGCGCTGGCCGTCTTCTTCACTGATCGCAGGTCCACCATTTCTGCAAAAATAAGCAACGATCAGATGGTTTGGGACGTGCGAACAAGCCATCATATGCGAATGGCCATACCCCCGTTAGTGGGGCTCAACTCTGCTTTGACCATCCACTCCTCGGTCATCTCCTTAATTGCCCGAGAAGAGGACAGGATGCCCCTCAGACGATCCACGACCGTTGTGTCTCCATCAAAGAGCAACGGGGGGGTGTTATCGATGATCCGAAAGGCCCACTCGATACTGAAGCCCCACTCTTGATCACAACTAACATAGAAGAAATGCCTCTTCCAACCTTTGTTGTTGGAGGGTGCACCGTTGATCTTGAAACTGCCACGGGCAGTCAAGTAATACCCGCCTTGTCCCCTACCCAAGCGGAAGCAAGCCAGAAAGAGGGGTTGGGACGGCTCGATCCCAGCCCCCTGACACTCCTAAATGAAGGCCACTAGGTAGTGCCATGAGTTCAGTGACACCTAGGATGGCGAGATCCCTTGAAAGCAAAGACAATCCCTGATGACAGGGTAGACAAGGAATCGTAGCCCCGCCTCGAGTGCCCCCACGGTCAACCCGAACCCGTCAGGAAACCGGTCATATGGCCGCTGCCCAAACTGGGGGGTGTACAGGCCGTAACATTCTGGGATGCGGTAGCGAACCCCGAGCACTCTCAGACGGTCCTTGGTTACCACCGAGTCCACGTCATGCCACGACTTGAAGGCCTCAAGGGCGGCTGAACTCTCTGAGGCCTCCGAGGAGGCACTGCCCGAAGACACACACACCACCTCGTCCCGAGAACTCCTCGAAGGAGAAGAAGAAGGGGATGGGGAAGGAGACGAAAACAAAGATGGAGAAGAGGACGAAAGCGAAGGCAGAGACATCACGACCTCAAGGTTGCGAAAAGAAGCCAGGGCGCGGGACGGGGATTGAAGAAAAGAGGATGGCGGAGTTGTAAGAAAGGAGCCGAGGCACGGGATGGAGGATAGATGGCAAAGGTGAGGGCAACTGCCCTGGGTAGGGTTTATAAAAGATGGGTAACCCATGACGAGGCGACGATTGGGGCTGCCCGAGAAGAGGAACAGTCGCAGCATTAAAGACTTGTCACAACCCCTTGGATCCGCCAGATTTGCCCATCTCGGAGCTCCCGCCAGAGGCGTCTCGTTACCCGAGAGCCCTCGCCAAAGGCCTTTCAAAACAATATTTCCCACTAGGCCCCGTGACGATCTACCCGACCCGCCACATGGCATGATGGCGGCCTGGCACGATGGCATCCTGGTATAAACCGACGTTCAGGTTATTAGTCATAGGTACCCAGCAAGCCAATCACGTGAGTGATGGCACGTGTGACTTGATAAAGAATCTTTTTGTTTATTATATTTTGGCATATATCACTTTATAACTATTGCGCGCACGCGCGCGCACACACACACACATATATATATATTATGATGTCCTTGGATTTGTGCAATGGGAATCGGATCGTGATGAGATCACAAAAATGAGATTGATTCACCTTTAAACATATATCCTAAATAATCTCGGTCATAGGTTACTCGAGAGGGACATCGTGATAACCGGACAAACTAGTGTGCTGTATACCTATCCATATGATGGATGCAGCTGGTCTCATAGCAGCTCATGTAGGGATACTAGGGATACAGTACAAGTGCTCATTGGAGAATGAGTTCACTGATTGATCCGCTTACGGAATGCTAGATGGTTGATGATGCCTTATTGTCAGACAGCGATTCTGTAGTCCTAGTGGTATATCTAGTCTTTAGACTTGAGACACCAAGGATGTCCTATATGAGTGCTCCACTCTTTGATACCAGACTTATAGGTTTGGTTGTCCCAGATCTAGTACAGTTGGTCATTAGGAGTTGTAGTCGACCTTATGAGGGCTATTGAGTGTCGATAGAGGATCATTCACTCTCAGCATCATGAGAGAAATATCCCATGTGTTCTTGCTCAGACAAATCCCTAGCTAGGGTCATTCGGGTTGAGGGAGAAAGAGTTCTTCGGGAGAATCCGATTAGAGCGAGATTCGAGTAGAAACCGTATGGGTCTGACAGCACCATGCTCGATATACGGTCTTTGGGATATTAGATGGATGAGGGACTATAGGTACATGGTAACTGAGGACAGATAGGTCCAATGGATTGGATTCCCCTGTATCATCTGGGGACTACGGCGTAGTGGCCTAGTACATCCGTAGTCGATGAGTCGAGTGAATTATTACAGAGATAATAATTCACTAAGTTAGAAGGAGTTTTGACAGGTATGACTCACGGCCAGCTCGATATTGGCCTAGAGGGTCACACACATATGGTAGGCATTGCGATGAGTAGAGGTTCGGATATGAGATATCCGACGGAGCCCTTGTCTTATTGGATATCCAATAAGCCCCTGAATTATTGGATCCCATGGACGAGATCCAATAAGAGCCCATGAGAGATTATTGGATAGAGTTCCACTAATCTAAAAGGCTTGAGTTATTGAATGCAGATCCAATACCCACTAGGGGAGGATCCATTAGGGATTGATAGGGGACCTCTATAAATAGGAGGGATTCAGAGCCTCATAGGCTAGAGCCTTTGTTTGCCTCTCCTATTCTCCTTCCCCTCTCCACCTCAGAGCAGGATTTGAGTTTTGAGGAGCGTCGTCGCAACCCTGCTGTGTGGATCACCGCTAGAGAGGAGAATGTTTGACCTCCTTCATCCTCTCCTAAGGATCTGCAAGGAAATAGGGATATACGATCTCCCTATGTAACACAATCTATTCTATACGCAGTTTTTCTAGTTTCGCGGATTTTGCGCACCAATCTTCGCACGACGACGAACATCACTTTGGGAATCGAGGATTTTTGTTTTCTTGTTCTTCCGCTGCGCATGTGATGTCGCCCCTAAGATTTCCCAACACAGGTACGCTTTAGATCGCTCCTGACTTGCGACCCGTTGACACCGAAACCGAAATCGAGCTTAATCACTTGGCCCCCAAGTTTGATTTCTGCCCGGGTCCTCTAGATCGCTCCCGACTTACGACTCGTCGACACCGAAACTGGAACCGAGCTTAATCACTCAGGCCCCAAGTTCGATTCCTGCCCGGGTCGCTCTAGATCGCTCCCGACTTGTGAACCGTCAGCACCGAAACTGGAATCGAGCTTAATCACTCAGCCCCCAGGTTCGATTCTTGCCCGAGTCGCTTTAGATTGTTCCCGACTTGTGACCCGTTGGCACTAAAACTGGAACCGAGCTTAATCACTCGGCCCCCAGGTTCGATTCCTGCCTGGGCCGGTCCAGATCGCTCTCGATCGCTCCCGACTAGTGACCCGTCGGCACCGAAACTAGAATCGAGCTTAATCACTCGGCCCCCAGGTTCGATTCCTGCCCGGGTCGCTCCAGATCGCTCTCGACTTGCAACCCGTCGGCGCCGAAACTGGAATCGAGCTTAATCACTCAACCCCCAGGTTCGATTCCTGCCCGGGTCGCTCCAAATCGCTCACGACTTGCGACCTGTCGGCACCGAAACCGGAACCGAGCTTAATCACTTGGCCCCCAAGTTTGATTCATGCCCGGGTCGCTTCAGATCACTCCCGACTTGCGACCCGTTGGCACCGAAACCGGAACTGAGCTTAATTACTCGGCCCCTAGGTTTGATTCCTGCCCGGGTCACTCCAGATCGCTCCCGACTTATGACCCGTTGGCACCGAAATCGGAACCAAGCTTAATCACTCGGCCCCCAGGTTCGATTGCCGCATGGGTCACTCCAGATCGCTCCTGACTAGCGATCCATCAACACCTAAATCGGAACCAAGCTTAATCACTCGGCCCCTAGGTTTGATTCCTGCCCGGGTCGCTCCAGATCGCTCCCGACTAGGACCCGTCGGCATCGAAACTGGAACCGAGCTTAATCACTCGGCCCCTAGGTTCGATTCCTGCCCGGGTCACTCAAGATCGCTCCCGACTTACGACCCGTTGGCATCGAAATCGGAACCAAGCTTAATCACTTGGCCCCTAGGTTCGATTCCTTCCCGGGTCACTCCATATCGCTCTCGACTTGCAACCCGTCGGCACTAAGACCAGAGTCAGATCCGGTCACTCAGCCCACAGGCCCAATCCAACACCTGAGCTACACCTCGCTATCAATCTTATGCCCGAGTCACATCTCGATCGATCTAGCGCCCGAATCACCGGCCTAGTCCGCTAATCCAAGTTGCTGCCCGTCAAGTCTCTAAACCGAACCACTCTGACTTGCTTGCTGACTTGCCAACTTGGCGACTATAACCCAGAGCCTGCAAAACCCGTCATTTGAACTGAGATACATCGGGCTCACCGCACAGGTCTCGCCTCGCCGGTTTCGACACTTCGGTTTCGCCTCATCAGGCCCCTACCATTCGATCAATAGGGTCAGTCCTGCCCGAATCATGGGGCACCGCCCCTCTAAATCGCCCCCCGATGAGTCAATCTAGCTTCCTCGCGTGGGTAGCCAACACAATCGCGTCATTCGGACCAAGGCATGCCTCCCGGTCCATTAGGGACCCCGTGACACGCCTTGGGGGGGGAGGGAGAGAAGTGATAAGACATATTTTGGTCCTCAGACAAATCACCGCCGACATTACATGCCACGTCCCAACCAATGTCAGAACCAAATGTTACACGCCATTAGAACCCCATGACGCACGCTAAGTCGGGTTCCGTACTAAAACACTGTACGACACGACTATCTCGAGAGCTTGGAGCGGTGCCGTCTGACGCTACTCAGATATCCCCCCAAGACACCAGCTTGTTAGAGAGGCCGTCCCATCCCACGAGGGTCAGTGGCCACACCGAACCGAGGCGCAATCGATCCTCGGACGATAGTATAAAAATCCCTGACCAGCACTCTGCCAAAGGGGGGATCAATATAAAACAAACACTCCATTGACTTGCTCGTCGTAGGGGCCAAAGTCGGGGATCACTCGATGAAGATCATTTTTGTAGGAAGGCGGCCACCTGCGAGAGTCTCAACCCGGGAATCGTCATTCAATGTATGAGGACGCGCTGCCAACCATCTCGGAGACAGAGAGACGCGGTCATCTCATCAGCCTACTCACTCCGCAAGAAGCTCCCGACATCGGCCCGTGGACCTAACCACGCTGACTTATCAACAGCGGGACTTTTGTTCACCAAATCGCCAAACAAGGAGTTCACACAATAAAATGGATGTCGTTAAAGTGCTTAATAGCGACGTTTGAGAGGCTGAGGAAGTTCGTAGACGCCTTTCGCATGGGTTCCTGAAAGCTAGTCGAAGGTGGCGTGCTGCAGAGAGCGAGATACATCAAATGCAATGGTTCGATAGGAACTGGGAGAGCAGTGTTTGTAGTATATTCGTGGGAGAAGAACAGAACAACTTTATTGAATCTCACATGAAGATGAAGGTGTGATTCTCATATACATTAAACACTTGTGCCAGAAATTATAGAGTTAACTGAGTAGCTGAGAGAGAAATAGAATGCTCAATTATCGAAAAGTAACTCTATGATAAGGAAAATATGATGTTGAATTCAAATAGTATTGTTTACAAGGGCATGAATTCCATCAACAACGTTATGTACAACCACTTTGCCAGCCCTGACATGCACCTGCCGTGTGAAAGACACCAGAAGTGAAGGGGGTTTGTGGGCCAGGCGTTGACCAAACCTTGTGGGGAACACATCAACGAGATCAGCCCAATCGTGACGGACGTCTCGCAGGAAAGAAGTGTGTGCCAAGAACCACGGTGGTCTTCGCATGGAAGGGGATTCTTTTCAGAAATGAGATCGAACAAAAGGGAGAGGAAGCAACTCGATAAGCTTCACGTTCTAATGATGAGAAGCGAGCATGGCGACTTCTCTTTCGGAGTTCACTGGTCCTCTCTGTGTTTATATTATGGAGATAGCGGTGCTGTGGGCAACACTAGGTGTAAGGTTTTGCCTAACTAATCGAGCTTTCCGATCCGTGACAAGCCCAAGCTTGGTTCCACCTTAAACTCTGAGGTCCTTCTCGTCCTTAGGAGTCGGTCACGGTCGTCCTCCCCCTTATGCAGGTCAGTGAACTGCGGATGTTGTCCCAGCTATCACAAAAGGAGTTTGGGTTTCTCCAAACTTCAGCAATACTACTCTTCAAACCGTGACTGTTGCACCCAACTGCAATAGTATTTCCTTGCAAATCTATTTAGATAAAAGAAAACATAATTCCTTGCTGATCTTACTAGTAAAGTTCCAATGCTGCAACAAGAGCCTACGACTTACCAGTGAAGTTCTTATCAAGGTGTTGCCCCCTGTTCTAGCCGGTGAGATCCATTCAGCCAAGAAATCCTCAAGGGAAGGAAAGCTTAAATCGTATTCATCAAGGTTTTTTGAGTAAAAAGGGTTATGTTTCCATACGGTACTCGTTTAATCGAGTTAAGGTATCCTATAATTCCGTTGAAATTATTGGGTATCCAATCTGTCTCTCCATTCATTGGTCTCCATCCATCCCTGACATGGTACCGCCTCACTGTGAGTAGCAAATGCGTAAGGCTGCCATCCATGCTTTGACTCGGTCAAGTCCAACAAGTTTGACCCAACGAGTGTTGGGGACCACAGGGTGAGCTTACCGTTCGTTTTCCCCCACTCTTCCGGTGTTTATTTAAGTGGAACTCCGCTGTGGATTATGTTTGGGTTGCATGATTAATAAAGATCATCATGTCCGCGTACTTGGTTCGAGTTACCAATCCCGAACCAGACGACCAAGATAAGGGGTCACCAGATTGCGTTTCGCGAGCAAAGACTGAGCATTCGTTGGACAAGCTAAACTTATAACCAAGTAAGTTAAGCATGGGAAGGAGGATTCTACTGTCCGATTCCCTATCCGACGTGATGCTTGACAGAGCAAAACAAAGATTAAGTCGACTCTCTAATCTGACATCAACGTCACAAAGGCTTCCTGATCATAAACAATTCTGAGATCATCGACCTGAAACCAGATTCCTGGGTCAGCTAGCCAAGTGGATCCAGTTGGAGGTTGTGTCAGTCCTATGTATCTTTACTGTCACTGTCAGAGACCAGTTCCTGCCCTTGCAGCAGCCTTATCCTGTGTGACCGACTCACGTCGCGTATTCCCCGATTGCATTAAGTCTGCAAGACTTAATGGTAGAAGCTTCTCTTTTCTTCTTCTGGGCATGTGCATGCGCCAGCATCATAAGAAGCACGATGGGTGGATTACTTAGGTGTGAGGGGAAGATGAGCTTGTTGGGCATGAGTTGGGAGCTCCGGCTCTCCGATCACGGGAATCCGGCTTCTTGCTGCAGTCACGAGCCTTCTTGGCGATGACTGCATCCATCTGTTCTTAGCTGTAGAACACCAGAATCCTATGGTGATGCAGTGTGCATGCGTCCCTGCATTATTGCATCTTCTCTAACATTGCCCCTCTCTATGGGAACCGTAAAACCCAGATTACCGAACCCACCGCGGGTTACCATCGTGGATGATTCATAATATGCCAATGGCGCTGTAGATCGAATCAGGGACGCTGTCATTTCTGAAAATAGCCTCTTCACTTCAGCCCTGCTGCCGGGTGGCGAAGCCTCCGTCACTCCTCGTTGGAGTAGCAAGGGTATCTCCTCCTTGGATTGAGAGCTGAAGTGCCCCCTACCCTGTCATAGCCTGCCACCCCTCGGCTCGTCCTACCTGTTGCCTGTCGCCTGCTATAGTTGTAGCTCCATGAAAATTCCAAAAGAAAATGGAAGAGCATCTTTAAGAGGCCAAGATTTGATCATACGTTACTGACGAGCATGTAGATAGAAGACAGAAAGGGGTGCTCCATATCTAATGGTCTCAAGTCTTTTCCTGGGACGGAATGTGTTGTGCAACGTGAGCGCGTAAGAAACGGTGGAGACGAAGGCTTCTGATCTCCGAGGACAAAGGAGCCTGCAGTACTGCTATAATTGGCCGTGGCAGGGCAGGGTTCAGAACTCACCTTTATCAAGCCTGACAGATGCTTTATTACTGGGAACGCACCCATGCATGCATGGGGGGTAACTGTCATTGCTTGCTTCGTGTATACCAGTCTGCTCCTGTCTTTTTGGCTCCTCCACTGGGAGTGCGCGAATATAGGCCAACGCTAGCTTTTTTTTGGTTCCGAGGGAAACACTAAATCGTAGGTTAATTAGGTCTGTCATTTTACTGGGTATTCGAATATGTTGTCTCTTAGCTTCGACTTGCATCACTCGTGGAGGAAGATTAAATGTTATTGCCACGATTTTAAATTAGCTTCGTGCAACACGAAGAGGGTTCCACTGATTCTTGTTCCACAGCATGTCAGGTGTGTCTCCAATATTTCTCTCGTTACTCCCTCACCGCTCTCCCTTCCTAGTCTTTGCTTGCACATCTTTGGCTAAGATCCTTTCTCTCTTCTGCAGCTTCTCTCTCTCTCTCTCTCTCTCTCTCTCTCTCTCTCTCTCTCTCTCTGGAATCTCGATTAAGAGTTCGTGTTCATCTCAACAACTCCAGACCATCGTCCGGTCTGCTTGCATGACCAGTTTCCCCTCTTCCACTCGATGACAATCACAAGTATCAAGCAAACCTTCCTTTACCTATAAATCCCATGTACGCATGAAGGTATTGAATAGGGCCTCCACTTTACCTCCACCGCAGGAAAACTAACAAAACCATCCATTGTCCTCTTCCCCATATCCAATCCCCTCGTCATTTCCAGAGGCCTTTCTCCTTCCGTTACCACCACGGAAACGAAAATGGCTGATGATCTGCAAAGCCGCAAGAGCATTGCCACCGCCACAGCACTGAATCCGAGACAGCAAGGGCTCAAGTGCCCCCGGTGCGACTCCCCCAACACCAAGTTCTGCTACTACAACAACTACAGCCTCTCCCAACCAAGGCACTTCTGCAAGACCTGCCGAAGGTACTGGACCAAAGGTGGCGCGCTCCGGAACGTGCCCATGGGCGGCGGCTCCCGCAAGAACAAGAAATCCAAATCCTCGGCCTCGTCGCGCCTTCCGGCGGCTCCCCTCTCTGGGTTCCCCGAAACAGGCAGCAGCCTCAAATTTCTCGATGGACTTCCCTCTTCGGTGGCCATGGACTTCCAAATAGGTCTGCCCGCCGCCTCAGGGCTCCATGATCCGGCTACATCCACGGTCTTCAACAGCAACCAGTTCATCAACTTTGTCGACATCTCGCGCGGTGCAGCGCTCTCTTCTGATGCTACCACCCAGGCGAGCTTCAATTACCCAATCTCTGCTGCAGGGGTACTGTATAATGAGACCAAAGGTCCATCTATATCCTCTGCTGCTGGCAGCAGCAGCATTGTATCTTCCATCGAGTTCCTGAGCTCCATCAACCAGGACCTCCATTGGAAGCTTCAGCAGCAGAGGCTGGCTATGATCTTCGGAGGGGAAGCTCATAAACAGAGTAGTAGCCCACTGGAGATCCAACAGGAATTTATATCTTTCGAGGTATCAGACATAGCCACAGATGAAGTTTGTGGCTGCAGTGAATCCGGAAATACATGCGTTGCTACTGGGACTAATAGTTCGATGGCATGGTTGCCGGAGAGTTCTAATTACACCATTCCGACTTCGACGGCAATAAGTATCAACAGCGTCGGCAACGTCGACGGCAACAACAGTGTCGACAAGAGTAGTACCGACATCAACATAAGCTATTGGAACGGAATCCCGGCATGGAATGACATACCACAGTTCTCAACGTTGCCTTATTCGGTGGATATGGAACTATAACATGTAAGTAACTTTTCCAGCTTATTGTTCCCTTCGAGGTCTTGGCTAATTTTTTGCAGTAAAGCAGTAGGGGGAATCTGAAAGAAAGACGATACATTCCAAGTTTCAACTCCATTCTCTTCTTCTAGTTGAAGGGCAGGATCATTTCGGCAGTTGCAAGGTGAAGATACGCACAGCTGAAGTTGCTATGTAGGAGGCTGCTTCTATTACTAATCTCCAAAAAAATTCTCTCTTGAAGTGTTTGTAAAGAAAAATTGGACTGAGTTACTAGGTTTTTCGTTTCAGCGATGGTGATCTTGTTTCTCTTGGGGTTCTATCAGGAACTCGAGCCTGAAGAAGGTTTCTCGAATTTATGTAAGGTTTTTTTGGTTTGTTATATGTATGGTTGGCGTGAGATCAGACGCTTGATTTCAAGCTATTGTATATTTTGATTAGAGAGGAAGAGTGGTAAGCTTTCAATTAAGAAACAATATATTGATACTTGATTGTTCGATCCTCCATCTTGCATACCAGAGCTTGTGCCAGAGAAATTTTCGGGAGAGAAATCTTTCGACGCAAAAACAACGTCATGTGAGAAACGATAGTAGTGCAAGGAGGAATCTCCAGAGCTTGGGGATGGAGGTGGCGGAATGGGGCCGCACTGGTCGGTCGGGTGTTTTCTTCTTCCCGGCGGGCTTGCTTGTCATTTCAGGTCCTCTGAAGGATCAAGAAATCGAGGGAATAACCAAAGCCCCGAGATGGGCCCCTGTTATGGCCCTCCTGATCCAGCCAACCAGTGAGCCACTGGGTTTCACCCTTCATCATTCCAACACGAATCTGAATGCACCCTAGCAGATATAAAATGAAATTAAAAGATCAAATAGGGTAGTTTCTGCCGGTTGAAGCCATGGAAGCAGTCCGTTCGCTACCCATCTCCTCCGTCTCTTATCTGCTCCGCGGCCGCCCAGCCCTGCCGTCGAAACCCCCCTCGAATTCCAACTCCACCTCTTTCTTTACCCGGCGGAAGAGGAGACCCTCACCCGCCGGATCGGCTCCCGCGCGCGGCCCTCGCGAGTCCTTCCGCATTAGCTCGAATGTCAACGGCGAGAAGGCCGACGAGTCCCGGTTCTTCGATGAGGATGGCGTGGTGGAAGACATGGACGGCTACCTCAACTACCTATCACTCGAGTACGACTCCGTCTGGGACACCAAACCCTCGTGGTCAGTCCATCTTGTTCTTTGCCTCTGATTCGTCGCTGCAGATCTTTTTTTGTGTTGTGCGGCTCGAAATTGAGGCTATCATGGATGTGCATATCAAATATCATGTGCATGTTCTTTTAAAACCCAAATCTGTTTGATTCAGGGCGTAATTTTAGGCACTGTTGGAGGCTATTTTACTTGTCTTTAATTTTGTATACGGTCGAACATGTGAAAGTCTTAGGTTTGGTCTGAAGAAATGGAAGAAAACAAGGGAGGGAAGGTTTATGGATCTTTTTTCTTCTTTCCCTTTCAATCTTCCCCGACCCCATAGAAACTCCCGGTGAAGAGGCTTTTTTGTCATGGTGTTCTTTGTTAATTAACATGGATTTATAGCTGTACTTGGGCTTGTGAGATTCTCGACGGTCATAACTTTTATGATTAGAGGGACAGACCTCGTAGGAAATTCTAGCGGTAGCATTTAGAAGCAGGGTTCGTAGGATTAGTCAATCTTGATTTGGGTCATCAGATTCAGGATCGTATCTGTGTTTAATCTTGAAACCCTTGATTTCTGGAAGCCAGGGGATCCAGTTGATGACAGTCAACTGTGACCAATTGGATTCAGTGAGACTGGTTATCAGAGGCTAATTCTTGATGGCCTGGCACAAAATGCGTCTACCGGTTCCCCATCCTACTTTCCCACGAAATATATCCTAGCCGATTTTAGATGATTTTTGCTCATCTTACGATTGCAAGGTCAGGGTTTGATGGTTTCATATGCTTCATCTTCCTGTGGAGTGGTCAGTTCAGGATGACTCCAAACGAACCTCTCTTGGATCTCTGGATCCTAATCTGAGACTATATCATCATCTCCAATCTGAAACAACAAACTTGGGTCACACACACCTTATTATTTTTACAGAAGAAAGAACGAATGTTTTGAAGAGGGCATGAAATAGCAATTCAATTTATATGTGGAAGCATAGAACCCATGTCTGTAGGGTTTATAAACCTGGAAAGTATGTTCTTTGCCCAGGTTTAACTAGTGCACATAATGTCTCATATTTAACTTCAGTTGTGAAATTTATCTCATAATAGGTGTCAGCCGTGGACCATATTGCTTACTGGAGTTGCAGTAGTTGCATGTAGCTGGACTATTCTTCATTCAGCAGCAATAAGTGTTGGATTATCCATTTTGATATGTGGATGGTGGTACATCTTTCTGTATGCATATCCTAAGGTTTTGCACTCAAACTTATAACTCTGATATGATTTACTTGTTTCCCTTACATTTTCAGATGTTTAAAATCGTAGATAAGAAATTATTAGTGCTTCATTCTTTCAATATGGTTCTATGTTTGTTTTTTCTTTTCATTTTTTGTCATTTTTTACTTTCATATTTTTGAAATTATTGAAAAATATCACTTATTTCTAATGGATCTACTTAGAATATTCTAATTCTGCAAGGGAGTAGACCGAATCAACATAATAGAAAGATAATTGCTTTTCGACATTTGTTAACAGATAAAACATGCATCGGTCTTTAAGAGCTGGCTTTATAGAGGTATCTTTTATCATGACTGTAATCTGTCCTACAAAAGTCATTCCTATTTTATCAGTAAACCTGTCTAAAATGTCTTATTCTACAAGCAAAGCTTGATTTGTTTAACCATGGTTTTTATCACGTTGAACAGACTCTTTTTTAAGAACTGAAGAGTCTATTCTTAGGGGTCATTATGTTGTTATTATCCTTGATATTTTCTTCTTCTTATAGTAGTTTTGTTTGCAATTGATAAATTTTGCCCACAGAACAAAGAAAGGTTTAGTTCCAGAGTTGCAAGATTGGTATTGGGATTAGCATTGGCTGATAACAATTCAATTGAAAGGATTGATCATAAGTTTAAAAATGCAGCAAAAACAAAACTAATAAGATATAATTCAAATAGTCACCATACATGTGAACTATTAGGTAAAACAAAGACAAACAAAGAAAAAAAGATTTATTTGAGAGAAGTACCCATGATATATAGGATTGATTGTGAATCTTAGTACATCTTCTCTGTGGGAGTATCTTTATTTCTTCACAAATTTGGTCAAAATTAGTTAATGTGGTAGTTGTAGTGAATAACAAACATAATACCAGCTATGCCTCCTCTGTTTCATACTTATAATGGCAGGCTTAACTAGTAGTAGTAATCTCCCAACTATTTAGGGTCAGCTACATGAATGTTTTCTGCTATTGAGCTTGTAATGGCTGGTCTCTCTCTCTCTCTCTCTCTCTCTCTCTCTCTCTCTCTCTATTCCTCACCTTTGTTCTTTGTTACCTAAATTCTCTTTTTTTTTTTCTTTTGAGGCTGTCAAATTAATTAGAATGGGCCATAATCATCCAACTTCGATAGTGTTTGGTTGAATCTAGTTGAGTTCGACTAATTTCTGGCAATAAGATCGAGAATGTGGCCAAAATTGGATCGATCTTAGAAAAGATTGGTATTGATTGGGTGCTTTGATGTTATATTGAAGTAGGATGACACCATGAATTTTTCTGGGAGACAGTTTAAGAGGCCATCGTAAAATGAATATTGTTCATACATTTGATCCTCAACTTACTCCACAATTGTGTGAGCCTGATGCAATAGGCAATTGTTCTGGTCATGCAATGATCTTTTGGCAGCAGAAAACAGGAGATAGCAGTTGGACAAATTATGGGGTTAGTATGTTGCTATCCTTAAAACTTAAAACTGAAGTTCTTTATATGATGATTTAGTGTATGATATGAAGAAAAATAAGCAGAAATAAGACAAATCACGAAGTAAATTGTAGAAAAGATGAGTATATATAGGTGAATGGAACCAGCCAATTCACTTTGGTACTTAGGAGCCACTTTGTGAATGCATCACATAAGAAAGATGAAGCATCATCTTGGTTCATTAATCAGCATTTGATATACCTGTATATATATATATATATATATTATTAGAAGAAAAAGAATCTAAGAATTGTACTTATTTATAAGTTTAGAGGGTGGTGCTGATAAAGAATCAATCTAATTCTATCTAAATCAATTGAGCAGCTGATATTATCTTTCGTCTACTGTATAAGTTTGTGACTGAACCAACCTCTTTTATGTGTGCCATATCTTGTGGACTCCAAAATCCTTCTAAATTCTAATATGATTAACATCTCCCCTTGAAGCACTTTCTTATTAGAGGGAAGAAGATATCCTCTTAGAGAGAAAAATGAGATAGGGAGAGGAGAGGTAGATCAAAGCGAGAGAGAAGATTGAAAGAGATGGCCAAGGAATTATTGGGACTTATTGAGAGTAATTATTAATATTGGTTTCCATAGAGATCTAATCATCGTATAAATGGAAATCAGAATTGGGGAAGTAACATATTAAATGTTAAAATAAAAACAGCTTATGTAGGGTATGGTTCAAGGATACACATTGTCACGTACTTAGCTAGATTTGCCAAGTCGTACGGCACCCTTGCGTGTCTGTCCACAAATGTCAGCCTCCTCGAAACCTCCTATGGTCCCTTAGGACTTACAAAAGAGAAAAAGAATTAGAGAAAGAGTCTTATCGGGATCCACAAGCAATCATTTGATGTTATATTGAAATAGGATGATGCCATGAATTTTTCTGGGAGATAGCTTAAGAGGCCAACGTAAAATGAATATTGTTCATACATTTGATCCTCAACTTCACAATTGTGTGAGCCTGATGCAATAGGCAATTGTTCTGGTCATGCAATGATCTTTTGGCAGCAGAAAACAGGAGATAGCAGTTGGACAAATTATGGGGTTAGTATGTTGCTATCCTTAAAACTTAAAACTGAAGTTCTTTATATGATGATTTAGTGTATGATATGAAGAAAAATAAGCAGAAATCAGACAAATCACCAAGTAAATTGTAGAAAAGATGGGTATATATAGGTGAATGGAACCAGCCAATTCACTTTGGTACTTAGGAGCCACTTTGAGAATGCATCACACATAAGAAAGATGAAGCATCATCTTGGTTCCTTAATCAGCGTTTGATATACCTGTTATATATATATATGTTATTAGAAGAAAAAGAATCTAAGAATTGTACATATTTATAAGTTTAAAGGGTGGTGCTGATAAAGAATTAATCTAATTCTATCTAAATCAATTGAGCAGCTGATATTATCTTTTCTTCTACTGTATAAGTTTGTGCCTCTTTTGTGTGTGTCATATCTTGTGGACTCCAAAATCCTTCTAAATTCTAATATGATTAACATCTCCTCTTGAAGCACTTTCTTATTGGAGGGAAGAAGATATCCTCTTAGAAAAATGAGATGGGAAGAGGAGAGGTAGATCAAAGCGAGAGAGAAGATTGAAAGAGATGGCCAAGGAATTATTGGGACTTATTGAGAGTAATTATTAATATTGGTTTCCATAGAGATCTAATCATCGTATAAATAGAAACCAGAATTGGGGAAATAACATATTAAATGTTAAAATAAAAACAGCTTATACAGGGTATGGTTCAAGAATACACATGGTAAGAATATCCTTCACTAGGTCTTTGTCCACCCTCTTGGCCGGTATATGTATAAATATTTTATCTATTGTATTGCTAATATATGTATAAATAAGATTGAATATGTTTCCATAGTTTATTCACATCGGAACAGGTCAAGGAAAAATCTAAACCGTGTTATGTTTCTTAACCTGAGTTAATATGGAGTTTAGAGATCTTGCTACTCTATATCTCCAGAATTTTCAGCTATTTATAGGATATATGTGAAACTTACTGAAGCCACTTTGATCCTGCTTGCCAGGCATATTCAAACATGATAGCTGAAAGAAGAAAAAGGGTGAGCAGCGGAATTGAAGATACATTTGGTATTGAAAAGAAAGGATGATGTAATTTTCAAAAGCTGCATGCTCTAGTGTTTTCTTGTTGACTTTGGTAGATTCATGAGAATAGTTGTTGTTGTTATCTTAAACTCATTACCTTGGTTGCATTCTTAGAGGATTCAGAGAACTCGACCGAGGATCAATAGGTAGAGAAGGAGAAAGAAGAGGAAAATTTCTGCTTGGACTACTGCCAAATGAGTTCTTTGGTCCTTCGCCATATCTTTCATTGTCACATGTAAGTTTTTTTTTTTAATCTCGAGTTGGTTTTCTTTACTTTTGTATAAAAACATTGTTTTGATTTTAAATACTTTATGGTAAGTCGATTTTTATTTTTTTAGAAATATTTTTTTGGCTGGAACCGATGTAGTATCCTATTCTTTGTCCTATGTCAGTCTTTTTATGGAGCCAATTTTTTTTTGCCTTATGGTAAGACAGTCCCTTGGTTTTAGTTGAGTTTTGTAATGTCAAGCTAATATTGTGGACACTCAGCCTCTAAATCTAATTCTTGTAATAGATAATGAAAAGAGTCGGTGCAATGCTTTCTGTCAAACCCTTTGTAAGCTTAAGCTGATTAGATGTGATAGTCTGAACATTAGTAAGTTAAAACTCTTTCTTATGTCTCATCAAAAGAAATAAAGCAGGATTTGATCTCAATATCAAGTTTGCCTGCACTGTTGATATCGTCTTGTTCGAGTAAACAGTGACTGCACTAGTAAAAATACCCCCCTTTTTTTTCTTTTTTTTTTGTCTCTTGCGGTTTGCATATATTTGTTGTCACTTTGATCCATACATTCATTTTACCATAAGATTGTTCTCCATTTTCTATAAAATTTTATACAATAATCATAAGAATTCTTGAACATTGACATCAATTTTTTTTTAATGCTGGATAGCATAGCCACAGCCTTGATAGGTCATCAAGGTTTTTTATTCTTTTGCCATTTTCATAGGTCATACATATGGTTGACTTAAAACAATCGCTGGCTTTGACTCTCAGGCATTGAATCCAAGACTGCTGAAGAAGCCATTGAATCTTGCATCACCTTATTCGGTAACATACAGATGTTTTCAACTTACCATTGTTGGAGGAGCTTATTGTTTGACTGACCCCCATTAATTTCACTGGCGATAAACATCAAGGATAAACCTCGATCAAGGAACGCAATCCCATACCTTTAATCGTGTAGCTCGAAAAACCAGCGTCCGTAAACATCTTACGCCATTCGTGTTCCTCCCTTTGCATCCCTCCACTGACTGTCATCGTCAGCATGTCTAAGAACAACTGTGACTCCCTCGACTTATCAGACTTGCTGCCTTCGTCTCCCTGGAGAACAATGTCGATCACGATGACTTTGCCTCCGTTTTGCTTGGATGGTATTGCCTCCCTGCAGCGTTTTAATATCTTCACACATTCCGCATCTTTCCAGTCGTGCAGGACCCACTGCAGCGTATAAAGTTGGATCCATACATATAACTATTATATATATATATTATCTTTTCCAATATATAACTATTATATATATATATATGTATATATATATATATATATATACATACTTACGTAAACAACTCTTGGTAGAAATTGGACGGACGTATGTTATCCTTGCAGCAGCAGCCCAAAATGTAGAAAATGATTGCGTGCAGAACACGAAGTGACTCTACGATGGAACAGATGTACGTTTAAACAACAGGGAATGTAACATTTCCGTCATCGTTCGTATCCGACTTTGGCATATTCGATAACCCGAAATGCACGGAGAGGTAATTGGGTACCACAAATTTTGTTGCTAGAAATGGCCCTCGACAAGACTTTCTGTCTTCGGATTGATTCCACCCCGGCGAATCATCGGTTCGTGACTCCGACGAAAAGAAAGCCACGCGTCTCCGGCGCGGATGGAAATGACAGGATTTCTAAGTATATTTGTCACATTGCCTGCATATACTCCGTCGAGTTGACTGATTTATCATCATTTACTTACGTAGTCTAATTAACGGCATCTGCCTTATCGTTGATGATATATCGGATTTGGATAGCTAGACAATCGGGTTTGGATTTGTATTTCGATATCATTCGCTTACCCGACCCATTTCCATCGCTGAGCGGCCGTTCTCAGTCTGGCACTGTAACCGCAAGCAGACCGAAATTAATTCGACAGCAGAAATTTCAAGTCCGTAGTCGCCTCCGGCGATCTTCACCTCAATTGCAGTTTCTATTCGGTCGATCGCACGGGTTTTAGTACTGTTGGTGAAAAAAAATTGTCGTGGCTGGTGAGTAGTCTTATGTCGATATCAGGAGTCTTCTGTCGGTTGAGCTGGATTCCGAGGTCGATCGACCTCTCGTGATGGGGTCTTGATCGGTGTCTCTTGGTCCGAGTACCAGTTGATGGCTTACCCTGAGGACGACGGTCAGCGACTTTCAAGGCTGAGACGTTCACGGGTCGTAGGTGACTGCTTTCTTGCAAAAATGACCTTCGTTTGGTGATTCTGACTTTGGCCCCTCCGACGAGTAAGTCAGTTGTGGGTTGAATTATTTTTTACCTCTCCTTGGCCGGATGGCGACTAGTGGCTTTTATACTATTGTACGCGGGTCGGTTGCACACAGGTTCGGCGTGGTCCCTGATCTTCAAGAGTTGAGACGGCACTTCTAACCAACTGGCATCTTGGGATGCGTGGAGCGGAGTCAGACATCGCCGCCCAGGGTTCTCGGGACAAGACATGTCGAATAGTGTCTCGGTACGGATTATGACTTAGCGTGTGAGGGTGTTCTCCTTGTTGATTCTCGGGCTGGCGTGGTGGTATGTGGGTCGAACGACGCCTTGGTATGGATTCTGACCTAGCATGTTGTTAGGGATAAACTTCTAAACAGGATGTTTGATACAATATTTATGTATGTCCGTGTCTTTTGGTATGTTCATGCTTTGTACAACATGTAGAGGGACGATCGAAGGCTTAATAGTCACATTTTAGTTAGGTTTGGTGGCTGCTTTAGGCTTGTAAATAAAGGTTATGTCATGTTGACACTTGTGAGAGATTTTTAGTCTGTAGTGGACCATTTTGACCCTTTGTTGTGCAACTGTTCAGAGCTTGTAAAGTTTGTTTATAATTTGCATTGTCTATGAAGTGTTTCCTAGAATGTTTGCTTGTGGATCCCGAGTGAAGCGCTTTCTCTAATCTGTTTTCTCTTTTGTGAGTCCCAAGGGACCATGGGAGGCTTCGGGGAGGTTGACCTTTGCAGATGGACATGTAAAGGTACCGCATGACTTAGGCAAAACAAGCTAAGTCCGTGACAGATGGTATCAGAGCGGGACAAGTACTCGTAGAAACACTTGGCATGTAAACTTGGGGGAACTAGCGGGCCTGTGTTGAGGGCAATCAGCACACGTGCGATCGTTTGGGGGAAAACGAACATGAAGATATAGGGAAAATGAGTCACTCAGAGGAGCGGGCATATGAGATTGGCATTCAGAGGAATGAACAACCATTCGCGTAAGAGGCACAACGAGAACAAGCAAGCTTGGAAGAATGCAGAGCACACAAAGGTTGGGATGGTTGAGTTTGAGCTACGGCTCAACGTTGACAACTATACTTGATGGTGCTTAAGGCAAGCGAGGCGCTTGGTAAAGGATGAGACCATGTAAGGTGGAATGAGTTGCTCAGCGAGCAAAAGAGTTGTGCAAAACTCACAGAGGTGAGGGGAATTGCTAACTCGAAGAATTTGGTACTCATGTATGGGCTTGTATGCGAACGATGGAATGTTCGTGGCCATCCCAAGGCGACCGAAACTCGGCGCCATGGAGCATTGAAACTTTCTCTTCGGCATGTGAAGGATACGTCCGTAGGAGGCTGAAGTGTGCAGTGAGTTCAGCATGTTGCTAGGCCTTGAGTGGAGTAGCGGGGGCTGTATTGACGTGGAGTCGTAATCTAGCAAGTGTGTTTGCAGGAGGTAGAACAATGCACAGTTTGTTCAGCAAATCAAAGTAGTCTAAGAGGTTGGTGGTCTCCGAAACGAAGAGAGATATTGCTTTGATGGGACAGTTATCCAGGAGGGATAGATCCCGGTTTCTCCAGAGGGAGAATCATGTGCAACAGACTGCACATGTTGAGGAGGAGTACCTCAATAAACAACAACTCCACGAAGCTCAATGGACTGAGTGAGCGGCGAGGAGTCATCGCATGATCTCGCTTGAGAGAATGCATTGGTGGATGCATTGCGAGATCAAGTGGGGGAACGACCCAAAGCAACACAAATGAAGACACACTTGGAGTCGATATGGAGATCAGACTCAAGGGAGGGCTGACCCGTGGAATGGTGGGCACGAGGGCCACCATCAACTCAATGCAAAAACGAAGAGCAAAGCAACTTGGGTGTAACTTTGCGAAGTACCCAAGCCGCATGAAGGGAGCCAACATAGAAGATGGAACATGGAGGGGAGGCACAGTGCTTTCCTTGGACAGAGGTCAAGGACATGAACTCTTACAGAGGCAAGAGCATGATCATGTTGTTCCATGGGTCCTTCATTCTGATGGAGCAGACTCATCTTGCATGGTGCCAAAGACGAAGGGAGCTTCTGGGCACATACACCTTATCTCGGAGAAGCATTTGATGGAGGAAATAAGGCGACTCAACTTGTAGAGACGAAGTTAGGTTCAGAAAGCCTTGGCACGGGGCAAGAGGATGTGGAGGCGGGTACTCTTGAAGAATATGCCACAGTATTGCCAGTCAAGTTGCTAAGTAGGAAGCGATGCACAGCGGAGATTGTGCTGGTAGGGGCAGAGGTCCAGGATCCAAATAATGGTGCACCATTTTCAGCGAAGTCAGTGGACTTCGGGAGCTACTAGGTGATGGATTGTCCTAGAGCAGTGCTTCATCTAGGTGTGACCCAAGAGTGGGTGGATGAAGGTCGATTGCCAAAGGAGCGAATAAAATCGAAGGTGGAAGAGACCTTGTGATGTATTAGCAGAGGCCACACATGGGGGGATCACAATTCGAGTTCATCCCATAAGGATCAGAATGCAATAGAGATGTCACCGGGAGGCGACATGGTGTAGCGGATTGTGGTGGAATAGTTCATGACAATGCAATACACACGACATAGTCCCATGAGGGACTAGATCATACGGAGGTATGATCGGGAGCTACTGAAAGCTCCGCTTTGGTGAACAACACAACGACAAGAAGGACTGGATTCAAGGAGTGAAGGTCATGGTACCGCAGAGGCGGTTCTTCCATGCATGCATTGAATTTTGTATCGGATGGAAGCCTTGGTCATCAGCATATGGGGGTTGTGTTCCACTAAGGGAAAAGTTTGAATGCAAGTACTAGTGAATCCCATGGGAGGGACTTGATCATGTAGAGGTATGATCGAAGCAGCTGGAGAGTTGGACTGCTTCAGAGCCCATATTCGCTTAAGGGAGCCCGATAAGTCAAAGGACAAAGTCGAGTAAGCGAACGTTGCTACCAAGGAAGCTAAGGAGAATAGAATCGATGCAAACCCTACAACGTGATGGCAGAGGCCATGCATGGGAGTTGCAGTCTATTTTTTTATCGACCAAAGGGAGTTTGGAGAACATAGATGTGTTGAAGTAGGGGGTCGAAAGGGGCGAGGAAGCGACGATGAGTCTAGAGGGACTTAGCTACCCAAAATCAAGCATCAATTAGAATGGAGGTGGATTCAGAGGAGTGCCACAGAGACATATCTACTGATCATGAAGAAAAGGGATGCAGATACGAGGCGACAAATAGTAGGGTCATGGGCATTGTAGTGCTATGGTACCGTAGAGGCGGGACTTCTGTGAAAGTCATTGATCCCTTGCTCTTATAGAGGGAGAGTGCTTGGTTGTGAAAGGTGCCGAGGAGGTGGAGTATGCAGAGGCAAACTCCAAGTACCGAGACAAGACTGAAGGGAAGAGGCCAAAAAACTTCGTAAGATCGGTGTCAACGAGCTTCTCATCAAGATAGCCGAAAGTGAAGGACTTCGGGTCATGCAAGAGTGCACGACCAAGGAACGAAGTAGGCAGTAAGTAGTGTCGTACCTTTGCTACTCAGTGGAGTAGGCGGCCGGGTTGATGGAGAAGACGGTACAATCCCAAAGGTGACCAAAACTACTAGAGACTTACTCCAAGTTGGGGTGAAAACTTCCTGCATTCCAGAAGTTTGATGGCATTGAGAAGGAGAATCACAGTAACTAACTCAACATAAGGAGTGCAAACACTTCAAATACTTCAGAAGTGTGAGCAAAGAGTAGGCGAAGGCCAGTAACCAACTCGATGCATGGAGTACAACCTCGAGGAGGCGGGCAAAGTTAAGTAACCTTTGCCTTCTCAGCTCTTAAGAGAATGGGCGAAACCAAGTACCATAATTCCCTTATCTATTTAATAGAGGAGCTCTGCACAAGTTCAAAGACCCTTCGAAGATAATAGAAGATAATAGTTGTCAAATCCTCACCAACGGTGATCAGTGCTACTAAGAGTAGATTGTCTGCTTCATTTCCCAACGAAATGCCAATCAAAAGTAGAAGTTATGTGAACCTACTTGGAAGTGACAACTAAGTGAAAGAAGAGTCAATAGGTAAATTTTATAAAGGAAAGACCCAAAACTTTAGAAGTTTATGAGACGATGCTCGTTAAAGCTCCAAAAAGCATCCACCCAGTTCAAGCAGCATGAGGCATTTGAGAGACTAGCGCATAGTAAGGATGGTCTTTTTCCTTTATCTGGAGGATCCGCAGGAACCAACAGGGATTAACACAACTCAGCCAACCCCATACTAGAGTTAGAGTCATTGGCGCGTTGAAGCAACATGGCGGATCGAAGGTTCGACTACTCAAAAACAGCAGCGAAGAGCAGTTGGGAGCCAAGAAGCACATTGCAGCTAGAGCAGAAGATTGAAGACTCAACAAAGGCAAGCAGTTACAGTGTTGGCAAAGGCTTTGACGAGGACGTCGAAGAAATAAGTGGGGGAGAATGTCATGGACAAACTTCTAAATAGAATGTTTGATAAAATGCTTATGTATGTCCGTGTCTTTTGGTATGTTCATGCTTTGCACAGCATGTAGAGGGACGATCGAAAGCTTAATAGTATCATTTTAGTTGGGTTTGGTGGCCGCTTTAGGCTTGTAAATAAAGGTTGTGTCATATCGATACTTGTGAGAGATTTTCGATCTATAGTGGACCATTTTGACCCTTTGTTATGCAACAGTTCAGAGCTTGTAATGTTTGTTTATAATTTGCATTATCTATGAAGTGTTTCCTGGAATGTTTGCTTGTGGATCTGAGGCGCTTTCTCTAACCCGTTTTCTCTTTTGTGGGTCCTAAGGGACCATGGGAGGTTTCGGGGAGGCTGACCTTTGCGGACGGATGCGCAAGGGTGCCGTACGACTTAGGCAAAACCAGCTAAGTCCGTGATAGTGTGGCATCGGCTATGACATGTCTTGGGCCCAAAATATACCTTATCACTCGTTCCCTCCCCCCGTTAAGGCCTGCCATGGGGTCCCTAAAGGGTCGAGAGGCATGCTTGGGTCGAAATGCTACAATTATATTGATTTCTTGCAAGTGGAACCTAGATTGGCTCGTTGTGGGGCGTTTTGGAGGGGTAGTGCCCCGCACCTCGGGAAGGGTTGACTTAGCCGATCAGGCAGCTGAGGCTAGATAAGGCGAGATCGACGTGTTGTAAGTCGAATAACCGGTTTAGGCGCGGCTCGGAGTCGGGCCCGACGAGTCGTAAGTCATGGATCATGATGGAGCGACTTAGTAGAGGATCGTCAGGTCGCAAGTCGAGGATTGAGCTGGAGCAACTCGATTGAAGAGTGGGCCTATGGGTCGAGTGACTGAGCTCGGGCTAGGGTTCTGGTGCCAATTGGTCGTAGGTTCAGAACCGATCCGGAGCAACCCAGGTCAGAGCTGAACCTGTAGGCCGAGTGATTAAGCTCGGGCTCAGGTTTTGGTGCCGATGGGTCGTAGGTCGGGAACCGATCTGGAGCAACCCGGGCAGGAGCTGAACCTATGGGCTGAGTGACTAAGCTCAAGCTCAGGTTTTGGTGTCAACGGGTCACAGGTCGGGAACCGGTCCGGAGCAACCCGGGCAGGAGCTAAACATGTGGGCCGAGTGACTAAGCTCGGGCTTAGGTTTTGGTGCTAGTAGGTCACAGGTCGGGAATTGATCCGGAGAAACCCGGGCAGGAGCTAAACCTGTGGGTCGAGTGACTAAGCTCGTGTTGGGAAATCCTTGGGGGCGACATCATATGCGCAGCGGAAGAACAAGAAAAACAAAATCCCCGATTCCCAAAGAGAATTCGTCGTCGTGCGAAGATTGGTATGCAAAAATCCGCGAAACATGAAATTGCGTATAGAGCAGATTGTGTTACCTAGGGAGATCGTATATCCCTGATTCCTTGCAGATCCTTAGGAGAGGGTGAAGGAGGTCAAGCGTCCTCCTCTCTAGCGGTGATCCACACAGTAGGGTTGCGACGATGCTCCTCAAAACTCCAGACCTACTCTGAGGTAGAGATGGAGAGGAGAATAGGAAAAGGCAAACAAAAGCTCTCTAGCACATGGGGCTCTGAATCCCTCCTATTTATAGAGGTCCCCTGTCAAACCCTAATGGGTCCTCCCCTAGTGGGTATTGGATCTGCATCCAATAAGACAAGGGCTCCGTCGGATATCTCATATCCGAACCTCTATTCATCGCAATGCCTACCATATGTGTATGACCCTCTAGGCCCAATATCGAGTTGGCCATGAGTCATACCTATCAGAACTCCTTCTAACTCAGTGAATTATTATCTATGTAATAATTCACTGACTCATCGACTACTTTTGAGTACTAGGCCACTCTGCCATAGTCCCCGGGGACGATCTGGGGAATCCAATCCATTGGACCTGTGTCATCCTCGCCATTCCGGTACCTATAGTCCCTCATCCATCTAATATACCAAAGACCGTATATCAAGCATGGTGTTGTCGGACCCACACGGTTTCTACTCGAGTCTCGCTCTAATCCCAGTTCTCCCGAGAACTCTTTCTCTCTCAACCCAATGACCCGGCCAAGGATTTGTCCGAGCAAGAACACATGAGATATTCCTCTCATGACACCGAGAGTGGATGATCCTCTATCGACACTCAATAGCCCTCGTAAAGGTCGACTACCACTCCCAATGACCACCATACTAGATCCGAGAGGCGACCAAACCTATAAGTCCGGTATCAAAGAGTGGAGCACTCATACAAGACATCCTTGGTGTCTCATACAGACACCACTAGGACTACTGGAATCGCTGTCGACAATAAGGCATCATCAACCATCCAAAGATTCCATAAGCGGATCAATCAATGAACTCATTCTCCAATGAGCACACATCTTTGTATCCCTAGTGTCCCTACACAAGCAGCCTATGAGACCACCGCATCCATCATATGGACGGGTATTCTGACAGACACCCGACCTGTCCTCCGGTTATCACGATATCCCTCTCGAGTAACCTATGACCGGGATTATTTAGGATATGTGTTTAAAGGTGAATCGATCTCACTATCGTGATCTCATCACGATCTGATTCCCATTGTACAAATCCAAGGACATCACAATATATGTATGCATTTATGCAATAGTTATAAAGTGATATATGCCAAAATATAATAAGTAAAAAGATTATATATTAAGTCACACGTGCCATCACTCACGTGATTGGCTTGCTGGGCACCTATGACTAGTAGCTCGGGCTCAGGTTTTGGTGCCGACAGGTCATAGGTCGAGAACCGATCCGGAGCAACCCGAGCAGGAGATGAACCTGTGGGCCGAGTGACTAAGCTCGGGCTCAGGTTTTGGTGTCGATGAGTCGCAAGTCGGGAGCCAATCTAGAGCAACCCGGGTAGGAGCTGAACCTGTGGGCCGAGTGACTAAGCTCGGGCTCATGTTTTGGTGCTGATGGGTCATAGGTCAGGAACTGATCTGGAGCAACCAGGGCATGAGCTAAACCTGTGGGCTGAGTGACTTAGCTCGGGCTCAGGTTTTGGTGTCGATGGTTTGCAGGTCAAGAACCGATCCGAAGCAACCCGGGCAGGAGCTGAACCTGTGGACCGAGTGACTAAGCTCGGGCTCGGGTTTTGGTGCCGACGGGTCGCAAGTCGGGAGTCGATTTGGAGCAACCCGGGCAGGAGCTGAACCTGTGGACTGAGTGACTAAGCTCAGGTGGAGATGATAGTGGTGGTCCACTGTCCATGAGTTTGGTGGCACTATCTTCTCGGATCGCGATTTATGCTGGGGACTGACAACATTGCTTTGAGTTATTTCTAAACTCAAAAGAGACTCTCCCCAAAGTAAGCACGATGGCAGGACTTCCTGGCTGAGTTTGATATGGCAATGGAGTACAAGCCCGGAAAAGCTAATGTCGTGGCCGATGCATTGAGCTAGAAAGTGGAATGAGTAAATGTCATACAATTGGTTTACTCATACAATTGGAGGGCAGAGGCCAAGCAAGTCAGTTACACTCCAACTTCCTTTCTAGGATCAGGGATAACTGTATAATGATCCCCAGGCAGTAACCCTGATGTAACTAATCAAAGAAGGCAAGGCACGACAATTTTAGGTCTAGGAGGGACTCATCTACACTAAAGGGAATAGGGTTTATGTTCCTCGAGTAGACAATTTGAGGCGCGAACTCTTGAGAGAGAGTCATGATTCCTTTTGGGTAGGACATCCAGGCATTCACCGAATATTGGCTCTCGTGGAGAGGGCCTTCTACTGGCCGAAGATGGGGACTGATGTGCAGGAATGTGTTCGAATGTGCCTTACTTGCCAACAAGACAAGGTGGAGCAGTGGAAGCCAGTGGGACTTTTAGAGTCATTGCCCATACTAGAAAGGTCGTGGGAGAGCATTTCCCTGGACTTTATATCAAGCTTGCCAGTAGTAGGGGGACTCGGATCGATACTTGTGGCGGTCAATCGATTTTCAAAGTACTCAACTTTCATTGCTACACCTCTACATTATTCAGTAGAGGAGGCGACCAAGCTGATGATGAAGAATGTGGTGAAGTATTGGGGAGTCCCGCATAATATCATCAGTGATTGAGATGCTCGGTTCTTGGGGCGGTTATGGACCGAGCTATTCAAATTGTTGGGGTCTAAGTTATACTTCTCCACAAGCCTCAACCTCTAGATAGATGGCCAATCCGAATGGATAAACTCACTCCTTGAGCAGTATCTTCGGCACTACGTGAGTAGTGCCAACCAAGGAGATTGGGTGAAGCTGTTGGACATAGCTCAATTCTCCTACAACTTGTAGCGAAGCTCTGCGTCCAACAAGAGCCCCTTCGAGATCATTACAGGATAACAATCATTGACTCCTCATACCTTGGCTATCTGGTATACTGGAAGTAGTCCGTCAGCATATCACTTTGTAAAAGAATGGCACCAAAATGCAGATATTATGCAGGCTTACTTGGAGAATGCGACCAAATAGATGAAGAAGTGGGCAGACTTAGGAAGGCGACTACAAGAGTTCAAAGTCGGTGATTTGGTGTTGGTGAAGCTCCAACCAGCATCACTCCATTTCTTTAGGCACAAAGTACATAAAGGATTGGTGCGCAAGTATAAAGGGTTCTTCCCAATTATCTGTAGGGTGGGCAATGTCTCCTATAAGTTGCAGCTACCAGCGTGACTCAAAATTCACAATGTTTTCACGCTAGTAACTTGAAAGCCTACCACTCAGATCCACAAGATGCTTCTTGAAGTGTTCCAATTCGGTTACCCCCCACCAGAGTCTCCTACGAGAAGCGAGTTGAAACCATTTTAGCGGATCGCAAGATAAAGCTACCCAATGGAGCTGAGTAGACTGAGTACTTGGTGAAATGGTGAAAGCTTCCTCGAACTGAAGCGGTTGGGAGCCCGAAGATGCCCTACGACATGAAGAAGCAGTCGTCAATAACTACCAATAAGCATCGACAAGGGCATCGACCGTTTAAGTGGGGGAGAATATCACGAACAGTCATTGCGCACCCGCAATAACTTTGTTCAACGAACCGTTCGTCACTTTTGCATGCTTGTACAAAGATATGGCAGCATGTTTTGCCTTGGTTTTGTATATTTTTTCTTAGAAAATATAAGCAACGATAGTTCATAGCGTTGCAGTGCGATCGTTCATCGCGTCGGACCGAACTACCCAAAAATGACTCCATTTTCATGTGTCACGGCTTGTTTTCTGCAAATTGTAGCTGCACATGAAACGTAAGCTATCTTAGCACCCTAGAACCCCCCAAGGGGCACAGGGCTGGATGGGGCTTCGGTATATTATCGAGCATTGAACAATCTTACCCAGTGAACTTGCCTTCGCACCCGGCACCTGGTGAGCAGTTGTTTGTAGACTTACAACTGTTCGTTCTACCTTTTAAAGTCTTTATTTTCTCCTTTCTCTCTTTTCTCTCTTGCACTCAAGGTGCTTATGGAATTGCTTATAAAGCTCCCCTCTTCGCAAGACGTGGAGATTTGTCCGTCACTCATCTTCAATCTAATCAACTTTCTGTTTTACAGGTCCTTTGGGACCTGTACGAGGTTGCAACTAGGCTGAACCTTTGCAGACGCATATGTCGCAAGAGCATCTCATGACTTAGGTAATCTCAGCTAACTTCGATGAGTTGGCGCAAGGGTGTAGTTTGTACTTGTGTTGTCACTGTATTAGATGGAAATCTGAAAACACGGAACGAGTTTATCCAAACAAGATACTTTGTACCATTAGCTTGTTTTGGGATTTGAATAAATAACTTCATTCCATTAATTTGCTTATGCTTATATACATGATTGAGCATGTATGTTAAGGTTCCAGGTCCATTTATTTTGTCGATGGGTATCCTATGCAGCTGCTGCTTGATTATGACCTTCTTATGTTCAGGGATTATAATCTATTATATGTTGGCTTTGTATATGTGATCTTTCAACAACATCCTGTAATTTATTTTTGCCTGCTATTTTTGCTAATTATTTAGATCACTTTGCTGTCAATCTTGATCCATAGAGCTGGATTACACATTGTGTTCTTTAAGTCATGCTATTGAGCTACTGTTTCTGAGGTGTACGAGTTCCACAAATTGTCCATTTTTTATTATAGCATTTGAGAATAAAATGTTTCTTTGCAAAATGATCAATTTATGCATAGTTTTACCTTATTTTCGTTTATCTGATGCATGGACTAGACACTTATTCTATCTATATTCAACTCAATAGTATGTTCATTCTTGTGTGCTAGGAATAGGAGCGAGTGTTTCTCTGAAAGTGATGGCTTTTTTGCATGGACTTTGATGAAGAGGCAGGCGTACCTTATGGCAAACAATTCTTTCATTCCTTTGGCCTCTGGTTGCACTTGCTGTGTGCTTGTTTCCTGTGTACCCATACCAATGCAAGACCGTTGTGCTCTACTCCTCTGCTGGAGCTCTTCTTTTCTTGGTTACACTTCTTTCATGTAAGTTCTGCAATCTCAGTGTCGTTTGTCTTTGGAAATTTTACTAGTCTGCCTTTTGATTAGGAATTCCACATAATGCACGATGAGGAAGCAAGCTTATCTTTGGTTCTATATTTAGATTAAGGTTCATCTCGATTTGTTAATATATTGTTAGGTGAGCTTCTTGCCAGATGCTTTTTCTTCTTTCTTTGGGCTTGACATGTAGCTTGGTAATGGCTTTCAGTATGGACTTTGACATTACATCCAGATGGTTGAGCCACTTCAATTTCTTGATGTGATGTTCATTTTTTTTAGCCTTTTATCTCCCATTAACTAAAATAGCAAGTTTTTCTTCTTCTTCTTCTTCTTCTTCTTCTTCTTCTTCTTCTTCTTCTTCTTCTTCTTCTTCTTCTTCTTCTTCTTCTTCTTCTTTTCTTGCAGTGAGAGGTGCAATCTTTGGGAAAGCGTATATGGTTTTCCCCCCGATATCACTGCTGAGGAAGCAACGTTTATGGAGTTGATTCGGTTTTGGCCTACGAAGGATGAAGGAGAACCCCCAAAGTGGACATCCAGGTTTACGTATGCCACTGTTGCTGTGCTGTTCGTATTGTTGCTTCGGCATGATGTTCCTGATGAGAGCAAGGCAAGTTTTATCTTGTTAAGTGACGATTGTATTCAAATCATTTATCCATACTCATGATTCTTTGACATAATTTACAATAATTTGTCTAAGCCCTATTTGATGAAAAGAATAGAAGATAAGAATAATTATTTAAGAAGTTTTATTGAAGAAATAAAATTATTTCAATACATTAACTTCCCTCAACAGAATAGTAAATTTTTCTCAACAGAATAAAGATATTTCCTCGTATAGTTAAAGAAATCTTATCTTCTATCACTATTGTCTATGACCAACGGTTATCATAATCACATATTTTTATATCATAGTCAACAGAGTGAGGGAATATCTATTTTATCATATTGGCATTATTTTGTTTTCGCTATCCTTATTTTATCTTTTGATTTCTCGATAACAGTAAATACACAATCACATTATTTTGTCAAACTTTCATGTATTTTTTGGATCAGAAATTCATTCCTCATGTCATCGCAATTGATTAACAAACAATCTGCAAAGCTTTTCAAAATTAGACTAACCTAACCTAGTTGTGCATGTTAAAACTTCAAAGAATTATTATTTTTCATGGATTACTTGTTAATGTAATTGGAGGCTAATCTAATTGTGTTTTGTAGCTTTGGCTGTATTATCATACTCCTCCTTAATGATCATTGGACACCAATTTCATTTTCATCCTCTATATATTAAAAACCTCTTTTTTTTTTTTGTCAATATTAAAGATCATTGTCAATTAAAAAAAAAAAGAAATAATATGATGCTGATACTATTTGTCATGGATGGAATAACAAAACAAGAGAATAATAATACTGAATTAAAGCACTATTAGATTATAGGAAGACAAAAACAAAAGACTTCATTATGTAAAGTAGTGTCTGAAGAGTCTGCCTGCTCTTACAAATTATTCTTAGCTAAACTTTTAAGGAGGAATCATAATATTTAACCACTAAATCTTCTCCAAACATAAATTCTAATCCATTTAGTATACATATATCATGAGATTCCTACACCAGCTGGCCGGTGAGGAAATCGAGACTGGTCTTCGAAAGGTAGTGATCCCCAGAAAGGTGACCGTAAGGAACCCCGTCGGAGAACGTCGTCGACGCCTGCCACACCGTGTTCTGTTTGGTGTCGTTTCTTGGAAGCTCCAGCGTCGCGTAAATGGTGTAATACCCATCGGAGTACTCGCTCTCCCTGCTGTACACCGCGAAGGTCAAGTTCTCATCCTTGACGTCGCTCGGCTGCACACCGTAACTAGAGAACTGGGTGGTGTACACGGTCACGGCGCCGTTAGAGCCCGGGAAGGCCAGGAAGGCGTTGGCTCCGATCATGCCGGAGCCGTCCGGGTTGATGGCCCACGCGACCCAGCCGTCGGAGGTCTGCAGCGCGCGGTAGGCGACGTCGACCGTGCCATTGGAAGGGTGGTAGTTCCAGTGGAGGGAGGCATTGAGGTAGGGGAGAGAGATGCAGGAGGCGTACAGCTTGTCGCCGGAGAACGTGTCGTCGACACAGCTCTGCGCTGCGCAGTGGTGCAACGCAGACAAGAACAGGCCCAGGAAGATGACTGCTGGCTTCATGGCGGAGGACCAGATTGCAGGGATGATTCCTCGTTTTCTTCTCGGCGTATCAGAGAAGAGATGGTGGAATGGAGAAAGAGGAGGTAGGGTGAGCTTTATAAAGATGGATGAGAGAGACGATCGGGATGAAGGGAGATGGGGGTGTGCTGCCCATTTGTCTTCTATTGCTATGTTGATCAGCTTTCAACTTCTTCGTGTGCAAGTCGTGTGGGAACAACAAGCGCTTTTATTATATAATAATAATAATAATAATAATAATAATAATAATAATAATAATAATAATAATAATAATAATAATAGCAACAGGCGTCAGAATAGTCCTATTTTTTCAGATTAAAATTAATTTATATTGATATAAATTTTAACCTCTCAATATTTTTTTGTTCAACGAAATTGACAGTCAACAAAGTTGAACTGATCTATCTTTCAACACAAAACATATATATTTATTTATTTATTATTTTTATGATACATTGACACATGAGAGAAAAAAAAAAAAAAAAAAAAAAAAAAAACTTAATTACTTGTATACTTTTGAAATAGGTTTGTAATAATATTATTGATCACCGAATCAAAAATCTATTATCAGTACTAAAAGTTTATGATTTCCTATGACAAATGTCAGTCAGCATTTGGTGAGAAGCTAAAAACAAATATGAGCCATCAATCTGGACCTGCACCCTACATTTTGTGGAAAATCCATTCGCTTCGAGTTTTCCTTCCATCGGTCGTCATCATAAACGAACGATCGAGTCTAACAAGGTACCCGTTGGATCTTGTGCAAGAAATTTCAGTTTAGAGAGCCTTCAACAGCGTCCCTTTCGAGACTCCGCTGCCTTTTCCCCCCTACCTGCTGCATACTTCCTGCATGGTGGTGATTTCTGCAGTAATATTGGACTGAATCAAAGTGCAGCAGCAAATATCAAAAGCAAGTTTTGGGATACCCTTGCAATTCTTCTGCCCGTTCAGTCCTAGAACAACCAGCACAACCTTCAACTACATCCCTTTCAAGGTTGATTTGCTTTTCCCCGGCACCTGTGTAGTTCCCTGCTCCTGTTGTTGCACTCGCAGTCCAGTCCGATGGCGATTTCTGCGGTGATGCTGGATCGAGGAAGAGGGACGGAAGGCGGCTTCTGAAAGAAACTTGTGCGGTCAACATAATAAGCTGATTCATGGTTATCATCAGTCAATAATATGTAATTGCACATCTTGAGTACCCTTCTGATTGGCTCTTGTGCCGACGACAAAACCATAACTTCTTTTTAACGAGAAACTAACCCCAATATATATTTCTCGGTCAAACCAATACAAAATATAATGTTTTTTTTTCGTCACAGCTTAACAAGATCAGAAGACTGATTTCCTTCCCATATCATTGTAAGCTGGTCGATTGATCGATCTCCTGGTTTCCTTCCTGAGCGATCCTAAGTAACAAAATTAATCAAGATTTCTTTTCACATCCCTAATTACATTCAGAATTTGCCAAGGAATTGTCATGTTTCTATTTAATAAGCACACTAAGCTTGCAACATCTGATTCCACAAAAATTCAACCTTAGAGCACGATCCAACCCATCATCCCTAATTGTCATGGTATAGAATTTGTTTATTCCATATAAACCTACGATTAGAAAATAAACAGTTCCCTAGATGATTCTGATGGCAAAATCAGCACCCCCGTTCTTTTGTTGGCGTAAAGCCATCAAAATTGAGTTCGTGTCATTTAACCTGTGCTAATGTATCTCATGCATACCTTCAGATCCTTAGCATTAAGGATATAGGCTTGAAGCCTTTTATATAATGTGGCACAAGAGTGAGCTTTAAACCCATTAAAAGAATACTCATTCCTAGTGTTCTAAATAAGCTAAAGGTACCTGTGATGATAGTTCTTAGGGCCCTCATGCCATCTGGGCCAATAATTTAAATTTTATGCCCAACTTATGTTATTACAAGTTCCAAATCCTTGTCAACAATAAGTGTAGGAATTTGCAATGTTTGCCAACATATTTGAAATCGGGAGGTAGCAGTGCAAACGTTTCAGCAACAATGTTTGCTTTCATAAAACACTCCATGAGTTTGGATTAGAGGAAGGCATAGTGTTGAACTGAAATCATAGTTGCTTAAGTCAACACGGCAAAAGGAGGGAGTTTATCAAACAAAGCAAACAGTGAAACAAGAGTGACTTGAATTAGTGTCAACTGGAAAGATCTTTTGTTCATTGAATGATGTCGCAAAAAAGATCATCACATGCATAGTATTGAACTGATGTGTGATTACTATCATGACAGATTGCATCTCATAAAAGAATGGTGTTGCATGTAAAGGATGATCTGATTTCTCAACCACTGTTACAGTGAGCCATGATACTCCAACCATTGGGGTCAGGTTTTTTTTATTTTTTATTTCTCTTCAGTGAGCTCCAGTAATCTACCTAAAATCCTTATATGATTCCTAGCAAAGTTTTTTCCAAGTGTCCCTCTGCTTCTCCTTGCACCGTAAGTCCTAATAGACTCACCACGTCTATCATATATACATATACTCCTATGTTATGGTGAAGAAACATATAAACACAAAAGAAATTGGAGGAAGAAGCCAAGTTTATTCACTGTAAACATGGTTCGGGTCTCATGTCACTTTGTAATAAGAAGTAACAGATATATCAGTAGATAGGCTACACGAACGACAAAGGCTCAAACACAACGATAAGTAGCATGTTTAGCCGTAAAACAAGGTTGAAAGAAGTTTTTTAATATCGTTTCGTACCATCCGATATGGGCAGAACATATTGTTCCGCCAATTGATCAGCATGCGGACCACCCACCAGCGGGCGGTATCAGCCTGGTTGCGGCAAGGCAAGATAAGGAAAAAGAGGGCCTTCGAATAGGAGGGAGAAGCATCGAAGAAGAGAGAGAAGCATCGAGAAAAAGGGAGAAGTGTCAAGAAAAAGGATCGCAAAGTCACCAATGCGCTGTCACTAGCATCTCGATGAACCTGAGCCCATCGAACATCGGCGCAAACTTGTCTTCCATGCCCTTTCTCGATCCCGATCCGACGCCACCCTCCCTCGACGATCCTAATCTAGGAGCTTACGGCGATGAGAGTCGTACCTCCTTAGAGGAGGAGTTGGAGGCGCGAGGATCAAGGGAGGCAGCGGCAAGAGCAACAGAAGAGGCGGCCATGAGGAAGACAGCGAAGACCCCGACCTTCTTCATCTCTGAACTATCTCCTTCGTCCACTGCCACCGCACAAAAAACCTTCTGATGTCGTCTTTTTTCTCCCCACCTCTTGACGTCGAAGGTCATAGACTTGACAATGAGGAGAAGAAGGATGAGATGATGATGACGAGGCTACCACTCGGTACGCCCTTTATATCTTCTTTATATTAATTTTTACATCTTTTTTATATAAAAATATATATATATAAGTGTACCACTCGATATATCCTAGCATTTTGCTTGATATGCGATATCGTACTGTACCGAGTAAAGCTCGATACACCATTATGGTATGAAGTTTCAAACTTTGAAAAGAACAACCTTTTGTATGGCCTTATCCCACAGCCTTAGTCTTTTTACATGATAAATATGCATGGTAATCCAGGTAGAATGTGAAACAATCTTATCATCTCACCACAAAAAATGCTGAACACAAATAATATATATGAAACCCAGAGAATATATGTCATACCATAGTAATAAGGATAGCAGGCCGAGCACCGATGTCCTCTTCCCAAATTTATGCTGTCAAAGCCAAAAAAAAAAAAAATGTCAACTAATCTAAACTTGAAGAGGATGAAGAAACTTTTTGCAAAATGACAGTAAAAAAAAATTACCAAATTTGTCATGACCCGGGCTTGATGGGCTAACTGATCTATCAACTTCGTTTGGTCTAATTCAAACCACATTCATCAGACCTTTATAGCCTCCTCACCATTAGTTAACTGCCCTTATAAATCATTATTAATTTTACCTATCGAACTTATAAGTCAATCTTAATCTTATCCACTTTTCATGTGGGACTAATTAAGTGTTACAAAATTAATATAGACTCGCACGAAAGCATAAACACTAGCAACATCAAATTCATCCACCAAGCTTACCCATTTGGAAGGCTAGAGTAACAATAAACCAAAAAAATGTTTCTTTCCCTTTTGTTTAACTATTTTCTCGACTTGGTGGAATCGAGAAATAATCTCCAAGTTGGAGAAACTGATCCTATACTCGAGTTTCCGAGCCATCCTAATTATTAGAATGATATTAGTTTTAAGAATCCAGGAAAACCGAAAAGCAAAGTTCCACCAATAGATCCTTATTCGAACAATTTATTGCTTCGAGGAAACAGATTGGAACAAAACAGTGCAGAAAATCAAGAAAAAGAAGAACAAGTCGGAAATGAAATCGGAATACTTTATTTATTTGCATTCTGAGATCCTCGACCGAACCATAATTCTTTTCCTCTCTTTATCCTGCCGGAACGGATCGAGGGGCTTCAAGGAGACGGGAACTAGGGTTTTAGACGCCTCCTTTTCTCCTCTCTGCTACAAGTTTGCATTAGTGGTGTTACGGTAAGTAACATTTTTAGCCAAGACCTGGGAGTCTGCACGGTTGGTTCTAGGGTCCGAATGGCTGGGATCAGGCATGCTTCCCCTCGAGATCTTGTGGCGGCCGATCGCGGGGGATTGGGCCGGGGAGGTCCGCGACGCCGGGTCTGCTTCGGTCGAATACCTGCACACAGGCCGGGTCGGTGGTTCGACCCGACCCCTCCGACGATCAAGTTAGTTCCTCGGAGAGGGATTTTTCTGGACCCAGTCCGTGAAACAGAGAGGGCCTTTTGTTGAGTAGTTGAACTTACCTCTTCGTTTAGGACTCCGGGGTATTTGTAGATGAGTCTGATGTTACCTGATGTGGCAGTTTGCAGGGCACTGGGGTTGCGTGGTGAACCCGGCTACCGCAAGGTATGGGCACGCCTTGGTCGATGCACCCCTTTGCCTCGGTCGGGCGCATGGAGTCAAATGCTGAGGTTCGTTGGCCGAGGGCCGGTGACGTTGGCGCACATCAAGTCGGCATTATTGCTCGCTTCCTCGGTCGACGCCTTCTTCTGGCTGGACCGGTCGCGGGGGTCATCCAGGCACGGCGAGCGAGGGTGCACAGGGCGCGGGTGTTAATGCTCGTTCCCTGGGGCGTCGTGTTGCCCATGGTTGGCAGATGTCATGGTACGTTATGTCAAATTCGTCGTGTTACGTCAGGTCTGTTTTTACCCCTATCATATTCCCCCCCGAAAAGAGCTATGCGTCGGTTTTTTGCGTGCAGGGGGTCCGATGCATGGCTTCTGACTTCCGGTGGGCTGGTCATGCGGACCCGAGGGATGCGACGCAGGCGGGTCGGCCGCGCAGAGTTGGACTCGGGGTTAGGGGGCCGGCGAGGGCCGAGGAGCACAACGCAGGTGGGTGAACCGCTACGGGCGTCCCCGAGCCGGGGTCGAAAGCGATGATGACGCAGGCGGATGAACCGCAAGCAGCGTGCCTGGGAACAAGGGCGAGGGGCACGACGCAATGGCGGCTGGCCATGAGACGATGCCTCGGGTGGCGAAAAGCCCGAAGAGCCGAGAACCACGACGAAAGCGGACTAGCAGCATGGCGTGCCTCGGGTGGCGTCATCAAAGAGAGTGAGCACGACGCAGCGACCGGCCGCGCAGGTGTGTCTCGGGTGGCGTAAAGCCGGAGGGCCGAGGAGCACGACGCAAAGCGGGGTGGCACGCATGCGTTCTGGTGGCGTAAAACCAAAGAGCCGAGCACGACGCCAGCCTGATCAACAGCATATGCCTTGGGTGGCGAAGTCAAGAGCCGAGGAGCACGACGCAGGCGGACTGGCCGCGCAGGTGTGTCTCGGGTGGCGTAAAGCCGAAGGGCCGAGGAGCACGACGCAGGCGGGCTGGCCGCGCAGGCATGCCTCGGGTGGCGTAAAGCCGAAGGGCCGAGGAGCACGACGCAGGCGGGCTGGCCGCGCAGGCGTGCCTCGGGTGGCGTAAAGCCGAAGAGCCGAGGAGCACGATGCAGGCGGACTGGCCGCGCAGGTGTGTCTCGGGTGGCGTAAAGCCCAAAGAGCGAGGAGAGCACGACGGTAGTGACGCCGCGGCAATGTGCTCCGGGTGGCGTAAAAGCCGACGGCCGAGAAGCACGGCGCAGTGGATGGCAGCGCCCGCAGGCGTGCCTCGGGTGGCGTAAAGCCGAGAGCCGAGGAGCACACGACGCAGCGGACTGGCCGCGTAAAGCGTGTCTCGGGTGGCAAAGCGTAAATCGGCGTCGAGAGCACGACGCGAAGACGGTACCCCAGCCTTAAGGCCCGCTGGCAGCAGCGTGCCCGAATGGCGAAAACCCAAGAGTCGAGGAGCAACGACGGCAGGCGGACTGATCGCGCAGGCGTGCCTCGGATGGCAAGGGGCCGAGCAGCACGACGCAGGTGGGTGAACCATGCGAAGCGTGCCTCGGGGAAAGAAGCGAGAGAGCACGGCCGCCGTCCGGCTAGCCCTGGGAAGTCTGCTGTGCCATTTTCCCCGTTGTCCGTTCGACGATCGCGGGGACCGGACGCTTCTTTTCTGCGGTGGAGTTGGTTGCTTATGCCGCACGTTTCCGGACGTGGAGATCGAGGCGTCAGCCCGCTGCCGCTTCGGAGGAATCCTTGCGTCAGGTTTTTATGAAGGTTGGGCGCCTTTTGTCATTTCCGATGCAGCGTGATGGCTACGCGCGTGTGCGGGTGGGCTGGCGCTCACCTTCGAAAGGTGAAGAGGTGCTGGTTCGGGCGGGACGTCTTCTTTAAATAGCGAATACCCCGCTTTACTCCCATTCTTTGCCGCTGAGTTTCCTGTTCCGGGCCTTGCCATCTCTCCCCCCCCCCCCTCATTCTTCTCCTTCGCCTCTTGCGTCGTCTTCTTCCTCGTAGCATCTTCCGTCAAGGTCAGTCAAGATGTCGCCCCCTTCTTCTCCCTCTCCTCCCCCTTCCTGCGCAGTTGGAAAGGAGCGTCCTCTATCGCCTCCCGCGGAATCCTCCGACGGGGAAGCGACGCGGGCTTTGGAGGCCCAGATGTGGTCGCATGACAATGACTCCACCGTGAGTGGGTCGTTGCTGGGGGGGCTCCGGGAGCGTTACGGTATCCCGGAGGACTATATCCTTAGTGCCCCGGAACCGGGACAACGGACTTACGACCGGTCCCGAAGGGTTTTATGCTGACCCTAGACATACACCCCGGGTTTCAAGCTTTCCCCTTCACCCCTTATCGTGGCTTGTATCTCTTTCTCGCGAATTTAGCCGTCTCAAATGGCGCCAAATTCTTGGCTACCTAGTGGTATTCCCCTGGGGAATGCCTCCATGCCAACACGCCCCCACCCTCAACCTATTCCTCTCTTGCTATCGCCTTTCCAAGGGCTCCTGGGGCTACTTTCTATCTGCCTTCGGACGGGCTTTTCGAAATCGGAGGGGCTCCTTCCAGTAATAAAGGGTGGAAGGGGAGGTTCTTCTTCGTTAGTTGCACGAAGGACTGGGGTTTTCGGGGTCCGTTGGTCCGCGAGGATGATCGACAACACCGTCCCAAGTTTGAGCCGAATCAGGCGCCATGATCCGGGGAGGTCTGGGAGATTCTTCCCGCCCCCGTGCTCTTCGAGTATGACCGAGCAAAGTGGTTGGTAGAAGCGGGTCTCGGCCCGCCACTGGCACGTTAATAGTAACGCTCAAAGTGTCCGCACGGTTTATACTTGATATTAACATTTCTCTTGTCTTTTGCGAAAATGGTGAAGCTCGAGTCACTCCTTGGGGAATGCGTCGCATAAACTTCCCTTCCCGTCGCCCGTCGATTTACGGCCGGGGACGAAGGAAGCTCCATTAGAGATCGAGGTCGGATGCCCTCGGAAGAAGGCAAAGCGGGGGCCTCCGAAGGGGTTGAGGCGGGCCCCTCGTCGGGGGGCGCCCCTAGTCGACAGGCGGCCTGGAAAGTCCCAGCCCCCCTTCGTTAAATGACCTGTGCCGCCTACCGATCGGGAACGAGGAGCCATTCTTGACGCATTTGGTGGGCGAGATCTCACCCGGGGAGCCCAGTGACACCTTGGTAGCCCGCTGGGGGGATCTGTCTCGGGGCGACAAGGTGTGGGCCGGAGGGGACGCCTCCACGGCATTCCTCCGAGGCGCACTACATCCCGACATGGCTCGGGATTTGTATACCTTGCCCTCGGAGGCCTTGCTCAGCAGGTTGGCAAATCCTTGACCTGGGTAAGTGCTCCTCCTCTCTTTTCGTTTGGGGCTGTTTGTCCTATGCTGATTCGTTCTATTTCTGGGGGCTTTCCTCACGCTGCGGCCTTGATGGGCCGGGGTGCGCTGACATGCCGGAAGTCGTCGGGAGCTCATCGGTCATGAACTGCCGAGCTCCATGCCGGGTTGTCGAGGAGGTCCGATCCGGGGCTGGTCCAGAGGTCATGGCGGGCGGCCAGAGGCGTCTGGCGGGGTCCGAGGAGGAGGCGGCCCGCCTGAGATCGGAGCTCGAGGCTTCGCAGAAGTCGAACGAGGAGCTCCAGAAGACAATAAGGATGGAGCGGACTGAGCTCCGCTTACTGAGGACGGAGGTGGGTACCCTCAGCAAGAAGCTGGAGGAAGCTAAGGCCGAGGTGAAAGCGGCCTCGGAAGCGCTGGCAGAGGAGGTCCGTCTCCGACCTGACAAGGAGAAGGAGCTCCTCGAGGCGTACAAAAAGTCTGAGGGGTTCGAGCTCGGCCTTACGCGGACGGGGCGGGTGTCCTTTGAATATGGATACCGGGTCGCCACGTCCCGCTTCCGTGTTCGGCATCCCAACCTCGAGGTGGAAGAAAATCCCTTTAATTCCTACCCAGAGGACCTGGAGGTTGACATGCCCAAGGACGTCCCTTTTGACGACAGCCTGGACGCTTCATCGTGATGGTCGGGTCCTGTATTTTCTTTTTTCTAGGGTGTTAGTAAGTTTTTGTAAGTCGGGGCTGAGTCCTGTAAGTCTGTTTTTAAACAAAAGAAAATTGTCATTTCTCTTGTTTGCTTGTCTTTTTCATCCTATTCCGACGACAAATAAGGGAGATCTTTCCCCGCCCGAGCGCTTCCTTCGAATCCTGAGGGAACCCCTCCTACTAGACGAAGGGACTCCTCGTTCAAACGAAAAATTTCTTAAGGTTCTGTGCGTTCCATGCTCTCGGCAAAGTTGAGCCATTTACCGTTGCGAGCCGGTACGTACCCGGTCGGACTATCCCGACAACCCGATAAGGCCCCTCCCATTTGGGGGCCAGCTTCCCCCTCGCCCTGGTCGGGTTGCTGACCTCGGTCCTCCTCAGGACCAGGTCCCCTAATTCAATCAGTCGGGGTCCTACCTTTCTGTTGTAGGTCCTTGCGACGGCCCTTTGGTACGAGAGGGCTTTCAGGTGTGCATCGGCGCGTCGCTCCTCGAGTACGTCGAGGCTGGTGCGAAGTCCCTCGTTGGAGATTTCCTCGTTATAGCTCCTTGTCCGGAGGGTGGCGATTACCACCTCGGGTGGCAAGACAGCTTCGGTTCCAAACGTCAGGCTGTACGGGGACTCTCCCGTCGCAACCTTGGGAGTGGTGCATAGAGACCATAGGACGCTAGGGAGTTCGTCCGTCCAGGTCGATCGGGCTGCGAAGACTCTCCTCTTGAGCCCGTCCAAGATGGACTGATTGGTGACCTCCGCCAGCCCGTTCGTCTGAGGGTGGGCCACCGCGCTGAACCTCAACTGGATGCCATGGGCGGCACAGAACTCCCGGAACCTTCTACCAGCGAACTGAGGCCCGTTATCCGTAATGATGACTTTGGGCAACCCGAACCGAGTTATTATGTTTTTCCACACGAACTTCTCCATTTGATGTTCTGTGATCGTCGCCAGCGGCTCGACCTCGACCCACTTTGTGAAATAGTCTACTCCCACGATGATGTACTTTCACCTCCGGCCGGGGAAAGGTCCGAGTAGGTCCAAACCCCATGGGCTTAAGGCCACGGCGCCGATGGGGTTGAGCGGGACTGCAGGTTTGTCCGGGGTGTCGCGGCATGTTCTTGGCATGACCCGCATCGCCGTCGTCGCGTAAGTCTTTGCATCCCAAGCACATAGTCGGCCCAAGAGTAACCTTTGGCGTAGTATTTTGTGTGCCAAGGTTCGCCCGCCGATGTGCTCTCCGATCCTCCCTTCATGGATCTCGGCCAAGACCGTCTGGCCTCGGGGGCTCAAGCATCGTAGGAGGGGACAGGTGAAGGACCGCCTATAAAGCCGCCCACTCTCCTCGGTGTACCATGCGTATGTACGACGCATGCGCCGGGCCGCAATTTCGTCGCTGGGGAGGGTCCCATCTCGCTTGAAGCGCAACAGCTCTTGTACCCATGTGATCGGTGTGCTGCTAGAGGCCATAACGGCTATTTCAATGGCGCGGGTGGGAAGCTCCTCGACCTCCGGCCATGCTCCGGGGGTCGGCTATGACGCCAACTTAGATTGCGCATCGGCTCGTGCGTTCTCCCCTCTCGGGACATCAGATAGCTTGAAATACGGAAACTTGGCAGTCAAGTCCCTTACCCGTGCTAGGTATTTCGTCATGGTCGGATCCCGAGCTTCGTATCCACCGTTGAGCTGCTCGGCCACAAGCTGCGAGTCAGTGAGGACATGTATCACGGCTACTTGCATTTCGAGGGCCAATCTGAGCCCTGCCAGGAGCGCCTCGTACTCCGCTTCGTTGTTAGTGGCTTTAAACCCGAAGCGGAGGGAGCGTTCGAATGAGCGTCCATCGGGGGCGAGCAGCACCAGTCCCGCGCCGGCACCCTTCGAGCTGGCCGAGCCGTCCACGTGTAGGAGCCAGGCCTTGGGAGGTTGCTCGAGGTCCCTGTCTTCCGTCTAGGTTAACTCTGCGATGAAATCGGCCACCGCCTGGGCCTTGATGGCGGTCCTGGGTACGTATCTTATATCATGTTCGCCGAGCTCCATCGCCCACTTGAGGAGCCACCCTGCAACATCAAATTTAGACAAAACATGTTGAAGAGGCTGGTCGGTGATGACCTCCATGGGGTGGGCCTGGAAGTAGGGGCGCAACTTCCTAGCCGACAGCACCAGGGCGAGCGCGAGCTTTTCTATTGGCGGGTAACGCCCCTCGGGTCCGCTCAGGACATGACTGACGTAGTAGATCGGAAGTTGTCCGCCGGAGCTTTCTTTGATCAGGACAGAACTGACTGCGTGTGGGGAAGCCGTCAGGTAGAGACCCAGCTTCTCCCCGGGAGAAACAGAGGCGAGTCGGGGGAGGTTGGCTAAGTGCTGCTTTATTTGTTTGAGGCCTCCTCGCACTCCGTCGTCCATTGGAAGCTTTTTGGGTCCTTGATGGCTCTGAAGAGGGGGAGGCAGCGATCGCCCAACCGGGCTAGGAAGCGAGAAAGGGCGACAAGCCTTCCATTAAGTCGTTACAGGTCTTTGATCGTCCGGGGTGATTGCATATTGATGATGGCCTGAACCTTCTCCGGGTTGGCGTCAATTCCTCTTTCGTGAATGATGAACCCGAGGAATTTCCCGGAGGTCACGCCGAAGACGCATTTTGTGGGGTTAAGTCGCATACCAAACTTGCGCAGTGTGGCAAACGCCTCGGTCAGGTCGGCAAGGTGGGCTCCCGCCTCTCGGCTTTTCACAATCATGTTGTCCACGTAAACTTCCATGTTCCTCCCGATCTGATGGGCAAACATCTTGTTCACAGTTCTCTGATATGTGGCCCCGGCGTTCTTCAGCCCGAATGGCATGACCTTGTAGAAGTACACGCCTTGGTCGGTGAGGAAGGTCGTGTGCTTTTCGTCTTCGGGTGCCATCCTGATCTAGTTGTATCCCGAATAGGCGTCCATAAAAGAGAGGCGTGCGTGTCCGGCTATTGCGTCAACCAACTGGTCGATCCTGGGGAGGGGGTAGCAATCTTTCGGGCATGCATTGTTGAGACTGGTGTAGTCAACGCACATCCTCCAGCTTCCATTGTGTTTTTTCACGAGCACTACATTCGATAGCCAATGAGGGTATTTGGCTTCTTCTATGAAGCCTGCCGCTAAAAGCCGGCCCACCTCTTCTCGTATGGCGCGTTGTCGTTCGGGGGCCTGCCGCTTGGGCTTCTGTTTCACCGGGCGGGCGTCAGGTGGGATGCTGAGGTGGTGCTGCGCGATCCTTGGATCGACACCCGCCATGTCAGATGGAGACCAGGCGAAGATGTCGACGTTCTCCCGTAGGAGAGCGATGAGTTGCTTCTGCTCCCGCTCGGGTAGTTCCGAACCGATCCTGACCGTCTGGTCCGGCCGAGCTCCTTGCAATGCATGCGTCGATCGTGGACCCCTTGGCTCGGGTGAGGGGTTGGCTTTTTCGCCTCCCGGAGGTCTTCCGGTGGTGGCTCGATCCCGCCTTCTTGTGCAAGGAAACGGAGGTCGTAGCACCGTCCTGACTCTCGGGGCTTCCATAACTTCCCCACTCCAGCCGAAGTCGGAACTTGAGGGGTTTGGTAGTAGGTCGAGACAACGCCCTAACCTTGTTGAGGGTCGGCCACCAGTATGGCGCTGGCGGTGGGAAGGTCGACCACCAAAAAACGTGGTCATTATCGTCTTCGACTTTGGTAGGACCCTAAGGTTAGGGGCAGGGTGATAGCTCCCGTGGTGATATCGAATCTCCGTGAACCCGGTGAGCGTTGAGCACATCGGCTTCATGCTCTCTAGCCAGCCGAAGCCGGAAGGCGTCGAAATAAAGTATGTCGGCTGAGCTCCCAGTGTCGACCATGATCCTTCGTACCTGTGCGTTGGCTATCCTAGCCGATATTACGAGAGCGTCATCGTGCTCAGTTTACTCGGATATTCCGGTCGGGAAGGTGATCTCGGGCTCGGGCCCATGTCCGAGAGATTCGTCCGAGGCGGCCCGGGTGTACACCTTTCTTCCCGACGCGGAGCTCCCCCCTGACGCCGGACCGCCAGCTATCACATCGATGTGATGCTCGACGGGGCCTTTGGGGCGTGGTGAGAGTTGTTCGTCTGGCCGGAGGTACTGGCCGAGATGCCCTCTTTGAATGAGCTCTTCAATTTGTCTCTTTAGTTCATGACACTGTTCGGTGTCGTGTCCGTGCTGTCGGTGGAAACGACAATATTTTGAGCGGTCCGCGAGCTCTCTCGGGTTCTTCATCGGGTGTGGATTCTTAAGTAGCCCCTTACTCTTCTCATAGAGAAATATTTCCGTCCGGGACGAACTTAAGGCGGGAAGGGGAGGCCCCAGGTTGGACCTGTCCAGCTTACGTCGGAATGCGGCGGGCTGCTGCTGCCGGGGCGGCTCCGACTTGACTTTTTTGCGCTCCTCTTGCTTCCCGGACATCCATGCCTCCGCGGCGATGAACTGGCTGGCGCGCTGGAGCATCTCGGGGACCGCGGCGGGGGGCCGCTCTATGAGAGACCATAAGAACCTGGAAGGACACAGGCCTGTCATGAATGCTTGCATCAACAGAGAAGGGTGAGCGTCCGCTAGTCCCCGAATTTGGGTCGTATAACGGTTTACAAAATGGGATAGAGGCTCGTCCTCCTTTTGGCGGAGCCCTAAGAGCAATGTCACGGACGGCTTTGGCCGAGCGTAGGCCAGGAAGCTGAGCTCGAAGTCTCGGGCGAGTTGGTCGAAGGAGGCGATGGTCCCGGCTTTCAGGCTGTCGTACCATGCGCGGGCCAGCCCTCGTAGTGTTGTCGGGAACGCCCTGCACATCAAGGCGTCTGAAGTCCCGTATAGCGCCATCTGGGCGCGGAAGGTGACCACGTGGTCAGCTGGGTCAGCGGCGCCGTCATACGTATCTAGCGAGGGAAGGCGGAAGTGCGGGGGGATGGTCTGATCTTGGATCTCGGGGATGAACGGGGATCCTTTTTACCGTGTATCCGCCCTGAATTCTCCCTTTGACATATGCACCTCTTATTGTACTTCGTCGAGTCGCTGACTAACGAGGCGCAACTGGGCTCGCAAGGCATTGGTCGAGTCGGCGGATGGGGCTTCGGGCTCGGGAAGGCCCGCGGTGCTTTCCGTCTCTCGACTTCCGGGACGAGGCACCGGGTTTTGAGGCGATGTGAGGGGCTCGGGAAGCGGTGAGTGAATTTGGTTGTGGGTTCCCTATTGCTGCGAAGGACGGGCCGCGTGCGGCGGGGCTCGCTGGGAGACGCTTGGGATGATGGTCTGCACCATGCTGGTGAGAGCTCGGACTTGTTGGGCGAGGTCGTGAAAGGCCTCGGGCGGCACCGGTGACGGGGCGACGGGGGCGCCGTCGGGAGGTGACAAGCCTGGGTCATTGAATAATTGCCAGTAACATTCAGCCACCGTCGAGGGGCGTTCGTCACGAGGTTCATTATGCGGGGGGTATTCCCGCGGAGTGGGAAGCCCGACGGTTGAGGGCTCGTCGAGGTGGGTTTGCTGACCGCTTGACATTCGGACGACCCTCCTTCTAGCGCCAATCTGTTACGGTAAGTAACTTTTTTAGCTGAGACCTGGGGTTTGCACGGCTGGTTCTGGGGTCCAAATGCCTGGGATAAGGCGCGCTTCCCCTCGAGATCTTGTGGCGGCCGATTGCGGGGGATTAGGCCGGGGACATCCGCGACACCGGGTCTGCTTCGGTCGAATACCTGCACACATGCCAGGTCGGTGGTTCGGCCCGACCCCTCCGACGATCAAGTTAGTTCCTCGGAGAGGGGTTTTTCTGGACCCAGTCCGTGAAACAGAGAGGGCCTTTTGTTGAGTAGTTGAACTTACCTCTTCGTTTAGGACTCCGGGGTATTTGTAGATGAGTCTGATGTTACCTGATGTGGCAGTTTGCAGGGCACTGGGGTTGCGTGGTGAACCCGGCTACCGCAAGGCATGGGCACGCCTTGGTCGATGCGCCCCTTTGCCTCGGTCGGGTGTATGGAGTCAAATGCTGAGGTTCGTTGGCCGAGGGCTGGTGACGTTGGCGCACATCAAGTCGGCATTATTGCTCGCTTCCTCGGTCGGCGCCTTCTTCTGGCTGGACCGGTCGCGGGGGTCATCCAGGCACGACGAGCGAGGGTGCACAGGGCGCGGGTGTTAATGCTCGTTCCCTGGGACGTCGTGTCGCCCATGGTTGGCAGATGTCATGATACGTTATGTCAAATCCATCGTGTTGTGTCATGTCTGTTTTTACCCCTATCAAGTGGAGATAATGTATCTTGGCCGTTGCTCTGGAAACCAGCCTTCTTGTTGTGTTAGTTATATGTGAAGGGCTCGAGTTACGGCCACGATTAGCGAGCGATTTGATCTGACAGCGGCAGCGGCAGATTATGTTATTGAAATGTGGGGTCCAGATTAGCAACTATCGTGCAGGATGGGACCCACTTACTTACTAAAGAGAATCGCCACTTGTAAGGGATCAGATGAGAACAGAGCCAGAAGATTAGCTCCCAAAAACTAAACGTTTGCTTCTTCACCAATTTTGCACCAAACGTTTATTTTACGCACACCGAGGGTCGATATACCTACCTATCGGTGGATACCAAAACCTTATTAGGTAAGGGGAAAGGCGATGGGCGTGGTGTCGTCTTATCATTAGGTAAGGTAGGACAGGACCTCTCCCATGGCTTCCTTTTTTTCTTCGTTACGGGAGTCACACGAGCACATCGATCAAACATAGAGATGCACATCGTACAAAGATCGCAAGTTGGAATTGGAAGAAGAACTAACTGATAAATAGAATCAAGAAGCTACATAACACATCAAACAAACATAATAAGAAACTACAATACAATGAAGAAGCAAAAAGAAAGAGAAAGACATGTAGCTCCAAGAGGAAATCACAAGCATGGCTGAGGTAGTCGCATCTCTGTGTGCCAAATCAAAACACTACTGCTCACTCTGCCAACAGCATCTTTCCTCTCTCTCTCTCTCTCTCTCTCTCTCTCTCTCTACAGCGAGATCTCCTCGTGACCCCCTCTCTGTGCAATAACATGTCTCTCGCTGTCGTCTACAGCATCTCATGTTCCCTGACACCGTACCCGTTTGCACCATTGGCACCGTGGTGAGACTTCTCGGATTCCCTCTGCCTTCTCTTCAGATATATAGCCCAAGTGACGGCTTCCAGAACCAGTGCAATGGCGCCCAGCGTCACGATGATGGCAACGTAAGCACGCTTCCACTTCTTAGCAGGATCCAAGATGTCGAAACCTTCGAAGATGTTCACCACACTCAAGATTACGATGCTGTACCCAACTGCGAGGTGGTAGATCTTCCAGTAGAGTCTGTACTTGTGATCCTTGTTGGGCCTCAGAAACAATGCAAACACCTGCACACCAAAAAACATAACTTGTCCTCAGCCTCGCTTTGGTTCGGTGCCAACCTCATTTTGCATGAGTTCACACGGAGATCATCCATGAGATCGATCTCGATGAACGTGATGTGGATACACATGGAATGCTTAGCTCGTATGTAAACATCGAGTACCTGAACTGTGGCCAGGCAGAAGAGGGCGATTGCGAGGTCCCTGTGTTTGTGGTAGGTGATTCCAGCAGAGTCTTTGCCAAGCTTAATGCCCAGACCCCATCCTGAGACCCCAATTAGATATCCCGACACTTGACAAGCAACATGGAGGTAGAACCATGCGGGATCAGCTGATTTGAACACCTTCATGTACCTTGCTATGATGATTCCGATGGGCATCAGAACTCCCCAGCTGATGGCATTCAGCACTCCATGTATCTGCAACCCAATTCAACCGTTCAGTAAAGAGATATCGTCGGATGTTACGAGCCATGATTTGTAAGGACGAAGCATCTTTAGGACGGAAAAAGAAATCGAACGTAGAGGAAGAGGACTCTTTGCAGAACAGAGTTCTTGCAGGAGAAGAATGATGATCGATCACAGAAAGACTTCTTGCAGGTTATTTGATTTTACCCCCCTTTTTTTTGTGTTGAGATTAAAATCTGAGGTCCATCTATTTCGATCAAAACATAATCCAGTCAAGAAAACCAATCAGAATCCTAATGATCAAGATAGGAAGTCGAAAGGACGGTGGAGAAAGCAATACGAGAGAGGAAACCAGAGCTCAAGACACAGATCAGGGCATGATTATCTACAGAATCCAAGCTACGGATGGCACAACTTACGTTCCTCCGGTGCAGCCTCGAGTTCCCTCCGGTGGACACCGCCGTGCCGGAGAGGAAATCAAGACTGGTCTGCGATAGGTAGTTATCACCATTAGGGTGATTGTAAGGAACCCCGCCGGAGAACGTCGTCGCCGCCTGCCACACCGTGTTCTGTTTGGTGTCGTTTCTTGGTAGCTCCAGCGTCGCGTAAATGGTGTAATACCCATCGGAGTACTCGCCCTCCTTACTGTACACCGTGAATGTCAAGTTCTCATCCTTGACATCGCTCGTCCGGGGGCTGGTACTAGAGAACTGGGTGGTGTACACGGTCACGGCGCCGTTAGAGCCCGGGAAGGCCAGGAAGGCGTTGGCTCCGATCATGCCGGAGCCGGTCGGGTTGATGGCCCACGCGACCCAGCCGTTGGAGCTCTGCTGCGCGCGGTAGGCGATGTCGACCGTGCCATTGGAAGGGTGGTAGTTCCAGTGGAGGGAGGCGCTGAGGTAGGGGAGGGATTTGCAGGTGGTGTAGAGCTTGTTACCGGACAAGGTCTCGCCGACGCAGCTCTGCGCTGAACCGTGGTCCAACACGGACAAGAGAAGGCACAGGAAGATGATGGCTGGCTTCATGGCTGAAGCCGGAATTGCAGAGGAAATGGTGCTCAAACCTCTTCTCTCCGTGTCTCTGCTCACTTGTTTTCGGTCTTCTTGGTTTCTTCCAGGAAGAGAGACGCTTGTGAACCGGTGAAATAGCGGGTTGGGTAGCTTTATAGAAAGGATCAGAGAGAACAAAAGGTGGCAGGGAGGTGGGCGTCGATGTGTGGCTGGCGTTGTGTGGAAGTTTCTTCCGAAAAGCGGAGGAAGGCATGAATAACGAACGAGTCGACGGAGAGCTCCTATATGCATTTTTCTTCTGCGACAAAACCTGCCTCGTTGAACAACGAGCGAGGCTTCGGTCCGTAGCTCCGGTCTCCTGCCCAACCTGTTGGAGACGATACAGTGAATAGGCGGGGAAACGCCTGGTGAATTCGGATGACCGAGTCCTCCACCGATGAAGAACAGTCTCAATCTTTTTGGGTTAATTATTCTAAGAATTGGGGGTTTTATTTCTTATTTTGGGAATTCAGGAATCTCTCTCACAGTAGTAAGTTTGTTTCCACATACTAAAATCCAATAATAATACAAAGATTGGTTTCACACATTCAAGAGAATTTGGTCAACAAGAGAGACTTGGTGTTTCCCCACTCCGTTTCCCACCCAAACGCGGGTTCAGCCGACTTGGCGGGTTCACCGCGTCTTCTCACCGACCCCGCAGAGTCGACCGTGGACTCCTGGCCATGATCTGGTCCAAGAAACGCTGTAAACTGTAAGTGATCTGCCAAACGCAGCCGTTCGATTCGGCAGCGGGAATGTGCATGATTGACAAAATAAAAATACTAAATTTGCAAGGGTAATTTCGTTATTTACTGACGTTGGAAGGACAAATATGTATACATATATAAACCGGAAGCGTTGACGTATAGGAGAGCAAAAAAAAAATGCTCAGACGAAGACTCGGTCAAACTCGACGGCGCTTACCATTTTGATATATATTTATTGGCTTTGTCGTTCATCTTAAAATAAATAATTCGTATCTTTAGGATTTATTTAAATGATAAGAGCAAATATGAATATTCAAAGGCGAATTAGCGCAAGAGATCACGAGAGATCTCGAGATTAACAATTCGACCGTCCTCAGCGGCGAAGCAAGCAGACTTTTTCGTGGTTGGAATTTGCCGTTCTAACAATAAGTCTAAGCTGACGCCATTATCATCTCATCATGCAATTAACTGTTCGGTGAGCATAGATTAGTTCAAGCGTAAACAAATCAAACAAGAAATCGAACCCGTCGAAAGGTAGTTGGGGAATTAGTATAAGCAAAATGGCTTTAAACGTGGGAGTTGACTTGAACGTTAGTTTTGCTCGAAAACATTTCCGACGCGTGAGTTTGAAACGACATGCATAGTCGACTCTTGTACAGAACTTCTCGAGCGTCGTCCGATAAATGAGCAAAACCATTGACGAAAACTTGTGTACCATTCCGTACTAATTGTGAAGGACACTCTTTGCAGAATCTTCAAAGGCGATTCAAAGAAAGAAAATGCACCATCGAGTGCTTCAGGCTCACTCTTTGACTTTAATGTCCGGCGATCACCATCCCAATTCTAGAAGATCGGAAATAGCACAAACTTTCTAAGCTTCAACTATGGATCGGTGACCGAATCGACTTCCGGATTAGTCAGTCTCTAAAGCCACGAGAAGCCTTGTTTGACCCGCAAGCCTTTCATCACCCGTAATTTATTGTTGCTTAGTTCCTTGTCTTCCTCCACCCAAAGAATACTAATATTAATATGATGATGATGACGAAGAGATGATAAGCAAGAAAAAAAAAATTGAAACGAGTAATTAGAAACGTATCAATCTTTATCTGATCTGCAACATACTTTTTTTTGCTTTCTGTGTATCAAAATTCTAACTTTCCCTAAGACAATTGTGACCAAACTTGCCATTAATGCCAGTACTATTCTTGCTAGTGAGAAATCCAATTCGAAAGAATTCATGCCGTGGAAGAAACATTAGTTAGTAGAGTATTCCACTCCATCAACTTCTCCTACCAAAATAGTAAGGTGGAAATAAAATAAAAAGTGTTTCTACACCTCCTTTTTTCCAAGTAGGAAAATAATTTGTCTCGATAATATAGCACACATAGATAAAGATAAGGTACTGTTCTCTTTTCCTCACAATCAGTAAGATCTGAAGGGTCTCAATATGAGTTAGAGCCTCATCTGATAGTGGAATGCTCGTTCCGGGAATATGGTGCCATAAATGAATAAAAAAAAGTCAACGCTTCCAAACGTACGATGATCGCACATGTACGTGAAGACGGAGTTGCAGAGTCGAAAAGTCTTCGCCCGCGTTCATCACAGATCGATGCAGACAATGCGAGAAGCCGATGTGCGGAAGAGAAGTCGCTGTGCTGGGAAGTCTTTCTTCTATTTTCGTCATCGAATAAGAAGATGATTTTGCCGCATCAACTGATCGAGTCTTTTCTTCCATATTGGTCAAACAAGAAAAGTACTTCCTTCCCCAAACCCCGGCCTTCTGCTATTTTTTCTCTTTTCTTCGGTCAGTTGTCGCCATCAACGAATGAATCTAAACTCGCGGAGACTAAGCATCCTTCCGGTTGGATCGAACTTCCGCAACGAGTTTTAGTCGAGAGCCATCACGAGCTTCGAGACTACGTCGTCTTTCCATGTGCACCTCTTTGCTTCTCAGCTCTTATGATTCCTGCAGTGACATCGAACCATAGCTTATCCCATCAATAAGGACGAGACGATCGATCCATCCGTACATAAATAAGGGGAACTCTCGTAATTGGATAGTTTCCGCGATGAAGATGGACCGAGGAGGAAGAAGACTCTGTTCATTATTCTTTGTGCGCGTGCATGTCTCCGAATTCTTAGTCTTCCACGATCGTGATACCCTGCGGTAGAAATGGTGGCTTGAGAGGGAAGACGAAGGGCAAGTGGCAGTGTCCGAACGTACAAGCCCGAGGAGCTGCAGGCCTCTTTGACCAATCATGCAGTACGTCGGTCAATATAATTGAACTCGTGCGGCACGATGATGATTTAATGCGGACGCGATTAATACGTATGGGTGCACTCCAATGGTGATCAGAATCGGGCAATTCAGCCGTTGATCGATCACGATCAAACGATAAGATTAATAATATTGCCAAAAATAAAATATAAATACATAATAGTATAATAAAAGATAAAAAAATGAAACTAATATTATAGCAAAAGAGACATGTTGAGAGGGTGAAAAATATAATATAATAAAGTTGTCTTCTCTCCCATTCTTATGATGAAAAAACTTAAACAACCATCGAATAAATTAATTATTTTTTTTAGAATAATAATATATATATATATATATAATTAGATAACGTTTTAGCCTTTTAAGCTTCGATCGGTCTAATCAATTGAGGGTTTGTTTGGTTTTAGAGTCTTTTTTATAATTATGATTAAATTAGACTTCGATTCGATTGCTTCTGATTCGGGCCCAATTTGACGTTTCTGAAAACAGATTGGGCTTGAGCCGAACGAGTGTCGAGCCTGATTTGGGCTTAGAACCCTAATCCTGCTTGGATTTATTGTTTTTGGTTAATTGAACTTATAATTTGGAATCGTATAGCCTTTAATCTGATTTTAATATAGTTCGAATAAGAAAATAGATGTTCGAATTCAGATTCAAATATCTTGACAAACTCATTCCATACAAAGAGATTTACGGGGTATTATATTTATTATTATTTTATAATTACATAATAATAGTTATTTTTTTAAGTAATTTATATATTTGAATTTATATTACCAAGAATATATATATATATATATATATTGACAAAGGCAAATTGGAAGGTCGATATTGCCCCAACTAAAACCCTAACTTAGCCGCCACAGGAAGCCGATGTCAACAACCTCTCCGTCTTCGGAGAGTTGTACGATACGAATCCAACGGTCGGAATAGGTCACTTGCTCCTATAAGGACCACTCTCCTCTCGTTTTCTCGTTCTTGCACTTGCAGGGCCGCACCATCCGTTGCCTTGTTAGGGTTAGGGTTTCGTCGTCGTTTCAACCCTTGGCTTTTGTTGGTTTTGGTGGTTTAGTATTGGGGTTGCTCGAGTTTTCCGAGGCCTTTGAGGTCCTCTAGTTCTTCTCTTCCTGTGTCGCCTCCTTTGCTTTCAATCGGTAGGACGTCGCTGGCCTGAACGATTGCATCATTGAAGATCCACCGCGCCTTTAGGTAGTCACTATCCTTTGGTCCGGCTGCTGGCAGCGGTGGATAATCTTTGTGATAAATAATCATGTAACGCTTCCTATGAGTTATAGGATCTCGTACGTCCAGTTACTTTCTTCGTTTATGAGTAGATGATGCTGATCACTTCCACTACTACTATTATTATTATTATTGTTTTTTGGTCTTCTCTCCTTGCATCTGTGAACTTGGGTTTATATTCGTGCATTGATTTTTATGGTGTTTGCCCAACAAACCCGTGCACTTAACATGCCTTGGCGGTGCTGTCATCACAAAAGTTTAGGGTTCATCTTATTGTATCTTTTTACCTAGGATGTCTTGTTAACGAGTCCGCTTTTCTTCTTGCATTATTTGATGGAACAATCGAACCTGTATTTGGTTTCTACAAGCTGATATCCACATAAATGCAGTAACTTCTGTTATATCTTCTAGCAAAGAAATACTGTTATGAGTACGTTTGATTTTCTTGTTCCTATTGAACAATTATCAGCTAAAACTATCTGTTCTTGTTTTCAGTACTTCAATTATAATTATCAGTGATATTTCGTAATGGGCATTTAGGATGTTTTTATTTGGTCCCATGTCTCTTGGTCTGTATGCTGGAATTAAGAAAAGTCTTGGAAATTTGTTATACTTAATGGTTGTCATCAGCTTCATATTATCATTGCTCCATTTATCGGTATTTCTTTGATTCGGCATTTGACATTACTTATCCAGCCTTTGCTAAGGTATGCATTTATCCTAGAAAGTGTATTCGAGGAACGAGTAGGGTACATGACAATCAGGGCTCTTTCGTTTCTAGATTTTATTGATTCAGTATTTTCTTACTAGAATTCGGTCAGTTGTTAATGTGCTTTGCCATTTGTAAATTTAATTACTGTTTTCCTTAGAACAAATTTAACAATAAAAACACTTTTTTCTGGCTCGGTTTGCCTTATCATTGTTGTAAAATCCTTAATCTGTGGTGTTTTGTTGTTTTTCTTCTTATTTAGAATTGTTTTATCAACAGTAGACTTTAGTACGTCTCACATTATTGAGTAGATTCTTGAGTACATCTCACTTTTGTTTTCCATTTTGTGCCTTTTGTTGTATTAAATATGTTGGCCTATGAAGATGCATTTGATCCTGATAACACACCATCTTTCGGGACTGAATGGCACTTTGTGGCCATGTTGTTATTCTGCAATTCTGAGGCATTGCTAATTCTTTCTTATGATAAAATTGTTCTTTATTGTCTGAAGTTATAGATAAAAAGTGATAGTAGCAATCTCCTCATTGTGGTCATCTTTCAACGGAGGGAATTTATTAGTGTTCACAAGCACGGTGTTATCATGGATTCTGGGTCATTCCAAGATTTCTCTGTTTTGGACTTCCTGATAATATTGTTGGTGTTGTTCGTTGGTCTTTTCTTTGTTTGTCAGTGATTTTTATGTGTATCTTTGCCTATGAAGAAATCTAAGAACCAAATACCATCTTTCGGGACTGATTGGACTTTTGTATCCATGCTGTTGTAATCCTACAATTCTGAGGCATTTTTTTATTGTTGTCTAATTTGGAATTGTTTTATTAAATATTGTGTGTTTTCTGCTTTAACCTTCAGTAATGTTGAATTATTTTGGCCTATGAAGATATGCTTGATCCTTGTACACCATCTTTCGGGACTGATAGGCACCTATTGGCCTTGCTGATATTCTGCAATTCTGAGGCCATGTTTATGCGGTATTGTAACTTCTGTTTTTCTTTTTTCTGTGGTGAAGTTGAACTGGTTACTGAATATTTTGTTGAAACTACGATCTTGGTTTCAAACTATGATTTTGTTGAACTATAGTTTTCTGATTCATTTCCTTTTGTCTTGTTGAACTCTGATGGACCCCAAATAAAATGCCTACTTTGGGAAATGTTCTACTACACGTTCAACTCCACTTTGGCCAATGTGTGTTATGATGCCTCCCAAAGTGATATTTTGGTGCAAAAGAGCTCTCTGCCAAGAGAGTGCTATTTAAGCTTTTATGAACATGCATGAATCCTAATAATTCATTCTAGAACCATTGCAAAACATGTCGAATGTTGTGATGAAGCTACATAGGCGTACAGTTTTCTTTCTTCTGTCATGTGATGATTATTTTGTTATGTTCCCATTTGTATCAACTTGAATCTGTTGTTGGTAGTGTGGTGGCTCTTTCCCCCATCGATCCGCATTTGAACTGTGTGATGAAAGAATGTTGCCGATTATGTCGCTTAGGAGGAAATAAATCTTATATCTTCATGTTGCTTTGATGATCTCGTTTGCAGCCATAAAAAATCTGCTCGCTATCCCACTGGCATCTGAAATGGGAGCTCTTATTTTTTCGGAGGACACAGAGCCGAGGGCTAGCTTGATGAATGTCTGTAACTTTCTTTTCCACGGGGATTGAATCCTGTAATTCTGTATAGCTCAGATTGACAGTAGAAATTGTACGTGACAGTAGAAGTTCTGAAGGTTGTGAATTGTGGAACACAGTTTTTTACGTAGTTACAGATATATACAAAATTATAGAAGCTACAATGGATTGATTGCCCATGTATCTACTATATATATGTTGAACTCGAAACTTCATAAATTCGACTAGACCTTAAAATGTGGAAAGTGAACTTTGGTGGAGACAACTTTAGAGTCGGCCAAGGGAGGTTATCACTAAAGCCAAGTTTGCTACATATTTTAATCTGATCATATAAATTGATTTGGTATGAGACCTACTGATTGATTTGCATTATTTCTGGGAAAAATAATGGTAATGTTGATTTCTTTTCCTCTAAGAGAGAGCCAAGCGGGTCACTTAACATCAGTAATTGTCAATTGATAAATAAATATACCCTGGAATCAAGCCCCATTGACGAAACAATGCAGTAGCCCTAACTAGGTTTGGCTAATGGGTGTAGTCCCCCAGAGAAATGACTTCGCCAAGTAATTTGAACCCTATAACTCAAAATGGAATTGTCTAAACGTCTTCAAGTAATTAGGAGTTTTATCGATTCTATTAAGTTAATTGATTACGTTTAATGGGAATATGTTCTGGATTGCATACTCAACGTGGCCCAGTTTGATCGATCAAGCTAAAGATTGACATGATTAGACCAGATAAGGTATATTTCGACCCAGGCCACGTCACAATCGATATCACGTAATGTCACAACAGCAAGAGAAGCACCGAGCCAGCAATCGTATTAAGATGCCACTCGGTATGTCCCATCCCAATAAGCCCGAGACGACGTCGCATGGTGTTGTTCCACACGTCCCGGACGGCGACCGTACAAAGGTACCATCTCATCCCTCGAGGATCGGTAGTCACTTTAAACCCGCGTACGATCGACCCTCGTATAGTAGTATAAAAGCCCATGACCGGCATCCAACTAGGGGAGGAGAAAAAAAAGGTAAAAAGTAAAACCCCACATCGACTTACTTGTCAAGAGGCCATAGTCGGTAATGACCTAGCGGGGCCTTCTGTGTAAGAAAATGACAATATCCGCGACGAGGTCATCCCGATCGATAGAGGCGTCCTTCCTCCCAACATGCCAATTAGCATCTCAACGAAGAGACGTCAATATTGCGATGCCAACACACCGACTGAAGGGCTAGATCGACTCCGGCATCCAGCTCAACCGACCGAAGACTTTCGACATCGCTCCATAGACCAGGCCATGCTAACTATCAGTCACAACGCATCAGTTTATCAACAAGACCTACTCAGGACAAACATTTATATGTTATTAACAAATTAATCCGAAGATAGCACATTTAAGATGCTTAACCTAATCATTTATCGGGTTAATTACCCGACCCCTTTACTTATCAGGTTAAGCGTGCCAATCCGTTTAAGTTCCCAATTCGGGTAGGCATATTCCAAACCCGTTATCTCAAGACTCGACCCGGTATGAATCATGAGGATCATTGTTCAAAGGCGGGTCGGGGTTAGGCCACGGACCGACTCCAAATCCGAAGGATCGGGCGCGAATAAGCCCGACGCGCTCGTACTTTTAACCCCTGGCCGAGACGAGGCTCGCCGCCTCCTGTCTGTCGACGTTAAAACCCTACCCTCGCTTGATCTCACTGTTGCCTCTCCTCCGCCTCCTCTGTTTTGGTTCTTCGGTGGGTCGATCGGACGAGAGGACGTCAAGATGTCGCTCCGAGTGTTGAATCCGAACGCCGAGGTGCTGAACAAGTCGGCGGCGCTCCACATGAACATTAACGCCGCCAAGGGTCTCCAAGACGTCCTCAGGACCAATCTCGGCCCCAAGGGCACCATCAAGATGTAATCTCTCTTTCTCTCTCTCTCTCTCTCTCTCTCTCTCTCTCATTGTCGTCTGATCTCTAATTTGGACTCTGCGCGTTGATTTCTGTGAGCGTAGGCTCGTCGGGGGAGCTGGGGATATCAAGCTGACGAAAGATGGCAACACCCTCTTGAAGGAGATGGTATGATTTACGTAAATCCGCATCAAAGTTTCCATCTTTACCCATTTATCGAGTATTGCGTCGGTAGGGCTCAGCATTTTGTTGAATCGGCAGCAAATCCAAAACCCCACGGCCATCATGATCGCAAGGACAGCCGTCGCCCAGGACGAGACGAGTGGTGATGGCACCACCTCCACTGTGCTATTCATTGGGGAGCTGATGAAGCAGTCGGAGCGGTACATTGACGAAGGTCTGCTATTTAGCCGCCCGGTTGATCTTTTTCTATTCTGGGTGAAATCCTTTGCTCTGTTTTGATGGTTATTGTCCTGGTTAAATAAACATCACAGTGTCCTTAGTTTCGGGTTTCTACCACGTGCATGGTTGCACTTCTTTACCCCTTTGTTGCACATTTTCCGTATAAGAAGTTTCATCATATGTGGCAAAGATATCATCGAAGAAATTACCTTTTAGTTTATGATTTGCCCATCAGAAGCTGATTCATTTATATGGAAGGTTTTAAATATTTGTACTTGTTCCAGAATTCTATCAAACTGGCACTTATTACCAGCATGTTACTGTATTCTTTGGTAGAAAAATAATAATAAAAAGGAAACTAGCAATTGCTTAGCACTGACTGGTATCAGGGACCTATTGATGTTAGTATGGTATCATACCAACATAGTACAGTTAGTATGGTTGGTATAATGCAGTACCTCTGGGATTTTTTGGAGTCCTGCTCTTTGTCTTGTGAGGACAAGTGGTATTGTTTCATTCTGTACTTCTGATGGAATACATTATTTTCATGCAATTCTTCGCTTGCATTTGTGGGCCTTGGCCGAGAATTTGGTATCTATTTTTTGAATAAGCCAATGTCGGCAGATCCACTTAGATGCTGGATTGCACTAGTGTCATGCCTCATCCATCCCATGGTTAATGTTTGACAAACTTGAATGATCAATCTATTTCTAATGGAAAAGATTTGGCTGTTGATTATGATTATGAGCATGCAGGATTATGGATGGGGTAGAGGTATTTAATCTATTTTACTCCTGATTTTCTAAAGAGTTTGAGCTATAAGGATAACAATAATCTGGTAGGCTTGTTTCATTTCTGACATTGTTCAGGACTGTTATTGGAAGATAAGTTTCCCTAGGAATAGGTTGATTAATTATCGTTGTAGATTGTTTTGATAAAATGTGGGTTCTTCTGAACTTAAATGAATTATTTAGGTACTTGGGTTTAGTATGGTGCCTTTATATTATTTTGAAGCTAAATTTTGTGTTAATTTTTTGTGAGTGATAGAATCATACTAAAAGTTAGAACTTCATGGATAAGTTTAAAATTTTTGCCGGTTATACAGATTACAAACTGTTGTCTTTTGATTAGTTCTTGATCATTTATGTACAGCTTCTTGTGACGTGGAAATGATACTTTCCTGCTAGTGAGTTTAATGGAATTTACTTTATCTCTGATCATGTGGTACCTGGTTCTAGAAGACATTTTTTAGCCTCTCTTGAGAGTGCTGAGCGTTGTGTATGATTACAGCTCATTGCAAAAGAGTTTTTTCTTAATCTCATTCTTACCTTAAAAATGCTTTTTATTCAGGGATGCATCCACGAGTGCTGGTAGATGGATTTGAAATTGCAAAGAGGGCTACTCTTGAATTTCTTGAGAAGTTCAAAACACCTGCTGTGATGGGTGATGTGCCTGACAAGGAGATATTGAAAATGGTAGCAAGAACAACTCTTAGGACAAAGGTAAACAAATTAATTCTTTCTGTAACATACATCTAACAAACTAATGCTTTTTAAGTATTCATCTTTTAACGTTGTTTCTTGAGCTTTCTTTGTTATAGCTATATGAAGCACTAGCTGATCAACTAACAGATATTGTTGTAAATGCAGTAAGTTTTATACTCACCCATACATTTATCTTGGAGCCTTTGTTTCTTATGCTTCTCTAAAAGTAAATGCATAATGTGGTGATTAACATTCACTTTTGATGCTGGCATTTTAGGAACATCTTTTTGCATATGCTAAACACAATTCAATTGATTACAAGCATATCTTATGTTATGCTTCCATGCTACAGTTGTGGGTGAACCGTTTCTTTTATAAGTTGCTAACTATCAGTTGCTTATGGTGCTAAATTTACTTCATTCTGGTTTTTGATTTATCAATCTTTGTGGTACAGTATATGTTTGTAGCATCTCCTTCATAAGTGTACTTTCAGTAGCTTTACACTGAAATTAGAAATTTTCAGGTAATAGTTGCTTACGTAAATATGCTCATATATATGCTTTTACTTCATAAGTGTACTTTCACTACCTTCATCGGCTGCACTTCATGTGCCCATAAATGCTCTGCCCTAGAGAATGTGATTTTGTCTGGACTGGTACACACTAGCTGGTATTCATTGGTCCAGACGTGAACTTGAATGCAGACTGCCCATTTTTGGGCAATCCAAATCTAGTTCATTTATTTGTTTTCTTAAACCCTGCTGCTTAGGGTTGCGAGTGCAACCTGAACCATGGACAGTTTTGACTCATGACATCTGCCTGGGCCACAGGCCCACCCCACCCGCCATGGCCCGCTGCTATCGGACCTCGTGGTACCTCTACTCCATTCCTCTGTTAGGACTTTGGGCATGTGACGAGCAATAAGTAAATTAATGTGGCAAGTGAGGCCCACGTGTCTGGCTATATTATTCTAAATTGGTTCTTCCCTGAAAGGTTCTCAAATATAAGTGGCCCTGTTCCATATAAAAAAGACAATAGAATGCATTATCTTGACACTTCAAGTTTTTGGGAATTAGAAATGAAAATAAAATAGAATCCTATTTGAGTCACTTGCTTTAAGTGTTCTTTAAAAGCAATCAAACTGTTGTGCTTATTGTAGCATGATTTAGAGTTCTTTTGTGGATTTAAGTAGATCTAGTTATTTTGTCAGATTGGATCAATATGTGCTCCTTAAGTTGTACCTAATTGACTAGGCTGATAAGTTTTGCTAAATAAACCTCAGATTGTGTTTGTGGGATTTAGTCAGACCTTTGCATTTTCAGAAAGAGAAAATTTTCATAATTCCAATTTGTCACAAACACAACATCAGGAAAAAGAAATTTTGGGCTAATTTTGCATGGCTATTTAGAATCATCCTCAATGGACTTAGACTGACTTGAGGCTGGCTGGTTCGTCTGAAGCTTCAGAATCTGGTTGCAAATCCTAGTTTGTATCTTTAATAGGCAGGAGTGGAACTTATCCTCTCTTTTTTGGCTTCAAAGTATCAGTTTTGGTTGCCATGGTTGATGTTATTTTGATTGGAATCGCAATCATCACATTTTCTATTTCTCGTCATGAACTGCAAAATGATTTCTTGCTTTTAACCTTTCATCCAACAGTCATAACTTTTTTCAGCTCTGGATCATCAAATTTTGTGTGTTTATGATTTCATAGATTACATCCTTGTTGAACTTTAATTCCTATTTGTATTCCATCTAGCTGCATCTAGGCATGCCATAACAAAATTTGCTTTCGATATGAACAGGTTCTCTGTATACGCAAGCCTGATGAACCCATTGATCTCTTCATGGTGGAGATAATGCACATGCGCCATAAGTTTGATGTTGATACACGCTTGGTAGGCTTTTCTTGGTAATTCAGATTGTTTTTATTTGCTTGCATGTAATATGCTGTATATTACACCGTAATTTTACTAGTATTGGTTGGTATCTAAAATCTACAACCTATAAATATTTTCTTATGTAGGATTTTTTTAGAGTACAAAAGGCAAAATATGAAACATAAGCAAATTCATCGGTAACAAAAATTGTTTGGTTTATCTACCTATATATTTGGTGTTGTGATACTTTTAGTAGTTTTGGTGATTGTTTAAGTGATTGCACAAAGGATTTGGTGATTGACTGGTGAACCCTAGGGACTAATAGATCAATTTTGAAAAATACTGCCAGAGGCGACCAGAGTGCAGAACTAAGTGGATACGGAGAAATATTCCTCATAAAAGAAGACTATCCTGTTCTAACAGGTATATGTTATAAGAACCTGAAAGAAAAAGGATACTATGAGACTGAGCTGAGCCATTTGATCAGATATGGCAAATCGCACTGTTTTACCTGTGATTGTGATTTCTAAATGTTAACAAGCTATTGATGTTTTTTCTTATTTATGTGGACAAGCAAGAATTCAATTAAACTTGCCGATTGATTACTTTTAATTCATATCAAGTTTATGACCCATTTTTAGTCTCATTTTTGTTTTCACATTTTTTCTTAAGGTTGAGGGTCTTGTCCTTGATCATGGTTCTCGACATCCTGATATGAAACGGAGGGCAGAGAATTGTTATATCTTGACATGCAATGTCTCTTTGGAGTATGAGAAAAGGTTAATCTTGTTATACTCGCTTTTCACAAAGTTAATTGAAAAAAGAGTATGGAAATTTATGTTTGGATTCTTGGTCATGCTATTTTGATGAGTGCATTTTGTTTTGTGTCTTCATCCTTGGCATGCACAAAACATATTTTTTCTCAAAATAAATGCCCATCAATATGTTATGCGAAGTCCTTTATAACAGCTCTGTTTTTTTAGGTAGTTCATTGATCTTATCGATCTATTATTGCCCTTTTTTCCATGTGGCATGACACCCAGGAAGAATCACATTCATAAATATGCTATCTTTTTTCATTTGTGGATTATGGTACCGATTCATGGTGCAAAAACACTCATCAATGCAGTATTCCTTACTGTTATATGGTATGCACCCATGTTATGCACAGCTCCATTATTAAAAATGCATAGCATAGCTAAATATATGATGTGGTCTCTACCATGCTCGCAGTTGATGAGAGAAGCCATAGTATGCAACATCTTGATCCTTGCTTTGGATATATATTTTGTATGGACCTAATTTTTTTTTTCCTTTAGTGAAATAAATGCAGGATTTTTCTACTCTAATGCGGAGCAGAGAGAGAAAATGGTTGCTGCTGAACGGCGTCAAGTCGATGAGCGAGTTAAGAAGATTATTGAACTAAAGAATAAGGTTAAAAAAAAATATCCTCTTCACATTGCATACTTATCTCAAACACCATATGCTTACATGCGACTTCCACAAACTATTCATCACATACAGGTCTGCTCGGGCAATGACAATAACTTTGTCATAATTAACCAAAAGGGAATTGATCCTCCATCGCTGGATCTCCTTGCTTGTGCAGGGGTTAGTCATGCCATCACTTGATACTTAACAGTTATAATCACCTCTGGCTGTTGATATATTGATGGGCATGTCTTATTGCATGCTTTAATGATGCTCTGCTTTTTAGGAGGAAAATGTTGTGGCACAGCAAGAATTCTATATGTGCAAAACATCACATTTGATATTTGCAAAATTTAATTCTTATTCTGCATTGTAGATAACGATATGAGCTTTTTATAGCTGGAGTTTGTTTAAAATTCCAAACTCGTAAATTATTAGTTCCTATGCAAAAGATTCTGATTCTTGATAATGTCCATGTTGTATAAATTGATTGCTGTAGTATGTTTCATAGTGTGAAATATGAAACCTATTCAGGTCATAAAATGCAGAAAATCGAATGTAATCTTTTGTTTTATGGTTTATCCAGAAGGTCCATTTACGTGGTCAATAGTTTTTACTGATATCTCTAGCACAACCTCATATGAGAGAATCATTTGTTTTGGTAATAATCACAATAGTATTTAGCTTCATGTTTTCTGGTCAGAAACTGGTGCGGGACTAGCTCTGCATTGGCTGTTTTCACATGTTGTTCAACGTTATTATCTTCGCTCCATAAATTTATGATATTCTTGCCTTCGTTGAGCTAAGTACTGTTCTCAGCCATCCTTAACAATGCTAGAACCTTTTGTGTGCGATGTTGGTTGTTGTATTTCTGAAATCTTTGTAACTAGTTAAGGATCTATACCATGTACTGGGTTTTATTAATTTTTACTCTCAATTTTAGATTATTGCACTTCGTAGAGCCAAGAGGAGGAATATGGAAAGGCTAGTTCTAGCCTGTGGAGGGGAAGCTGTTAATTCTGTTGATGACTTAACCAAAGATTGTCTTGGTTGGGCTGGGCTTGTCTATGAACATATCCTTGGTGAAGAAAAATACACCTTTGTGGAGAACGTGAAAAACCCTCTCTCCTGTACTATCTTGATTAAAGGTTCTCAAGCTTTTAGAATAATGCTATTTTCTCAAACCAGGTTGTTATTATAGCAAGAGAATAGATGATTGGGTATCTCAAACCAGGTTGTTCATGATTGTCCTTGATGCAGGACCAAATGATCATACAATTGCTCAAATCAAGGATGCTGTTCGTGATGGCCTCAGATCTGTCAAGAATACAATTGAAGATGAAGCTGTTGTCCTGGTGAGAATTTGAATATGTAAAATTTTATTAAATGCTAATAAACTTCATGCTGTATTTGTTAGTGAAAGTATTTTGCAATGTTTACCTTCTGTGGCACCTGTTTCATGCTCATATCCTGTCGGTATGGCGTGTGCTATGCCACATTCCATGTCATGGGTTTGGCTAATCTGCTTGGATTAACAAGCTTAACTGCAAGCAGTTTCTTTGTCGGTTGTGCTGGCTCAAGCAAGTCAATGTGTGTTGGCATGGCTGTCATGAGTCATTTTGGGGTTTCTTGATTTCTGTAGCCCTTATCACTTTGGGGTTTGCGGCCTTTTCATTTTGGGGTTTGCTTGGTTGTGCTATATTCCAAAAGGTTACAAGTGGGTTACTGTCCAACTTTTTATAAGTTGCTTCATCTTTTTTGTAGCCGGATAAGTGGCATTAGCTTACTCAGAAGGTATCAGCATTATGCATGACCACGGCTTTGGTGGTTGTCATGCATGTATAGTTTTATAAGGTACCAGATTATATAATAATTCAGAATGCCCAGTGCTCCCTATTAAAGACTGTTATCTGGTTCTTATTTCACAACCGTACCTATATTGCTAACTCAAGTTCACAAGAAAAAAGACAATTTCTGTTACACTGACCTGGATGTCAATGTCAGCTAATGCCTTGATATAGTTCCTTGGCATATGTTTCCCTTGGTTGCTTGGCTGGATTCTTAGCAAGAAAATTTTTACTTTAAATTTTTTGAAAAAAAGAAAATAGTGGTGAACAGACATTATTGCAGGAACATAAACGTGGGTGGCTTTTATTCAATTGAAATGAAACATAAAATAGCTGCAGAACCATAATTCTGGTGTTTCAGCCACTTCATATTCTTTAGCAGTTGACTCTAAGACATGGTTGTTAAGTCTATCTAAATAGAGGTTTATGTTAAGGAATGGATTTGTTACGGCTTGTAGTTATGTGATTGTGTTTCTTGTAATTTTGCACATCAGTTGCCTATCATGTTGGGAATATTGATTGATTGAAGTGGACAATTACTTTCATAGTGTTATGTTAATCAGCACTCATACAGTATCTTGTAAAATGTACGTGTTTAAATAATGTTTGCAAAAAAAAAAGACAACCTATGCAAGTTTATAATCACATAGTCAAGATTTGATTAGCAACTTCCTTCGAAATTTTGTCCAGTTTTCTGAATATGTCATGTGCACTCACCATGTTGTCTTATTCAGTGTGTTTTATTTTTAAATGTAATAATCTGTTAGCTTCTTGCTTTGTGTGCTAATTGCTATTCTCATATAGTATGCCAATTCACTTTATTTGTCGCTGAATTTAGTGCATCTATATATCGGACAAGTGCTAAATCAGTGTGAATGAGTAAAGATAAGGTCCTGGATAATTTACTAACATTTGCATCATATTTCGTCCTGGGAATAGGGGGCTGGGGCTTTTGAGGTAGCAGCCAGGCAGCACTTGGTCAACAATGTGAAGAAAACTGTTCAAGGGGTAAGCTGACCTAAGATTCTGCTCAAGCAACTGTCGCACGATGCTGAGTTTTTAATTGAATGCTTTTAACAGCGTGCACAGCTTGGCGTGGAAGCTTTTGCTGATGCTTTACTGGTGGTACCGAAGACACTAGCAGAGAACTCTGGCCTCGACACACAAGATGTCATTATTGCTCTTACAGTAAAGGCCTGCTCTATATTTTTCCCCACACTCGCATGCAAGATTAAACAAAATGGATCATGGTTTAACTAATCATTATTTATGTTGTATTCAAGGGTGAAGATGACAGAGGTAACATTGTGGGTTTGAATCATCATACCGGAGAACCAATAGATCCAAACACGGAAGGGATCTTTGATAACTACTCAGTGAAGCGACAAATCATAAACTCTGGGTATGTCCACCCTATTGCATATTTTGAATTTTATTCTTATGAGCAAGCACATAAATGATATATAATTGTGGTACGCAGGCCCGTCATCGCTTCCCAGTTGCTTCTGGTAGATGAAGTGATCCGGGCCGGTCGAAACATGAGGAAACCCAGCTAATTGTAAGGAGTATCATCTCAAAGTCATCGTCTTGAGTCGAGGGAGGAGTTTTCAATATCTTGATCTGCCTGATGACACACCGCCATGCCCATGCAGATGGTATTTGGCTAGCTGCCTAAATTTTATCCTATCATTTTTTGCCGGTTTAGTTCATATGAGACATGGAAGCATACTCGCAGTATAGTTGACTGTCTAAATTGTTTATCCTAAGTAGTTTCCGATTAAGTCTTTTCTTTGGGTGACTATGGTTCTGGTTTGGTTGTAGAGCAAAAATTTATGGCCACCTGAGTTGGCAGAGCCACTTTTCTCCTTTCCCATACCTTTCTCCCTCTAAAGTGACTGTGGCCCTCCTCCCATGCCCACCAAACGACTCCCTTTTGCCCTCGACTCCTCCATTGCTCTACCGCAGGCGAGGTTTAAGCAGCTGCAGAGTTGGAGCGTTGAGGATCCATAGTTTTGAGCGTGATCAGTCCTAGTGTTTATTCGCTGGCTCGCCATCCGACCGCCTCCGAAACCATGGTGACGGCAGGGAAGCCCTGGCTCTCGCCTCGCTCTCCGCCATGACCGAGGAAGCGGGCGTCGGCTCTCGACACCTTGAACGTGTTCGTCTCTGTTCTCGCTCATTATATTGCCGTAGCATTGGAGCTGGGAAATGATGCTACGATAGTGAAAGACGTAGCATATGCCTTGGAAGACCCAAAATGATTCGGTTTTCGATAGTGAAAGGCACGTCAATTAAAGTAAGAGTTCGAAGGAAATCGGGAGGAGATGATAAACCATATCGTACGTAATCCAATGAAACAGACCAGAGGATGAATCCCAACATGAATGGGGCATCTTAATGATCAAAATATGCATCGGTTAGATGCATGTATATATATATATATATATATATATACATGAAGGATCATCAAATAAAAAGGGGATGGATTTGGCATTGCGGGAAAGCATATAATCTTAAACAGAGGGGATGAATCTAATTTTATCTTTGGTACTCACAACAATTTCAAGGATGTAGATAGATATGATGTGCTCATCGGTATGATGAGACATTTAAGTCCAATAAAATTTTGATGGATGATTTATCTATCGATTTGTACCTGTAAATTGCTTTTCATCTTCTGAAGATAAGAATTATTGTTGATAGAAAATGCATCATACGCAGAGAAGTTACCCAATCAAACTGGAATTCAACGTCACTTGTAAGTTTCAATTGGTAATAATTAAGTATAATTACAATATGTAAATTATAATAAATTTAATTTTAGTGGAATAAATAAATATATACGTAAATTAATCGCCGTAGAAACCGGACTTGACGTGTGTCTTAAATGACGCCACAAAGGGCAACTCCGCCCGTTGCCCCGAGCTCGTTTCCTCCGCCGCTTCCTTTCCTACTTCCCCTCGACCGCGAACATGGTGAGCCGGCCTCTCCTCCCGGAGCCTAATTTCCTTGCGTAAAGTCCCTGATTTTTCTTTGTTAATTTTGGTTTTTGGTGGATCAATTCTCTCTCGATCGACACGGGCCCTAATCTTGAGAGATTTCATCCTGGTTCCTCTTTTCTAGCCTGCCGTTGTCTTTTGGAAGAATCCATTCCGAACCAATTTTTCTTTCGATCTATGTAGTTTGTATGTATTTGGTATGTTTCAAGGGACGCCCTTGATTTGTTGTGTTTCTTGGGCCGAGGAAAAGGTTTTTATCTCGCAGGGTTAGGGTGGGCGATCGAGCGATTTGTCATCTGGTTTGATGCGTTCGGTCATTTGGATGAGTGTGATGTGCCTTCATGGAGATGCAAGTACTTTTAACGGTTTTGAAAACATAAGGATTGTTGAGCAACTTTATGCCGGCCGATGGATCAGCATGGCTTGGTCCGATCCCAGAGTCCGCAGAGCCGCCCACGTGGCTGCTCGAACTGGGTTGACCGGCGTCAGGTTGGGTCCAGGCTTCATCTCCAGAATTGATCCAAGGTAGAACAAGGAGTTTCTCTTCCTCCCCCGCTGGGTTGTTGCTTCATCGTCGAGTTCCTACAACACACAGGCCGAGGTTGGGGAGGGGGATTTTCCAACTCGACCCCACCGAAGCTCAAGTCAATATTGAGTGGAGTTAGGGGGAGCTGATGTGTTTGAAGTCCGACCCTTGATGCAGGTCAGTAGGTTAGCTTTTATACCTGCGAACGAAGATCTGTCTTACGTGGTTTATTAATGCCCGTCGACTCCTCGGGTGATCGATTCGTACCTTATGTGTGGGCGTTGATCGACCTGCACGGATTGGCCCCGTGCAACATCGTTCCGAGCTTTCTGAAGTGACTCTTTACTATGCGGCGCTATCTTGTACGACCTCGGACAGTGCGAGAACAGGTGATCGTCCCACCCGACTCCAAGGTGTCGTGTCAATGCAGTGTACCATATCAGTCCTGAGGTTGTGCATTGGCGTTGATGCGGCTGATGACTGTTGATGCGGGGGTGGTACCAGAATATGCCCTATCATTCTCTTCCCACCCTCCCAAAAGAGGCGTGTCGTGGGTTCCTCGTGGAGGGGCTCGAGGCATGGCTTGGTGCCTTTTGTTGACCGGGTCGGCTGTCGTGCTGGGATTGGTTGTTCGGTCGTTGATTGACTAGGAGCTTCTATTCGAGAGCTGGACTGGTCGAACGACATAACTCGGGGACTAGGTTAGTCGAGCAACACTACTCAAGCGCAAGACTTATCGAGCAACACTACTCGGGTGCAGGATTGACTGAGCAACACTGCTCGGACACATGACTGATCGAGCAATACTACTCAGGCACTGATTTGGTCGAGCACATTGCTCGGGCAATAAGCATTGGACTGGCCGAGCAGCACTGTTCGGGCACATGATTGGTTGAGCAACACTTCTCGGGCACTAAGCACTGGATTGGTCGAGCGACGTGACTTGGGCATTGGGTTGGCCGAGCAACACTACTCAGGCGTAGGACTAGCCGAGCAACATTGCTCGGGCGTAGGACTGGCCGAGCAACACTGCTCGGGCATATGACCAGTTGAGCAATAATACTCGGGCACTAATTTGGTTGAGCACACTGCTCTGACAATGAGCTCTGGATTGGCCGAGCAACACTGCTCGGGCACACGACTAGTTGAACAACACTGAGCATTGGATTGGCCGAGCGATTTGACTCGGGCACTGGGCTGGCCGAGCAACACTACTTGGGCATAGGACTGGCCGAGCAACACTACTTGGGCATAGGACTGGCCGAACAACATTGCTCGGGCACAGGTTTAGCCGCGCAACATTGCTCGGGCATCGAATTGGTCGCAAGGCATGGCTCGGGCGTTGGACTGGCCGAGAGGTGACTCAGACATTGGACTGGCCACGAGGCGTGGCTCTAGCATCGAACTGGTCGCGAGGTGTGGTTCGGGCATTGGATTGGCTGCGAGGCGTGGCTCGGGCATTGGATTGGTCAAAACGTGACTCAGACATTGGATTAGCCATGAGGTGTGGCTCGGGCACTGGATTGGCTGAGACGTGACTCGGACATTGGACTGGCGGCGAGGCGTAGCTCGGGCATTGGACTGGCCAAGATGTGACTCAGAGATTGTTTGGTTGCGGTGCACAATTCGAGCACTGTTTGACCGAGGTGCATGACTTGAGCACTATTTGCCCCAGGTGCATGACTCGGGCACTGTTTGGCCGAGGTGCACAATTCGGACACTATTTGGCCAAGGTGCATGACTCGGGCACTATTTAGCCGAGATGCACAACTCGGACACTATTTGGCAGAGGTGCATCACTCAGGTACTGTTTAGCCGAGGTGCACAACTCGGATATTGTTTGGCCGAGATGCACAATTCGGACATTGTTTGGCCAAGGTGCACAACTCGGGCACTGTTTGATCGAGGTTTACAACTCAAACACTATTTGACCGAGGTGCGTGCATAAATTGGACATTGTTTGGCTGAAGTGCATAACTCGGACATTCTTTGGTCGAGGTGCACAACTTAGACATTGTTTGGCCGAGGTGTACAACTCGGACACTGTTTGACCGAGGTGCACAACTCGGGCACTATTTGGTCATGGTGCACCAATCGAGCACTATTTGGTCGAGGTGCACCACTCGAGTACTATTTGGTCGAGGTGCACAACTCGGACACTATTTGGCCGAGGTGCACAACTCGGATAGTGTTTGGCCGAGGTGCACAACTCGGACATTGTTTAGCCGAGGTGCACAACTCGAGCACTATTTGGTTGAGGTGCACCACTCGGGCATTGTTTGGTCGAGGTGCACCACTCGGACACTGTTTGGTCGAGGTGTACCACTCAGACACTGTTTGGTCGAGGTGTACCACTCAGACACTGTTTGGTCGAGGTGCATGGCTCGGACATTGTTTGGTCGAGATGCACCACTCGAGCATTATTTGGCTGACGTGCACAACTCGAGCACTATTTGGTCGAGCTGCACAACTCAGGCACTGTTTGGCCGAGATGCACCACTCGAGCACTGTTTGACCGAGGTGTACAACTTGGACACTGTTTGGACGCACCACTCGAGTACTATTTGATCGAGGTGCACAACTCGGACATTGTTTGTTCGAGGTGCACAACTCGAGCACTGTTTGGAGGTGCATGACTCAGGCACTGTTTGGTTGAGATGCACAACTCGGACATTATTTGACCGAGGTGCACCACTCGAGCACTATTTGATTGAAGTGTATAACTCGGACACTATTTGGCCAAGGCGCATGACTCGGGTGGCCAAGGTGCACAACTCGGACACTGGTTGGCCTAGATTCATAACTCAGGCACATGATTGGTCGAGATTTATAACTCGAGCACATGCTCCGTTATAGCGGGCCCTTTTTTTTTTATTTGCAAACCTTGGGCTCATTACTTTCGGCCTCGTCGTGGTGAGCCTCTTTCCTTGATCTGCTCACATGGTTTGCTCCTGGCGAGGCCTTTTGTGCGACTCCTCGTGCTTTCTTACCCCCAGTGCCTCCACAACAACATACTGGTTGGCCCGTTGGAGCATCTCGGGAACGGTCACTGGTGGCCTCTCGACTAGCAACCAAAAGAACCTTGAAGGTCGTAGGCCCGTCATGAATGCCTGCATAACCAAATAGGGTGGGCATTTGGAACCTATCGGATCTCAATAGCGAAGCCGGTGACGAAGAGGGAGGAGAGGTTCGTCCTCCTTCTGCCTTAGCCCGAGGAGCATGGCCGCAAACAGATTAGGTTGCACTCAGGCAGGAAGTGAAGCTCGAGTTTCCTTGCAAGCTGATCAAAAGACAAGACTGAGGATTGCCTTAATCGGTTATACCACATCCGAGCCGGGCCTGGGAGGGTAGTAGGAAATGCCCGACACATCAGGGTGTCGGAAGTGCCGTATAGGGCCATTTGGGCTCGAAAGGTGGTGACGTGCTTTGCTGGATCAGAGCCACCATCATAGGCCTCTATTGTCGGGAGGCGAAAGTTGAGGGGGATAGGCTTGTCTTGAATTTCTTGGGCAAAGGGGGACCCTACCGAGGTACTTTCCCTTAGCTCCTCAGATTTATGGAATTCCCTTTAAACCTCGTCCGGGCGTCGATTCACCAACCGCAACTGGGCTCGGAAAGAATCGTCCGTCGAGTCAGATTATAGGGTGTTGGCTTCGGGGAAGGTCGAGGCAGCGCATCTGGGCACAGGGATGTTGCCGTTGGCCTCAGGTGTCTCGATTGCTCCTCGGTTCGTGTGTGCTCGGGCATTTGGAGCCAGAGGTGGCTGGTCAATCGGGGCGGCATTGTGAGGTGTAGGGATGAGCGTAGGTTAGATCACGGGTGACGATCGTGAGGGAAGAACCGTCTGTTGAGCTAGCTGGGGTATGAGGGGTGCGATGGTCTGCATCATCCCAGCTAACGCTTGCACCTGGTGGGTGAGGTTGAGGAACGCCTCGGCGGAGATGACTAGCTATCCCGCGCTAGCCTCGAGAGACGAGAGCTCAGGGTCGTTGAACAAATGGCAATAGCGCCCCGGAGTTTGAGCCGAGGCGCTTCCATCCATATACGGGAGAGTGGGGAGCTGCCCTTCGAGGGCGAAGGTGGAAATGGTGGCGGGTGCCTTCTCACCAGGGCGTTCGCTAGGGTTGTTTGGTGGAGGATGCTCTTACGACATCGGGCTCTCCTTCTAGCGCCAAAAACGTTGAGCAACTTTGTGTCGTGACCGATGGATCAACACGGCTTGGTCTGAACCCGAGTGCGCAGAGTCACCCACGTGGTTGCTCGAACTGGGGTGGTCAACATCAGGTCGGGTCCAAGCTTTATCTCAAGAATCGATCCAAGGTAGAGCAAGGAGTTTCTCTTCCTCCCCCGTCGGGTTGCTGTTTCGTCGTTGAGTTCCTGCACACAGTTTGAGGTCGAGAGGGAGATTCTTGACTTGACCCCTTCGAAGCTCAAGTCAGTGTTGAGTGGAGTTAGGGGGAGTTGAGGTGTTTGAAGTCCGACCCCTGACGCTGGTTAGGAGGTTGGCTTTTATACATACGAACGAAGGTTAGTTGTACATGATTCATTAATGGCCATCGACTTCTCGGGCGGTCGACTCGTACCTTCTATGCGGGCGCCGATCGACCTGCACGGATCGGCCCTGTGCGACGCCGTTCCGAGCTTTCTGAAGCGGCTCTATACTATGCAGCGTCGGCTTGTATAGCCTCGGATAGTGCGGGAATAGGTTATCGTCTCATCTGAGTCCGAGGTGCTGCGTCGATGCAGTGCACCATCTCAGCCTTGAGGCATCGCGTTGGCGCTGACGCGGTTGTTGACTGTTGCTACGGGGTGGTACTAAAATATGCCTTATTAGAGATCGTGATCACTTAGTACTAGTCTGTAATTAAATGAGTTCTTGGGTGTCTCAACTTGATATGTTTGCATGGTTCTCTTTCTCTCTTCCTCTCTATATATATTTATGGAATCTCTTTCGGAAGTATTTGGATGGAGAGAAAGTGGATACTCTCTTTTCAATGCATTAACAAGAGAAGTGGAGAGAGACTTTCTCTTGTTTGGTTATAAATCCTGGGAGATAGGTGGAGAGAACCAACACTTTTTCAAAAGACTTTTTTTTTCTTTCTTTCTTCCCAAACGTGGAGAGAATTGAAGCGAAAAAAGAGAGTTGTGACTGATCCTTCTTTCTCTTCGTTTGGTCCAAACAAGGAAAGAGCAAGTGGTTTCTTTTAGTTTATATATATAGTTTTTATCTTATTGCCTTTCTTTTCCTTTTACACTCTTGGAAAGAAAGCTTAGGAAGAAAAATTAAGGAAAGTCTGCGTTTAAAATTATCCGGACTAATTAATTTTTTTCTGCCCGTGAAGTTGGGAAGAAAATGGTTTGGCCATGTGTGAGCAGTTATGATATGATTTTTCACTTCAGTTTTCTCCCCCAGCAAATTAACTGATTATTGCCATCTTACTATTTTTACAATTGAAATTCATTTTAGTTTATTATAACTTAGGAGAATTGTTTTTGTAGTGTTTAGCCATGACTGAGGTTGGTTGAGATGAACAGCACAGGGCTGTCCATGTTTCACTGTGAATTTCATTTTGCAATTAGGCTTCTGAACTTGGGATTTTTTCTTAGATTAGGTTCTACATGATTTTCCCTGTGCTGCCCATGTTTCACTGTGAATTTCATTTTGCAATTAGGCTTCTAAACTTGAGATTTTTCTTAGATGATTTTCCAATTCTTTATGGTATAGCCTTCACTGTAGTTTTGGTTGCAAAGGTGAAAACTTGTTCAGAACTATGGATTTTCTAGTCTCTAGCTGTATGCTTATTCACTCTGGTAGTTAAAGTATTTGGTCCCAAGAAGCCCATTTGCTCTGGTAATCGATTGTCTCCATGATTTGATTTTCTATTGCTGCAATAGATATTTGTGTACAACTTACTATGTATACTCTGATAAATGGTAAAAATAGTAAGAAGAAATGTACTCTGATGGGACCGCTACTGTGCAGACTACGTCAAGGCGTCTTGCTGACAGGAAAATTGCAAAGTTTCAGAAGAATGTCACAAAGAGGGGCTCCGTTCCAGAGAAAACAGCAAAGAAAGGAGATAACTATCCTGTTGGTCCTATCTTGCTTGGATTCTTTATCTTCGTGGTTGTCGGATCATGTATGTCATGTGAATCTCATCTTTCTTAACCATAAGACCATAATAGTTTCCTTTTTCGGTTCCTTATCTTTCCATTTGCATATGCATCTAGTTTTTGATATGCATAGAAAATTTAAGCCAAATAAAGGTGTGCAAGTATAATTTGGTTCACAAATTGGCTGATCTGTATTAGGACTGTATTCATTATGATGACACTGAACAAAAAATTCTCTGTTTTGAACTTTTATAATCCGAAAGTCTCATGTTAGATCTTCTACTAAGAAGATTCCATTTTGTACTTTTATAATGTTATATTCCTTTTAAATCACAAATAAATGGGTGATTTAGGACTACCTAAGGCTGTTGCCAATGGGGTGTTTGAAAAGTGTCAAACGAGGTCCCTCTCATGATATCTCTTTGTCAACTTATCACGTAGAAATTTGTGAGAAACTGAGAAGCTTTCTATTATTGATCCTACTGCTTGCTGATCCATTGGAAACTCGTGACTTTGTGTGATGTTTTCGTATGGTGCTGATATGATTTAATTCTTGTGTTTGTTTGCAGCTTTGTTCCAGATAATAAGAACAGCCATGAGTGGCGGGATGGCATGATGGTAGCAAAGAGGATGACCAAAGCCCTACTACTCAAGTATGAGGTTGAGGATTCTCATCATCTTGATGTAAACCCAGTTTCTAATAGGGGACGATGATATGAAGATTTTATGATGCTTTCAATAATAAATAAATGTCTTTTTCCAAGGCATACCCATTATGGCATCTAATGTTGTGTGTGGAAATTGCATGCAGATTAATTATATTATTCCAGGCGTATGTACCCATTATGTGATTATTTTTATTATTAAATTATTAAATACTATGTTCATATGATATGGCATCACTCACTATTCATGTTCTATTATTCCTTTTTGTTGTTAATTCTTCTTATGGTGTCATCACAAGTTGCATCGCTAGTGATGACTCTGATCACTTGTTTGGTGCTATAAGGAGACTTAAACCTTGGGCCATGGTTAACAACTATAAATATAACGATCATTATTTTTCTGACCAATTAAAGTTTGATCTTCAAAAGTCAATCCATTGAGCTCAACTTATAGGTATTGCAGACTTGATCGTCCAAGGAATAATCATGTCGGATGCATCATCTTTTGTAGGAATAGAGTTTGTAGGAATAGAAGAAACAAGATACGAGATTTAAATATTTCTAGCCCTGAAATAAGATACATAACGTAAGATACAGGCATGTTTCCCCGTTGGACCATGGGATATTAGGAAATATGTATTTTTTTTTTTTTCTCTCGAGTAAAATTCTTCATAAGCTTTTTTTCCTTTTCTCTCTTTATAATGTGACAGTACTTCAAAAGAAAAAAAAGACTAGGCCGAATTAATTTCACTATATCGGATTGTTTGGTATTAAAGGAAGAACCTTAAAAAAAAAGTCTCTAGATCGAATCAATGATAATTTCACAATGATCAAAGATAATTATATCCCAACAAGGAGTATAGCTCAAATGATCATACCAATTGAGCTTTCCTCTACCTCACTCGGAATGATATATATCCAAAGTGTCTGAAGCGATCAACACATCCCCTTAACATAAAAGGATATTTATAATTATTTTTTTCCAAAAATATTAATTGCATATCCTTTATATTCATTTTATAAATACTGTATATATTAGATAAACTTCTCACGAGAGGAAACTGTTCCGCCGCCCGCCGCCCGCCGCCCGGTGCCGGTATGCGAATCCGGGTTGGATAACCGGTCTCTGGATACCGGGTACGGATCGGTAATGATATGGATCCGGATCCGACATGATCCGATAGCATACCTATTAGTACGAATCTCGGGAGGCGCAGGCGGTCACCTTCACCCGCTTCGCTCGAAGCCCTAAAAACCACTCCCTTTCCGCGATCCGAAGCAAAGGCTTCGAGGGGAAAGAAGAAGACGCAGACAGATACGAGGGGTTATCGAAGATGCCGGACTACGGAGAGAGATATGAGGGCAACGGTGAGGAGTACAATGAGTACGGCGCGGCCGGGCCTCCGGCGAAGGGCAGCGGTTTCGATGACTTGGGCGATTCCAGATCTCAGGTACTTTTCGTTTACATGCTATTTTGGCGTCCGATTCTCCACTTCAGACGGTGGATTTCGCCTTTCCGTTTCTAAACTGTGTAAAAAGATGCCGTTTCTGTTGCGACTGATCTTGGGAATTGTTTCTTGCTGCAATTTCTGATAGTTGAATCCCGTACGGGGAACGTGCTTCAGCATCGCTGGTTTATTAGTAGATATACCAACCCGATTGATGATTGGTTAGATTGTAGGGTTCAGGTGCAAATTTTAGTTATTTTGTCCTTCTAATTACTACCTTGCACATGTACGTGGACTGGGGTTTGATCGAGTATTTATTTAGTGTTTCATGTTTACATTTTTGGACACTCATATCTTCATTCAGTATGAAACACTAGGAGGTCTCCAAGAAGGCGCCCTGCTATTAGATGTCAAATTTTATCCGCCAGATCCATTCTTATTGATTGTGTGTCTTTCGAAACGTAATTATGCCCTTGTTTACTTGATTCATACGGACCACAAAATCGAAAGTGTACATGAAATAGAATCTTTCTTAGTTTGTTTATGGTGATAATGATGATTTTGATAGGTTGTAGGATTTCAGGTGTAAAATATGATTTCTTTGGATTTTTAAACTGCCATCTTTAACATGTTCGGTTGGTTTTGATTCTTATTTGTATTAGGTTTCATCTCCCGATTAGGTGTTGCTTTTTTGGTTTGGTTTTATAGGTGTTAGGGTTTCAGGTGTAAAGTTCAGTTCTTTTGACTTTCTAAATCGTTATCTTCATCATGTACATTTTGTCTTGAGTTCTATTTATTTTATGTTTCATCTCCCATCTATCTGCTGCTTATTTTGTTGGGTTGCAGATGGTTTTCTTTTCTTATTTTGTTGTGTTGAAGATGGTTTTCTTGTATGTGTTTTTCAGTTGGCTCAGTAATTTCTTTTTTTTTTTTGCAAATTTGCTAAATTTTTTGTGATATTAGTCCTTCCAGCAGTTTGTGTTCCTTATCCGATGCGTATGCTGCTTGGTGCTCTTGATGAAGCTTCACTAACATAGTTCATTTCTGCAGTATGATTCCCATGGACGTGAGAGAGGGTCCTCAAAGAGCAGAGACAAGGAAAGAGAGAGAGGCAGGGAGAAGGAGAGGGAGCGTGACAAGGATAGGGAACGGGACAGAGACAGGATCAAAGATCGAGATCGCGAGAGGGATCGTGATGGCCGTCATAGAGACCACAAGGACAGAAGTGAAAGGAGGGAGCGTGATCGAGATAGATCTGATGATCATGATCGTCACCATGGTCGAGAGTACGATAGGTACATTGAGATATGCTCTTAGTTTTTTCCCTACTAAAGCAAAACCTTATAAGTTATAACCAAATATTCTAGTTGGATAAATATGGTACTACCACATCTATGTTTTCTCCTTGTTTCCCTTGTAATTGGAAATTGGAAACAGTAAGTACCATACTTGTCCATGTATGTGTGTGTACGCTTTTAATTAATGGGTATGACCTGCTGCTTCATGGATATAGGCAGATTATCCAAAGTATAAATTGTCTTCATGCTAATAGTTGTTCTGCAAAAAACAGTGTTTCTAAAATTGCCAAGTGTCAAAAGGAACCAAGGTCTCAAAATGCCTGAGGTGCTAGGCGCTTGTCTGGGCGAAACGAGGCACTCCAGAATATTAAAATATAAAAAATATATATGGAGGAAGGTGAGGGAAGGAGAAGAGGAGTAACTAGCGGTTATGGAGGAAGGTGGAAGGAGAGAGCGGCGGAGGAGATTATGGATGAAGGCGGCAGACGTAAGGTTTCATAGCTGGGTCGAGTGGCCAAATTAACGTGTTGGATAGAGCAATTTCCATGCTTTTAAGTAACCAAATTAGTAAACTAAGAATTGACTCCAGTGATTTAAAAAGTGCTAGGCGCCAAAAGGCGCCAAGGTCAAAAAACGCCTGAGGCGCTAGGCGCTCGCCCGAGCGAAACGAGACGCTAAAATATAAAAATATATAATATAATTAATAAATATAATTATTTAAAATTTTAAATACAAATATTAAAAGTATAGCCTGACGGAGAAACGAGGAAGTAGCGGTGAGCAGCGGCAGCGGGGAAGGGAAAGGGAGCGGGAGGCTCGAGCAGCGGGAGAGCTCGCGGGAGTCGCGAGCAGCGGGAAGGCTCGCGGGAGGCGCGAGCAGGGGGAGGGTTTGCGGGAGTCGCGAGCAGCGGGAAGGCTCGCGGGAGGCGCGAGCAGCGAGAGGGGCAACGGGTTAGGGTTGGGTAAGGGTTAGGGTTATATCGGTTTAGTTGGTTCGATTGAACCAACTAACAACCGAACCAGGATCGAACCAGACCTAAAATCCTGGTTCAGTCACTTGGTTTACCCAGGCGCTCGCCCGAAGCGCCCAGGCGGCGCCTGTTTGAAGCGCCCCGCCTGGGACATTAGCGAGGTGCTCGGGCCTCGCCTCGCCTCGCCCGAGCGCCTCTTTCAATCACTGATTGACTCTTTTGTCCTAAATTCCATTAGATTATTCTTGGTTAATTTTTCTACACCATATTTTAAATAAAGGATATGTTTCTTTAGCAAGCCTGTTAGCTCTTCACCTCTATCTTAGATAGTTAGTCACTTATGAGGAATCTAATACCTTTTAGTTAGCTTTCTATGTTGTAGTTCCATCTATTTTCCGGCTGATGAATTTTCGGAACCTCATTGAGTCAATTATTAGAATGCATTCCTTATTCTCCCAGGTTTTGTAGGTCATGATTTTCTTTATTTTGTGGTTTGTTCTTAACTCGATGATTATCCTCATGGAGAGGTTTTTAGATATGCTGTTCTGCATCTAGAAAATATTATTGGCCAGACAAGTTTACTCAATCTATCAAGTTTTGTCAACTAATTAGGAGTATGATGACAATAAGTCTATTACTGGTAAACGGTGCATCTTATTTTGACTAGTATTGTCAAATCTACAATGTGAAGCACCATGAAATAGGCATAAAGTTCCTTAGCTTGAGCTATTCGCAGGATTCCGAACAATATAGTACCTGATTCCCAAGAGAATGCCCATGAGTGTTAGATTAACAAGCATCATTACCATGCTTGCTAGAATGGGCCTCCATTCTTTATCAATCAGTGGGTTTGATCATTCTGGAGTTTGATTTGACATATCTTAGTTATATTACTTTAAAAATAACCCTTTATTCATGTGGATGACCTGCTCCCAATTATAGGGATATACTAGCTGAAGACAGTATTGTGAACTATAGAAAGTTCTTTGCTCGTTTACATTCTTGCATAAGGGTGCATAAATAACTTTATGTGATGTCTTTTGGCCAGTGCATCAGTTAGTGCTTTGATGACTTTTTGGTGATTAATTGTTTCTTCCATTACCTAAAACAAAGAATTGGACGGTATATGTTAAGAATCCATATTTGGCCTTGGTGGTAGTTTTATTTGGATAAAGCAAAGAACTTAAAAGAAATTTTGGAAAATTAAATAAAGATCAAAGTGACTAAAAGTTTTAGCAATGGCAGTATATGTTAAGAATGAATCATATATTTTGTATTTCTTTGTAGCTATGCAAGTAGCTGAAATTTGTTTAAGCATATTCATAGATAATAAATACTAGAAAAACCAAATTATTTGTCCAATATCAATCTGCGATCAACATTTTTTAACATCATTTCCTATTACTTAATCATGTGGTGCACCAATTCCTTCTATTTGTGGGGTAAAATTAAATTAGGTGGAATTAGTTGAGAAAGCTATATGAACTATTTGAATCTTACGGTTAACTAGACTTGTTCTTTGACATACTACTATCATAACAGTGTTTTGTGCAGCAGATGTAATGTTGGCATCTGTTTGATATCTAAATACTGAAGTGTTTGCAAAAATTGGAGTATGAATTTACTAATTGTGTAATACATATTCAAACAAGAACTGAGGTAACTTAATAATATGTTTCATCATATCTAAAAGGATATATCAAGCGTATTGATCTCCTTAGTTATTGGTCTGAGGCTCTCATGCCACACTGATGATGTGTCTTGGCAATATGATTAGCTTGTAACAATCAATAATAAGTTCTGTGCCATTTCTTGCCAATCAGTGTATGCTGCTTTGCATGGTGACTAGGTGGACAAAACGGTGATTCTCGATTGGAAGGAATTACACAAGATTATTTTGATGTCAGAATAATATTTTACAAATTTTGGTTCACATGTAAATGACTAATATTACAGGTTTCAGGACTGTAAGAAATCCTAAATCATTACATCATGGTTATTTTTGATGGGACTTTGTAGTGTCAAGGATTTCTATTGTTGTAATATTTATCTTATGATGATAGTCAAATTCGAAACAGTGTGGTATTTTGTTGACATTTATTATTGAGTTGGAAACTTATACATTATTTTAGATGGGTGTTTATGCATTTCTTGTATACATGGATATTTTTCTCCTGTTGTTATTGGAGGTTGATTCACTTAATAGAAATTTACCTATATTTTGTTTTTTTCATGTAACATTATATTGATTGCTTTGATTTTGTAGTATTCTATAATATTACGTATATTTTTTTACATTTTGTTTAGTACCTTTTGTTGTTTCATTTTGGGAAGAAGATTCAGTGCAAACCGAATATATGTTTAGTGCCTTAGTCCAATGTAGTCAATATATATACTATTGTTACCAAGATCATTATGTCTCCCTTGTAACGTTGATTAGACTTTGTTGTTCCATGTTCTTGGTATTTGTTAGTATTGAATAATGATAATGCATATTCCAGATCTTTTAACTGGAGATGTTATTTGATAGGTATTGTTTAGTATCATAGTTACAAAATCAGTATATTCCTTTTGATTCGATGACCCATTCGTTAATTGAAGCATCACTGAGTTCAAAACTTCTCTAAGTTATCTACTATTAATCTTTTGGCCAAATTAAACACAAAGTTAATGACTAACAAGACAAAAAATGTATGTGAAGTCCTAAATGATCCGGATAGATGATTTAACATGTACATGGATGCAAAAGAGCGAACCAATTAAGGCTATCCTGCATGAACCATGAACCATGAACCAAGAAAGAAGGTTTAAGAAACTGCAGGCTTTTATTTGAAGTTGCTTTCAAAGGCACTTCTATGGCTTTTGAATCAAATATAGTTCTTCCATTATTAAACAAGATGTTTAAGAGTGACTTTGTTTGAGAAGTTATTTATAGATATTTGTTTTTTTAATTGGTTGTATGCATATCAACAAAAATACCAGACCACTTTTAGTAGGGTGTATAATACTCAAGGTCTATCATACCGAATCGTACCGCCCGGTATGGGCGGTATGTATCAGTTCGACAGGCCAGTGGTACGTGGATCGCCCGGTACTGGTCCGCACTGTAGCAGTTTGGAATTCATCTCTAAGAGCATAATCTGTTACTATTTGCAACTTTTAGTGAAAAATCTGATATTACTTATGAGTAAAATATTTTTGATCCAAATTCAATAGCATATTTTAAGTGTCAAGGAAGTGCTTTGACTTGTATATTCAAATGTATTATCCAAGAGGACATTGTTCATCGTTGAATTATCTTGAAAAATAATTCTTTGATCCTCACTTTTGAGGAAGGAAAGAAATCATGACGTAGGATTTCTCATTTTCTATCGTAATGATCCTTTCAGGCACAGGGATCATGATAGAGATAGAGATAGAGACAAAGATAGAGATGGGCATCGTAGTCATCACTCATGGTCTCATCGGTCACGATCTCGGTCTCGATCAAAGGGTAGATCCAGTCGAAGATCAAGGTCTCGTTCTCGTTCAAGATCAAAGAGGTAAATTATGCATCACATATGCAACAACTTTTTTTTTGGCTTACCTTGTATTTTAACTCTTGCCAATGTTTTTATTTGACTTGTTAAGTCAGTTATTTTCTTTATACACCTGTTGATTTTAGGCTTTACTTATTTGTGTTATCATCATCTGTAGCTACTCTTTATGCTATTTGTTTGGCTATAGTGGTGTTACCCTCAGTTCCAGATTGATGTATTTTTGGATTTTCAAATTTATATTTCTCTTTTGGATGATGTTAAGCCTTGGGTTTTAGGATGTATATTAACGTCCAGTTTGGATAGCATGGTGCAACCCAAAACTCATGGAGTTTGTAGTAGCAGTTATAGCAACATAGGTCACTTTTTATTCTTGATTTTGGTTTAAGTTGCAATTGAAATTTGTTAATTCCGCAGGGGAAACTGAAATGATAATATTACATATGGTGAAAATAATCAGTGGCACATCTTTGCTTTTTTCAATTGAAGTATTTTTTTTGATGCAATAACTGAAGTCATGCAAGTATTTTGCTGTTTTAGTAAAGGATTATTATGGACCCTGTGTTGCTCAAATTACAACATAGGCTAAACTTATTTGGTTTTTGATTGTACTGTTGGAGGCCTGTTTGTTAAGAAATGATCAAACAGTATTGAACAGGTTTCTCGTCTGAGTGGTAGACAAATTATTGGGACTTCAAATATATACAGCAACGGATAAGCCATGGACAGATGGGATTAACTGGTGTACACCTGTTGTTATCGTTTATATGGGTAATATAGTGTTAAATTGATAAATTAAGCCATGGAAGGAGAGAGGAAGAGAGACAATACAAGAAGTGGGAGGGGAAGAAAATGGAACAGTGAGGGCAGCAGAGAGAGAAAGATGAAGGGAGGGAGGGGTGAGAAGTGGGAAAAGGAAGAGCAGCAGCAATGATGCTTGTTGGTCGCATAAACAGGAAAGAAATAATAATGGAAGGGAGAGAAGAGGGTAGAGAGGTTGGCGGCAAACAGTTAAATGAGTTCTGTAGTTCTGCTCATGGTCTATCATAGGGCCTTTTGGTTTCGATTGTGCTATATGATTTGCTGGGTATTGATGCTTTAAAGATTTGTTTGCTTGTGATGAAATTTTTACCATTAGGAAAGTAGCCTATGATATAATTCAGTGGATCTGTAACCCACTATGAGATATGTGGTAACATTTCCATATGTTAACTTGGTAATGTTATTTTGATATTTGATTCATGGTCTGCCATACCGGATCGTACCGCCCAGTATGGGCGGTACGTACCGGTCCGACAGACCAGCGGTACGTGGACCGTTTGGTACTGGTTCGCACTGTAATAGTTACTGTAGCACTATAGCAATGCTACGGTACTTGGTACACCTGAGTGTACCGCTCGGTACACTGTACCATACCGGTACCGAGTTCAGATCAAAACACTGGTACGGTACGACAGACCCTGATTTGATTCCATGTTGTCTAATTTCATTGGGTTAGTCTTTTTTGTTTTGTGTTTTCCTTGTTGCTTCTACTTGTAATCCTTCAAGTAACAGAGTTAATAATTTATTTCCCAATAACAGCAAACGAATCAGTGGTTTTGACATGGCCCCACCCGCTTCTGCTCTTCTTCCTGGTGCAACTGCCACAGGTACAAATATTATTTAGTGAATGATTTATGGTCTTGGTTTTGAAAGTTTAGCATAATCCATGGGTTATGAGAGAATTATATCAAATACTTTGGTGCTCTTTGGTAAGCTATCTTTTCTCTGCATTTTACATGAGTAGTATATATGTAATCGCAATAAAGGTCTAAAATATCTGCATTTACTTTTTTTGTAATATTCTTTTACTTGATAACTTCATTTTCAGACTGAGAACAATCTTGGTTGTTTCTTGTCTTTGTTGTTTGTTTGTTTTGTTTTGTTTATGTATGTTGTCTAAGAAGGCAATGTTGGGCCACTAGTCCCACTCTGCTGCCAAAGGGTGCGAGCGGACTCTCTAGCTTTTATGTGCAAGAAGGAACCAACGCACCAGTTTGATGGATCTTGTTCGTCTTCAATCGGCAGTTATTTACTTTTTGCCAGATTTACATATATTATCTTTAATCCATGAAAGTGATTTGTTTATTTGTTTTCTTTGTGATGAATTCTATTTCAGAATCCAGATCAAATCTCGTACGTGCGAGGGCATAAAAGAATGATGCTGCATATATTCTCTGATGCTTATTATAATTGTTTTAGTATTACATGTCAGCTACTCAGTTTCTCTATACAGGTCAACTTCCTGGAGCCACTCCAGCCATTCCTGGAATGTTTCCGAACTTGTTTTCTTTGGCAGCTGGACAGGTTCTTGACTCTGTTCTTGGCTAATATGCAACTTTATGGATTTGGTACATGCTTTTGTGTTTGTAATTTGTTGATAACATATGTTCGTCTTGCTAGATTCCAACTATCCCTATCATGCCAGTGCAAGCCATGACTCAACAGGTATGGTCATCCATAGATTTGTATTACACATTTTTTTGTCTCCCATGTTGTAATTTTAATTTTTTACTTTAGGCTACTCGGCATGCTCGGCGTGTATATGTTGGTGGCCTTCCTCCAACTGCTAATGAACAGGTTATGCCTTTCTATATGTCTCTTATTTTTTTAATATAAATTTTCTTGGTGGCTTGTCTGATTGCCTAATGCTTAACCATATAGAACGGCTAGTCTTACATTCATGTAGATTCTTCTTTCAACATAAGAGATACAGGAAATCATATAAAAAACCTCTGTAGGTTTTATATTGGTTTAATGCAAGAACTTTGTATTACGAGTTTGAAACTAGCATATAGTAGTTTACTTCTGTGGATGGCCTCATTCTGTACATTTCAGGTTGATCTTCTTGGGTAATTTCCTTGTCCTTTTGGTTAAATGCAGTTTTCTATGAATTGAAGTGGTTCTTGGGACTGTAGAGCTTGTATGAACAGGAAAAGGAGTCCATCATATGAGTGGTCAAAGGGAAGCACCAAGTCATACCTAGCCAATAAATAAGTAAATTTATATTTGTTTCTTTCAGGAATTAAACCAGTCTCCTAAAAGACTTCTATTGTCTTGGCCTTTGTTCATCACCTTCTCCAAAGTTTGAAGTGTGGTATATTAGCATAATTCTTTTATAATTTGAGCAATATTAAGTATCTCTCTTATTTTCGTACATCAATATAAATATACTTCTGTAGTTATCAGACTTTTATTTTTTTTGTTTGGAAAATTTGATTAATCAACTAGTTCACCAAACTATATATTGTTCTCGTATATTTCTTTCAATTCTCAAATTCTGTCATCCTCAGTTATACTAACTTTCTGGGCCCGTATCCAATTTACAATTTTAACCCTAATGCTAAGTGGTTAAGTTGTTGAAAGAATGTTCATTGAATTATTTATTGAAAATAATTCTTCCAGCCTTCATTGTGTTCATAAAGATGCAGCATTTGATCTATTTCGTTATTTCCTCTAATAAAGTTCCTAATTCTACTTTCTTTTTTCCATCTTGAGCAAACTTATAAATTTCCTTCTTTAGATGTTTAGTCATAGCCAATAAAAAGTCTTTAAAAGTCTCATGTATTATTCATGCAGTGTTTTTAGCATCCTTTTTAGTTACTATGTTTCCTCTAAATTTTTTGATAATTTTACAAAATTTCTCATTTCTTAAATATATTTTCTTTGTACTTTTTTATATTCATTGTCCTACCATCGGCTCTTCCTTGATACAACACATGACCTTTAAATTATCCAAGAACCTCATTTGCTACTATCTTATTTTACTAGTTATCAAAAGCTACACAGTATTATGAACCATCAAGTTCCACATAACATAATTTCACATGACAAATGACAGTGGAGGAAAAAGCATAAAACATTCTCTCTTGATGACAGCTTGTCAACAATGCGTACTGCAAGGAATTTGTGTCTTGTAGCTTGCTTCTTCTGATCTTAATTATCCAATTGATTATCCCAAAGTATCATTTTGTCTAAATTGCTATGAAAGCACAATAAAGTATTTGGAGAGGTCCAGTATGTCATGTAATGCAGTTTATGACATCTATGTTTATATTCAATATTCAAATTGATTGAGATAGTTTTGAACATATTTATTGAGAACAACATTTTTTGTTTGATGGTTTTTATTTACTGTTTCATACCATTTTATTTGTGTCATATTCTGTATGCATGATGTAATTTCAATAAAATATCTTTTCCATCTGTTATGAATCTGGTTGTTGAAACTGATTATTATATATATTTTTTGCTGAATTGGTGTTTCTTCATGTTCACAAATAATTAGATCGAGTTTTGAATTGATGTGAGAGAAATTATGGTTTATGCTAATGGATTTCGTTCCATTCGATAAATTCTTTGCAGTCAGTTGCAACATTTTTTAGCCAGGTTATGTTTGCTATTGAGGGTAACACCGCTGGGCCAGGTTAGTCTATGTGTATCAGTTTTATACTTTACAGAACTTTGTTTATTAAAAAACGCCTAATTGCCTTTCTTATTTGCTTCTAGGTGATGCTGTTGTGAATGTGTATATAAACCATGAGAAAAAATTTGCGTTTGTAGAAATGAGGTCTGTTGAAGAAGCAAGCAATGCAATGGCTTTAGATGGCATCATTTTTGAGGTTTGAATTATTCAAATAAGATGCACTGTCGCTTTGTTCATAGGTGACTCAAGACGGTAACATGGGTGTTGCTATGATTTTGCAGGGTGCACCAGTGAAGGTCAGAAGGCCAAGCGACTATAACCCATCTCTTGCAGCTGCACTTGGTCCCAGCCAACCCAACCCAAATCTTAATCTCGCTGCAGTGGGTCTTACAGCAGGTTCTGCTGGTGGTCTTGAGGGGCCTGATCGAATTTTTGTGGGTGGTCTTCCATACTATTTTACAGAAGCACAAGTGAGGGAGTTGCTTGAATCTTTTGGGCCTCTTCGAGGTTTTGATCTTGTCAAGGACAGGGAAACTGGCAATTCAAAAGGATATGCATTCTGTGTGTATCAAGATCTCTCTGTCACAGATATTGCATGTGCAGCTCTTAATGGTATCAAGATGGGTGATAAAACCCTTACTGTAAGGCGTGCTAACCAAGGTGCTGTACAGCCAAGGCCAGAGCATGAAAGTGTACTGCTGCAGGCACAACAACAAGTGGCACTACAGGTATAGTGCAAAGTACTGTTAGTTACATGGACTACTGGTTATATTATCAATTACAACCCGAGTCATTTGCTAACAAGCAATTAGATTGATCATGAAGATGGTGATCGGTACTTGTATAGTTACTTGTACATTTTTCTTTTGCTTTACTTGTTACTTGTACCTTTGAAATGTCATCCGATAGAGAACTTTCATCTGAGATAGCAGAGATGTTAGCTGTTTATTTTGGTTGAATGTTTTCCACGACATGTTCGACTTATACTTGTTCATTCCATTTAGTAACCAAATACATGTTCATGCTTGGATATTCTGATAGTATCTTCATTATGTTTGTTCTGTATTGTCAAATTTGCACAAAATTTATATTAGTAGTGTTTATGGTGCTTTAATAGTTTTCAGTTGTCTATTTAATAGATTGTTACAGAATTTTCAATATAAGTTGCTGATTAAATGACATCATTTCCCAAGTTCTTCCATTGAAGTCACTTGCGAGCAATATCATCAACTTGATGATTTTAATTACTTGTCTTTATTGTCTTGTTTTCTTTTCAAAGAATCGTTATTATTTATAGTGTTTCTTATAACGATGTATATATAGTATGTATGTATGTATGTACACACACATATCAGATCATTCTTTGTGGAAGGCAGTGTGTAAACTCTTTTTCTAATGATTTTTTCTGGTGTAGAAACTTGTGTACCAGGCAGGATCCCTTCCTACGAAGGTAGTATGCTTGACCCAGGTAGTTAGTCCAGATGAACTGAATGACGACGAGGAATATGAAGACATAATGGAAGACATGAGGGCGGAAGGTGGAAAATATGGTGAGGGAATAAGCAAACACTTCATGTTTGGTGGCATTTGACCTCGTTTTTTATTTGTTGCTGGCACTTTTTTTGCCTATATATGTTGAGTCTTTTTGTATCTTAACCTAATATAGAAGAGTCAGGTTTAACTCGCATAATATTCTATTCTATTCTTTTCTTGAGATCAAGATCTCTCTCTTGCTTTTGAGCTTCTTTTATTTGCTCTAAATTTGAGTACCTATTATTTCGTTGCAGGTAAGTTGGTCAATGTTGTAATCCCACGTCCTGTACCAAACGGAGATCCAGCTCCTGGTGTTGGAAAGGTCAGTTAATTAATGGAATCGTTGTGGCATGAAGCTCATATGACAAAAGGTCTTCTATGTTTTAGGAGACACTTCGATTTAGGAGTTAAAATTGAATGTCTTCCAGAATGTCCTTATCCGTCTCTTAAATTGAATGAGTTTGTGTTGACCTGCATTCCGTTTGTATCTGTACTTGTTATAATTGTGTGGAATTTGATAGTCCAAAATATGAATGCATTCTTCTTTCCAATGTTGGATCTGTATTCATATTTGCTCTAAATATGAATGCATTCTCCTTTGATAACCAATGTGTTTCCTCAGGTCTTCCTGGAGTACGCGGATATCGATGGATCTACCAAAGCTAGACAGGGCTTAAATGGAAGAAAATTTGGGGGAAATCAAGTTGCTGCTGTGTTTTACCCGGAGAACAAGTTTGCCCTAGGAGAATATGATGGGTAGCTATTTTGATATATTTCGCTAGGCAGTTTCTAGACTAATCTTATGCACATTGATTATTAGATTCATGTGCTAACCAGCCTAGGTTTCACTGTAGGTTTCATTCAGCATGTAAAATTCTGTTTGGTAGGTACCTCACTTAAACAGTCATTCCAGTGAGCCTATAAATCAGCGGATATATATTGCTATCTATTTGAATATCTGACATTGCCAACAGTTGTGTTTCTAAAAGCTTAGGAAGTTGATAATTATTCTTTGTATTATGCCAGCTGAATTTGATCGTCTTGTCTACTACATTTACACTGACTGGTTTCCTCCGTTATAGGTCATGCTCAATTACTGACTTGGATAAAAAGGTTCGATTGTTTTCGTCGTGTTTGTTGCATGACTATCCTGCATGCCCGATATTTGGTTTGTTCATTTTGGCTTTATACCGATGTTTATTTATACACCTAGCATTGGTTGGGCATGCGAAGACGAGGGTAATATCAGATCAGTCATCTGGGTCTTACCGTCTTCTTGGATTCCCTCGAAAGATGGGTGACTCGACGACTCAGAGTTGCAAAGGTAATAAAAACTGATAATTAAAAAGAAGAATTTTTTTTTCATCCTTAAAAAAAAAAAAAATATAATATGAATAATTAATCTTTCGTAAATGAAAATCGATAGTCGAAAAGAAAGAGAGATTAAAAATAGATAGGTCGAAAAGATCTAACTACCACAAATCGATTTTTTTACTTTTTTATTTATATATTTTTCATTTATAATTTAATTTAATTTTTTTATTTATTATTTTAATTTATCAATCGAATTTTTTTAAAATATATTGATTTCTGAAATGAATTTTAAAATCGATTAAAAAATTATTACACTAATTTATCTCTCCTTGGAGACTTATCAACTATTCATGTTTTTCTTAAAACGATAATTTGTTAAATGTTTATTATTTAGAAATGATGCAATAAAAATCATGTGAATCTTTTCAATTTTAATAAATGTTATCATAAGTATAAACTTATAACTTTTAAAATGAAAAACATACAAATATCACTTTGGATAAAACATTTTTAAATGTTATTATTTGAACTGTTCACTTTCGTTTTGAAGGATTTTCACATAAAATAAGTTTTAGAAGACTATTTCTAACGACTCAATATTTTGTTCATTCAAAATTTTATATTTTGAAACAGCATAATAAGAGTCCTACTGATTTTATTTTTATTTATTTACAATCCTCTGATATATGCCTTCAAAGTAGTAAATTATCACAAGTATTACCTAACTAACTTGGTTGATAACCATTTATCACAAGATTTTAAGGTCGAATCCCCTTTTTACCATTTATTTTTAAAAAATAATAATTTAAAATCTATAATAACTACTAGTATCATAATATATTATTAAATTTAAATTTTAAATTTATAATAAAAAAATTACTATTAATGTTTTTAAAGATAAAGAAAAAAGCACTCAGACTTTTAACCTCTAATTTAACTATAGACCAGATTCTCGAAAATTAACTGAATTACATTGAATCACAGAACCTGCACAGATCAGCAGCATCCCTATCCCAATCCCGACCCTTTGGGTTCTGTCTATCGCACCTATCCCGGTCGCCAAAATGTTGCTCTTTACTCACCCGCCCCACTTTCGATCACAAATGAAAATAACAGGATAACGGATACGAAGATCAAAAGGCTCATCTTAACGATCTCAAACCCCAAAGAAAGAGGAGAAAAAATTGCAGATTTTAGATTAAATCTATCGAACAAAACGCCCCCCACCCCGAAAAAACGAAGACGAAGAATAAGAGCAGTTTCTAGAGAACGCTGGAGGACACAACACTACAAATCATGTACGGCGAGCTACTAATGAAACGCCTTCACGAAAGATAGAGAATGCGCTATCAGCGAAACTGCCGGTGGTTGGTATTGGCCTCCCATGAATCAGATAAGCACCAAAATCAAGCTTATCTGGGATTAATGAAGGCCGCCTCTCTTCTGTGCGTTTGTGGATCTAATCTCTAATCTCTAATCGAGAGAGAGAGAGAGAGAGAAGCACCAAAATCAAGCTTCTCTGGGATTAATGAAGGCCGCCTCTCTTCTGTGCGTGTGTGTGGATCTAATTTCTAATCGAGAGAGAGAGAGAGAGAGAGAGAGAGAGAGAGAGAGATGCATCAAGATCAAGCTTATCTGGGATTAATGAAGGCCGCCTCTCTTCTGTGCGTGTGTGGATCTAATCTCTAATCTCTAATCTCTAATCGATCGATCGATCGATCGATCGAGAGAGAGAGAGAGAGAGAAGCATTGGGATTAATGAAGGCCGCGTCTCTTCTGTGCGTGTGTGGATCTAATCTCTAATCGAGAGAGAGAATCGAAGAAGAAATCAGGCTGCGAAGGAAAGGTAGCAACCCTAATCGAACAGCGGCAGTGAGAGGGAGAGAAAGAGAGAGAGAGAAGAAATCGGGCTAAACGGGAAAACTAGCAACCCTAACCCACTGGTTGCTGGCACGCCCCATATATATATAGCGAAGAGGTATGTCAATCATGGGCCATCTGCTTGTGATGGACGGCTCTGATGGCGAAGCAAGAAGTAATCCATGTTTTCTTTTAGCCCTAAAATTTTCGGGGTCCTGTGGTTCGTGCCAATCCCATGGGCAGAACTCATGGGACCCACTTATATATATATATGTTGGTCTCGACAACAATCAATTGAAATATTTACTTGTACAAAACCCATGAATTAAGGTAATTATTCATTTGAACTGTGCGACGTAAATCATATCTCTTGTTCACCGTCTTCTTGAACATCGATTGATTCTCTCCGAACCCTGTTGTATTATAACTAACGGAAGCACTGGATAAGCCCTTTTCTTTTTCTTTTTATAAGACTATTTTCTGACCAAAACATAAAAAAAGGGCTTCAGATATGCTGAGGGAATCAAGTCGATACATAAAGCCAACTTGAAAGAGAAACCCATTTTCCTGACAACAATTTTACCATCACAGCACCTTAATAAACCCTTACCACTGCAGCATTAAACTCACTCCACATTATCTGAAACGAACTGGGAAGAGAAGACCCCCTCTCCCCCACATCCAGACGACAATGTTATCAATCAAAGATCAAGAACTGAAAAACAAATAAATAAAATCTGCATAAGAATAATAACGGATCAGATAATAGTAATCCGGGTTAGCTCTCTCTCATCGTGCAAGCTCGATATCAGGCTTAGCAACACCGTTGTCTTTCTCCAAAAGCCTATCGTCCTCCCCATCCAACTCGCTATCTACCCTGATGTCTGGACATATTTTCGCCTTCTTCTCATGTTCCACGGCCCAACTGTAAACCACCATGCCGACCACCGCAAGCAACATCCCCAGTATGTTCTTCGCGGTCAAAGCTGAATCAAACAGTAGCCATCCCAAAACTAGTACACACACTGTTTTCATGTGACCCAAGACTTGGAATGATGTGGCAGAGAACCGGCCGATGCAGAGGTATTGGCTCGTATTGCAGAAGACCGCGAGGATACAGGAGAGAAGTATGAATGACTGCAGAATGGTAAAGCCAAACACTTTTATCAGGAAAAGTAGAAAATTACTTAGATGGAGCTAAATGGAAAAAAACACATGCACGTTCCATTTAAATACAATCTATAACTGCCTTCCAAATTTGTAAATCCTGTCGGAAGAGAAGAATTCTCATAGCCTCATCAAAGCTTGTATTAGCTGTATGTAGTAACATCACGAAGCTATTTACTTTCATCGATTTCAAAAAAATCCTATAATAGAGTTCCTAGAGATCTATTATGATTTGTTTTAGAAAAAAATAGTATCTAAGAATTATCTCTTTTTCTTTTGAAATATGACATTTCATTAACCTCTCATTGGAGGGTTATCCAAAAAAACTCAGTACAAAAAAAAAGAGGAAGCATCAGCTCCCCAATAAAAGATAGATAGCAAGAATTATCTTGACGTGATAAAAGATATATATGATAGTCACTAATTTTAGGACTGTAAAAGGTGCATCTAACCATTTTCCTAGAATTAGATAGTCACTTCAAGGATCCGCTTTAACTTCTTACATTTTTTACATCGATAATAAAAGAACCTACTAGCCATATCTTCATGGTATGTTGTTGTTTGCTGACAATACTATATTGATTGATGAGAGGTCAACTAAAATTAACTCTACATTTTGAATTCTGAAAACAAATTTTAGAAGCTAAAGATTTTAGATTACACGATGCTACGATTGAATATATGAAACATAATTTTAGCAAACCTAAGAAAAAAACGGAGGTTATTTCAGACTCATGTTCAGATGTTATTAATCTGAACCAACTCTATGAATTGGATATGGCTCAAACTGACCTATTGCAATCACCACCTGAAATGTAAAGTTCATAGCAAGAAACAAATTTAACCAACTTTGCCATAAAATGTATTTAAAGGTTTTATAACTTACAGTTGCTCCCATAGAGTAATGGTAAGTTAAGAGTGAATGACCATTTAGATAGTAGTCTGCGAACGGGCCGAATAGAAGAAGAGAGATGGCCTGGATTGGTGCAGTTTTGCTTAGAAGTTCAAACGAACCAATGTCGTACTTTTTCTGAAGAGACCCGATCGTCTGAAATAATAAAAGCAACATTAATTCATCTACCAACAGCACAATGGGGGTTTCTAATAATTGTTAAACCACAAATTAAAGCATTAATCAATCATTTAAGAACAACAAATGAAATATAGCCGACAACAAATTCTCAGGCAAAGAAGAAAGTTAAAGAATATTAGGCAGCTCAGCCTTCTTACTAATTGAGTCTACATAACTACCATAACAGCTGCACATCTGTCCGCATGATATATGTTGCCGTAGTGTGCGGTCTAGTTGGAACATTATAATGTATGCATTGTGGAATGCTTACTACCTTCTGTATATGCTGCCACCAAGACCTATATTTTAAACAACCCAAACCCTCTTCTACTGCATTAAAACTTATCCAAATATCGCTTAGTCTACCTAGTATTAAACCCATTAACCCCTGAAAATTGTACCCTCAAACAAGACCAACTAGCACCTTGTAGGTCAGTTAGACATACCCAACTGCAGATATTTAGCTCGTTTAAGTGGTTGCTTCAGAACTAATTCCTCTACTAGGAGGAGCTCATACATGGGCAGCAATATAGATCATAAATATTTCACCCGTATTAGAGGTTTGTAATATTAGTTGAGTCCCTAGTTCCCTAATTCATTGACTCAAAATAGTATTTATAGCTTCTCCTAGGCTATAATCCATCAAGTTAGATTAGCAAAAGTTTAATATGAAGGAAATGATTGGTATGGTCTATACACTAGTATACGAGCATGCTATTAGACAGATACAGCATAGTTGGTATACTGAAGTATTTTGGAATCTGATAGATAATACCCACCGCTATTTTCTATCAAAGAGATTGCCAATGAGAGCAAGATCAGAAACAAGCTAAACTAATGAGGTTCATGTCGTTTTATGATCGGAGCAATGAATGCCATCTTTTATATACAGTTCATGTAAAAATGTGTAGCTTATAAAAGACATAATGAGGAAGGAATAATAATTAAAAAAAAGAAGCAACAGAAGGGATAGCATAGTCATTTTTTGAAGTAAAACCTAGCCCTCAATTAGTTCCACTTAAAAGTATGCTTTTGCGCAGAAAATGAGAACATTTGCATATAAATTGACATACTGTGAAAGAATCTAACATATTTGTAATTTCAAAGTGTGTATGCAAAGTTTTATACATGTCAAAAGAAGAAAATATATACAGGTGACCCATAATATAACATCTTGGTGACCACAAATTAGAGAAATCAGAATGAAAAAAGGATTTTTCATTTTGTTTGCAACAGGTAAACAACTAGACAACTATTAAAAACGAAAATAGTAGTACAACTACTTGACCAGAGAACAGAGGCATAATGCTGTAGGTCTGCTGCAACAACAGGAAATAGAGGAAGGAAAGTAAAAGCTATAACCAGTGAGAAATAAAGTAGAAGAAATGAAAATATCAGGAAAAAACAGAAGAAAGAGAAATAGGAGGTTTAGAAGTCATGATGTCTCTTTATTTGTCCCACGAAAATTACCAGGAGTGCCCAAGCAATAGCACAGTTTCTTCTTAAACAAAAAAGTGATTTACTAATACTATGGTCCAAATAGGACTCTTTAAGAGTGCACACCCAAATAAACAGCATGCAAACATATTAGTGACGAGGAAAACAATCGATTTATCCCTGGAATATAAGACTTAAAACATGATGTGACCTAAACAACATAAGGGTTAGTGTGTGGAGCCTTTCAACCGATAAAGAGACCATACAGGATTCTATTAACTGAGTAAGACATGCTACAAGATTCTGTTACATCTAAAATCAGAATCCATAGATAATAAAAAGCATCTTCTGCAGTAATCATCAAGTTGGATAAAACAGAAGTTGGTGTATATACATAAATGGCACTGGAAATTGGTTCGCTTGGGGAAATAAACCATGTGAAGTAACTTCATGACAAGCAGGTTTTCAAGAATAAATTAGTTAGGAATTTGGCTATCCAATCTTAGATGATTTTAGAAATATAAAATGAAAAAAAAAATCATATGACTTGTTCCAAAAGAAAAGTTAAGATGCTCACTATTTGCTGCAAGGATGTGCAGAATACTGCTACGCATGCACAAAGTAAGCCCTTATTTTTGATCTCGACATCGGTAACAGTGCAGATACCGACACCCACAGCCACAGCTGTAACAGCCATTATCACCCTAGACGAGTAATGTTTACTATGCAAGAAATATTCCATCAAGCAAACAACTGGTATTATGCTCAACTTGGATATCTGCATTTTTCACAAGAAAGTTCGATCTGAGACACTTACATATCAGGAACCATAAATAATTGCTTTTTTTTTCCAACCATAAAACAATGGACCTGATAAAATCCAACTGAGTTCAACATGAGGCTAAGATTCATCCCGGTGATTGACATATTAGCAACAATGGAGAACCATAAGAGCTCCCAAAGAGGAACATGCTTGGAGACTGATAAGCCAGTTGCATTTGAAATCCAACCAACAAGGGCCGTCATGGTAAAGTGGAACCCAGTTAGTGTCGTCGCTGCAGAATTTTAGTTTTCATAAGTATACTCAATTAAGAAATAACATCAGGAACTTAATACCAAATGGTGCAAAATGATGGGGCTTTTCAAAATGGTGAGTTGAACTCTTAGTTTCCACCTTCAGAGGAACAAAGACTTGATTCACCATGTCACTTTACTATATCAAGCACTCATACCACGGTAGTATTACAAAACCACAAGAATCTAAAATTTTCTAAACACTAAAACCTACCAGTAGACGCTTCACTTCTACGGCTTATCAAAAGAACAAATCAAAATTCACAATAATTTTAACATCATTCACTTTCCGACTGTCAATAATTAAATCTGAAGAATGGCGTACGTCTGAAGTAAATTCAACTCACCAAATCCGGCTAATAGCTCACTAGGATATTCGACGACCCAAAATTCCAAAATTTAAACAGAAAACAACCATAATAGGTTCGATGTTTTTCATTTCTGAGTCAAATATCAAATCTTTATACTTCAATTTCAATTCCAACACGACGCAAGCTCATGTTTATATCTCCAGTACTCAAATTTGTCCGCTCTTTTCCCCAAAAACCCATCAACAGAACAACTTCCTTTCTTCTTTTGACACAAAGATCGAAATCGCAGCACTTAAAGAGTTCCAATTCCCGGCGGGGAGAACGGACGAGGAGAGGTAGGTGAGCAGAGCCGGAGAAAGGGAGTACCGAAGGAGAATCCGTAGCCAGTGTTAGACATGAGCTGCTTGTTGGTCATGATAAGGCCGACGGCGCTGACCACGTTCATCGCCCACGCCCCCGCATCCGACACCATCGGCTTCTTCTTCTCCGCGTCCATCGCTAACCCCCGATTCCCCTCCCAGAGAGGAGGACGACAAGAAAGCGAAGGCAAAGCGACACGGTGAACACTTGAGCTTCTCAAGAATTTTCCGTTGTTATAGAGAGGAAAGGGTAAGAAGAAACAAGACGTAATATTACGGAGGACCCTCCCCTCCACTCGTATCTTAAATCATAGATCCAAGGTAACTCGAATCGTCGTTGGAAGGTCGCAGCCAGCGCACGTCTAGTAAGAACAAGGGAGATTTCATAAGGGAGTGGAAGTGGGAGCTTTGCTGTCTTATTCCGGACAGGGTTCAGGCTTCTTTACCAACGATCATGATTGCTAATACCGAATTCTTAAAAATCAAAATCCCTGCTCTTATTATTTATCATTTTGTAAAAAAGGGAAAATTCACCCTTTTTTTCTCATTGGCCATACTGTCCCTGTCTGGCTTCGCACACCTAAACCGTGAGCCGGCTCACGCGGAACGTCGTTCGGAGTGACGTCGAACCCTGTCAGCCGTTACACAGCTGATGTCAACTCACCGACACCTGGAAGTCTGTCTCATCAAGTTGAAGGATGGATGTTTTATGAATTATATATATATGATGTATTTAAATGATGTACAAAAAAAAGGAACAAATGTCTATAGCATGCGGCATCGTCTTAATAATTTCAGAGATCGATTTTTTATTTGACGAGTGAAATATGATAAATTGTTATTTCTACTGTATAGTAATTAATACAAAATCGAGCAATATCATAATATATATCCTTCGTTTGACGTCGCAATGCCAATCTTCGCCGTCGGTTGCCTCATTCCTTGTGGGAGAACCGTCGCAGCTTGCTTTGAGATCCGTAATAATAATATTCATATAGTAGAGGACTTTATTTTTAATGTTTTGGTCTCTTTTCATTATGTTAAACGAGACGAGGATGTCTTTTTCTTTTTTATTGGGAAACGACCGAAAACGGAGCCGTTGAAGAGTCAGTGCAGTGTGTGGGATCAGATGTATCATCATCTATTCGAGAGTGCGACGTCAACGATGGCTGCTGCGAACCGGTTTACCGAAGAAGACAGAAGGATTTCTTTCTTTCTGAAATCATTAATCATTTTTTAGGCAAAAATAATAATAATAATAATTATTATTAGTCGGACGGTGATTAGTGAACTCTATACGACGATACGTCATAATTCAAATTTCTATTTTATGAATATTATCATTTTTTGCCCCGAATGAAAAATTATGATATTGTTATTAATATAATCATGATTTATAGATTTGAACGTGACGAGATTAAAGATTCTTGCATATAAATTTTATGTCATCCGGATGAAAATATTCGAGGATAGATGGATTTAATAAGAAAGAGGAGATCAAACAATTAATATAGTAATACAGAAAAGGTAAATTCTTTCTTGACTTAAGGAAGGATAATGCTTTATATGAGAATGACTTAGAGATCTATATAGTTGTCCAAATATTCATCATGTATTAATAATATCTCAATCTTTTTTTTTTTTCTTTTTTGGAGTTTTTAGATATTCATCCTGTAATATCCTTTATTTTTGAATTATCTATAATATACATTTTTTTTAAAAAAATATTTTAATATAAAAAATTATTTTATAATTTTATATATTAAAAATAAAAAAATAAAAAAATAAAAAAATAAATATCTTAAATAAATTTAAAATAAAAAAATATTACAGTCTCTCTATTAAAAGAAATTTTAGCCTTTTCAATTATCATATCCCAATCAATAAAAAGGTAGGCTAAGATTTCTTTATTTCCTTGTAGCTCCCAAATAGTTTTTAAAAAATTATCTTAATCTTTTCATTGATCAGGGTATAATAATTTAGATGACTAAATTTTTTTTTAATGGAGAGAGTATAATATATTTTATTTTTGAATTATTTATGATCTTCATAATTTATTATTATTTTAATATTATAATTAATTTAAATATTTTTTATATTAAATATATTAAAAATTATGACTAACATAAATAATATTTTTTAAAAAAAGGAAAGATGTTACACATCCCTTAAGGTTGGAAAAAAATACTATAATAATTTACCTTAATCTTTTTATTGATCGAAGTATAATAATTTAGATGACTAAATAATTTTTAATGGAGAGAGTATAACATCTTTTATTATTTTATAAGAGAGAAGTATAATATTATTTTAATAAGAGAATTAATTTAAATAGTATTAATATTAAATATATTAAAAATTATGAATAACATAAAAAAATTTAAAAAATGAAAGATATTAGTTGGAAAATACTATATCTGTACTTAATGTTAATATAGCACATGTGTCTTCAAATTATTCTTAGTTTAGTAAAATATTTATTTTTCTCTTTTTTGTTTTTTGGACAAATGCTCAACATCATGTTTAAACCCCAGACCAAATGAGGCTGATATAGTAGGTAACACTTAAATAAGGACCATAAGCTTTATGTATAGCGAAGGATTAGAAGGACCACATCATTTTTGCATAGAATTAAAGAAAACCATTAAGACACACAAAATTATGTGAAGCATAGGACAAAAAAAAAAAACAGTGGTGGGTATTAGGATTAGTCAATTATTAAGATAGAGATGGAGTACCAGCTACCATTGATTGATGAGATGCATGACATATTGTTCTACTTCACATGCATTTGTTTAAAGGGTCAAAACACATGAAATAATAATATCTTCTGAAACATTACCTCCGTTCGTCTAACCCATATCCGAAGGCTCTCATTAATTAGTCTAATCCTACTTTTATTTCACCGAAAAATAAATACTCTCTTTTGACCAGTCCACTGATGCATTATTATAGTGATAATAATGGGTTCTGCTCTTGTGATCACTGATAATTTTCTTTCTTCCCATAGACTAAACAAATCCATAAAATATTCTCTTCTCCGAGTTAGAACACAAGCATAAGAACAATAAATCTAATTAAAATATCAAAAAAAATTATGATAAGGTGAAATCTTTTTTATTATCAAAATCTTCACCTTCAAATCGAGTGTGCAGATGCTATCCTACCATATCGTATAATAATACGAATATAATATTTAATCTTAATTTTTAAATCTATATAATAAAAATAAATAATAATTAATTATTTTAATAATATTTCATTCGAATCATCAACGTAAGTTATAATATAAATAATCAAATCTAAATTTGATCGGATCGGATTTAAATTAAGCTCGAGCTTAGTTTAATTCGAGGATGGATTAGGTTGAACAAATTCCAAGCTGGTTCAAACCGTGTTAAAGAAATATATGGTCTAAGTCATGCCGTGAACAGTTGACCTCTGAATCATTCTACTTTCAACTAGGACAATTTTGTCTTCTAATAAGCCACAAAGAGTTTCTTAGCAATAAGGCATCTTCCAGAGTCATTTAAGTGGGTGGAAGAAATTTCATTACCACAAAAAAGAAAAAAAAGGATCATATTATCATCCCTGTCTCGCACTAGATAATGATGTAATTTACTTTAAATTACATCATTATCTAATGATGGAATTTAAAGATTAAAGCAAAATTGTCTGGAATCGATTACTTTAAATTAAAATTAATTTAGACTCGTGTCCACACCGATCTAATGGATCGAATGGCGAAGCTTAGAGGCTTCTAGAAGCTTTGGCATACGGGCATGAGGAATTAATGATGTAATTTGTTTTTCTTTCTTTTTTCCTTTTATATTTTGTGTAGCTTCGCCGTCGTGCACCTCCTGCACTTGTGTGGAGCCCACTGCATCGTCGACTTGGTTCCTTCGCAAAGGAGGCAACAATTCTTCCCGGAGGGGCTCCAATTCCGCTTCTGGATTCCCCTCCTCGATCGAAGCCCTTCATCGTTCCTCTTCCCCCTCTTTGTTTTCTTTAATATCTGATTCCCCTTTGAGCTCCTTCCCTTCTTGTTCCCCTTACATCTTCTCTCTCTCTCTCTCTCTCTCTTCCTGTATTGCTCTGTCTTCACTAAGATTCATAAAGTTTCTAACTTGTTAAAAATCAGCCTACATACTTCGGTTGGTGTTTCTTCTGATTCCCTCTCCAAAAAGTTCCAAGCATCTATTTACCTTTTTTTTGTTCCTCTTCTTGTGAATATTCTTTTCTTTTTTTTCATATTTTTCTGTAATTTTTCCCTTTATTCTGCTATAAGATTGGATTGGATTGGATTCTTTTCTCGAATTTTGGGTAATTTCATCTGTAAAAATCTCTCCTTTTGAGCCTTGTTGTTTGGTTAATCCTTGATGGGTGGTCACCTCAGCAAGAGGCCCAGTATGCGGCGGGACCCCAAGGTCAACGGCGGCGGCGCAACCCGCTCGAGTGCTGCCCAGACGGGAATTCAGCAGTACACGGCGGAGCTGAGCTCCTACGAGGAGGCGTGTCGCCTTTACCCCGACCTCCAGTCCTTCGATGCCACCGTGCAGCAGCGCACAAGCCACGCCATCTACACGCTCGCCCAAGGCGTCGAGATCGGCTCGCTCTCTTTCGACACCCTCAGGGAGATCACCGACGGCATCCTCGAGACGAACCAGGAGGTGGTCCGTTTCCTGCTGGAATGCAAGAAGGACATCTGGAAGAACCCCGAGCTCTTCGACCTCGTCGATGACTACTTCAACTGCAGCATCCAGACCCTCGACTACTATACCGAGCTAGAGAGGTGCCTCAAGAATACTCGCGACAGCCAATTGATCATCCACTTCGCTCTCCAGCGCTTCGAGGAGGAGGATGAAGCGGAATCCAGGGAAGATGACAAGACGAAGTACATCGAAACCCTGAAGAAATTGAGGCAATTCAAGGCAGCTGGTAATCCGTTCACCGAAGAGTTCTCTCAGGTCTTCCACTCCGTTTACACTATGCAGCAGTCAATGCTCGAGAAGCTGCTGCTGAGAAAGAGGAAGCTCGACAGGAAGCTGAAGTCCGTGAAAGCATGGAGGAAAGTGTCGAACATGATCTTCGTGGCAGCTCTCGCAGCATTCATTATATGCTCGATCGTGGCAGCTGCCATAGCAGCACCTCCCGTTGCCGCTGCCTTGGCCGCGGCATCCGCAATTCCCATCGGTTCGCTGGGCAAGTGGGTCGGTTCACTGCTAAAGCGACACCAAGATGCTTTGGTGGAGGAGAAGGAGCTGCTTTCTTGCATGCAGATCGGTACCTGCGTCGCTCTAAAAGACCTGGATACCCTGCGGTTGCTGGTCGATAAGCTGGAAATCCATTTCAATTCGCTGCTGGAGAATGCAGATTTTGCCCTCAGGGATGAGGAGGCAGTGAAGTTTGCAGTGGAGGAGATCAAGAAACAAATGGAATTGTTCATGATCAATATAGAGGATCTGGGGAAGCAAGTCGATCAGTGCAGCAGGTATATCAGGAAGGCAAGGACAGTGGTTTTGCAGAGGATCATGATGCACCCACACCCACACCCACACCCACACCCACACCCAAAATAAAGAAGAAGACACCTTGGTATGTGATTGTGAAAGCTCTGTATCTTCTGCCATTGCTGCAATCTACGACCACCATTTGATCTAGGAGAACCAACCAACCCACCCGAAGCTATGAAGCTGATATAATTATCTAATAATAAAAATCTTTTTACCAAATAATCCTGATGACTAGGAAAACATAGCTCACATCTGATGCTCCTGTTGTATTAGCTTTAGATACGTATGTCATTATCCGAGCGTATCGTGGTGATAACTAACATCCTATATTGGGAGCTGCCAGTCTTTTCATCGACTATGAATTGGCTTTGCTGTTCTCATTCACTGGAATATACCTGTGTGAATGAGAATATGGTCTTCTCTTTCTTGTGACGACTAGAGTTGCTGCGAATAATAAGAAGGAATTCGATGCTGCTATTCTGCAATACTAATGTTATTTTCAGAAAAGCTCATCGCTGGAAAAGGATCCATGACATGATGAGGACACGCCGCAATCATACATTTATGCAGGACGATTTATTTTCCTACAGTATTCGTGAGGCAAGAACAAGTTTAGCTTGCGGCAGGGAGTCCCTTAGGTATCATAAATCCCAGTTCAAACGAACAAATTAAGGCAAAAATGGGCCGAACAAGCCCATAAATCAAGAAATGGAAAGAAGGATGATGGCTCATTTACCGTCCGATCACCCCTGCTCCTCATCAGGGACGTTCATTTCTAGGCGGGGCGGGGCACGACGGATAAAGGCAGCGAACGTTTCTAGGGCACGCCGTCCTCTCGTGGCTCGCCCCCTTCGTATCCTTCGTCGCGCCGAAGGACACACTCGGAGGAGCTGCAGCTGCAGCAACAGCTACAGCAACAGCAACAGCCATGGCGGTCGGGTTGGGATCTCCGTTCTTTATCGGTCGCTTCGGTCCCTTCTTTTCCTGTCCCGTTCCGGTTTCTCACGCTTTTCTCTGTCTCCGGTATTTCGTCATTGTTCCAAGAAGAACAAGAGGATCTCCGAGGGGAAGAAGGGTGGCAAGAAGAAGACGTGAGTCTTAATTCTGTTGATTCTTCCTTTTTTTCCTCCCTAGCTCTCTTTCTGTTTCTTTCTAACTTTGACTTCGCTCGGCTTGATGCTTGGCAGCGTCGATCCCTTCGCGAAGAAGGACTGGTACGACATCAAGGCCCCCTCGGTGTTCAGCGTGAGGAATATAGGTAAGACCCTTGTCTCGAGGACTCAGGGCACCAAGGTCTATTATTCCCACATTTTGGTATTCAGCATACATCTTTGTCGACGGAAACACCATTGTCTTGTTCTTTTGCTTCATTCTGTCTCGTGACTTAAATAGTTGTTCGTCCTGAGAAAGGCTTTGGTAGAATCGCAAAAATTGGTTTTGCTATTTTATAATTAGTTTGTAACTCAGTTGGTAGTGAGGCTTTATCGGCTGAGTTCCAGTTGTGGGAAGTTGAATTGTCGTAAGGAACTAGTTGAACGGAGGTCTTAAATCTATTGGAAGTCGAACCGTGCTCTTGAACTTAGGAGTGATAATTGATTTATAGGAGGTTTTTTTGTTGCATTTAGCAGAGGAGACGAGATTCTTCCATTTGCATTGTTGGAAATGATGTCCGGGGAAGAATTATCATGACTGTAGGAGATGTTAAGCTTTTTTATCTTTTATTAGAAAATCTCTAAGAACCACTCACTGTAAAGTTTTATTCTTCCAAGTCTGCTCCTTTTTTCCCAAACAAATTATCAAAGATAGTGGTAAGAGCGTACAGTGCATATTCGTGACCCAAACTCATCATTGGTGTGAATATAACACTTGACTTCGAAGAAAACTCGGATGCTCGGAGGCCATTTGTAATCTGCCCGATTTAGGAGTGATGATTTCATTGACCAATCCATGTGTTCGAATTGTCTTGGTTAGAATGATTTTGCTTTGTATAAATTAGCAATTCTATGCAAGGGGTGATACGAATGAGAATAGTGACTGAGAGACAGAAGATGAATGAAGTTAATAGGCCATTATACATCTTTTATGATTCTCGTCAATGTTCTTCCAAAGTTGTGTTACGGAGTATAAAGTTCTATTATGGGAATGTAGGTTCTAGTATTGGTATAAAATTCTATTATACATCTTTTTATCTTTTTGGATTGTGGGATTGTAGGTTCATCCTGACTTTTTAGCATATGCAGGGTCATCACATGTTATAATTAGTAGAACTGTCTCTGTTTTAGCCTGAAAATCCTAATAAAACTTTTAGTAGCGATATGTTACATATCTGAATAAACTCGTTTGAGGCTGAAGGATGTGAAACAACTTAAAAGCCCACATATCTCAAGCTAGAGATAAAAGGGAAATACTTTTAGTATCTATTATGTTCTTAATTACAAACAAAGAACTGTATAAGTTTTTTTTTTTTGTTGTATGGAATAATTAATTCTCTTGAACCAGGTGGACCTTTAGAAATTTTGTTGACATCTTCCACTAGTTTTGAGTCTTTCTAATTTCTATAGAGCATCTCAAAGGCAACATTTCTAACCTCAAGATCTGCAGCTTGTTGTGACAAAATTTCTGTTACCGTTAAGTCGTATGGCAATTTGAAACATCAGAAGAAAATATTAATTTTACTTGAGGGGCCTGTTGTGTATCCCATTGAACTCGCCAGGATTTCAGGTATTGAGAGTGCAAATACTTTCATCAGACTGCTGTTGTCGATGCTCCTTTAACCAAGTGATTATTTTGAACCGTTTCTAGTCAAAATGGTTTAAGTGATAAAGGTCAAGCTGAAAATTGAAATTTCGAGCTCAATAATAGGAATTTTAGTGGTTAATCATTTCCTAAAATCTAATTTATAGATGGCTGTTATCGTCATAGGAATTACCAAGGAGAATCAAATGCACATAAGTCATACATTTATGAGTCAGGCTTATCAATTGGGTTGGTTTGCACAAGGATTCGCACCTTGAGGTTGGAACCAGGAGTCAGACTGACATCTGTGGGACCGGCTTTCCCTTCTGCTGATATATATCGACCTACTTACCATCCATGAACTGTGTCTGGACAATCTATCCTCTGACCTGCTATGCTTTGCTTTTGTTGAATTTGCTGTCTTTTCTAATATTATCATCCTTCAATGAAGGTCCTTGAAAATCTATTATTGCAGGTGCATTATTATTTGTGTTCTTTCATTGGCTAGTTGCATTCTGCTTATTTTTGTAATCATTTGTTGATGTTTATACATGTTGGTGTTGTCTACATTTTGTAGTTTTTGATTACCCATGATCTATTCAAGAATCAGCTTCTTGTTTATTCATATATGGTGATCATGAATTTTCATTACTTTATAGTAATCAGTGTATTAAAGATAGTTTTCTTGGCATCTCAGATTGCATCTGAAGGTTTGAAGCACAGGGTTTTTGAGGTTTGTTTAGCTGACATTCAGAATGACGAGGGCCAGGCACACAGAAAAATTCGGCTCCGAGCAGAAGATGTGCAGAGGAAGAATGTTTTAACCAACTTCTGGGTAGGTGCTTTGTGCTGCTGTCGGTAGCTCTTTTTCTCTTCTCCTTTGGTTCTGATATTTTGTTTGTTTGCCACTAGGGCATGGACTTGACAACCGACAAGGTCAGATACTTGGTCCGAAAGTGGCAGACTTTGATTGAAGCACACGTGGACGTCAAGACTACTGACAATTACACACTAAGGATGTTTTGTATTGGCTTCACCAAGAGATGTCTGAATCAGGTTAAACGGACCTGTTATGCCCAATCTAGTCAGATCAGACAGGTAAATATATTAAAGGCTGTCATCTTACTTTGTACATTGTATAGTTAGATGGATAGCTTAAGGCATGCCATCTTACTTTTTCTGCAGATAAGCCGCAAAATGAGAGATTATTGTTAATCAAGCTACAACCTGTGACCTGAAGGACTTGATACAGAAATTCATTCCAGAGGTCATTGGCAAAGAGATTGAGAAGCGACAACGAGCATTTTCCCCCTTCAAAATGTTTTCATTCGCAAAGTAAAAATTCTCAAGGCTCCCAAATTTGATTTAGGGAAGCTTATGGAGGTACACATAACTTTCTTTTTGTTTTTGTTAAATAGTTATATTAAATAATATAATTACCCATTGTTGAATTTTTTTTACTTTTGCATCAACTGAATCTTGGTTGAGAATCTTATGTGCCATTTAATCTAGAAGCTAATGAAATAGTTTGATGTGCTTTATTGTCTGCTTAAACCTTTCATCGTTTGCAGGTCCATGGTGACTACAAGGAGGATGCGGGTGTCAAGGTAGACCGGCCTGCTGAAGATGTCCAGATGGAAGGTGAAGAAGTTGTTGGGGCTTAGGCTTATAGGTCTTTCTGTTGCCCACATTCACATAAATGGAAGCACTCACTGCATTTTTGAATTGCTTTCCTCGATTTAATGATATTTGAGTATTAGCCTTTAAGCTGACTATTCTGTATCCTTCAATTTGGCCTTTTTTTTATTTTTTATTTTGATACGTTTGGAATGAGACAATTGGCTGCAGCTTAAGCTACCTATTTTGAAGCTGCCAATTTCTTATAATATTTATTCTGAATTTTGTTTCCGACTTTGCTAAATCATATGTAGATATTATCTAGCTAGAAAAGTTTTACATTCTTCCTGTATTCTAAATCACATGTAGATATCATCTGTTTAGAAAAGTTTTACATCCTTACTGGAGAATTTGGGCTTTTAAGATTCTTTAAATCATTCTTCCCATTCTAGTTGTTAAACTGGAGTTCTGCATGTATTTTTCGTCAACATGCTTAACAACCTGAGATCAATCAGCATGTATTTGTAAGCAAGCTTTATGTAGTTTAAAGTTTTCACCAATTTTGATTACCAATTAGTCCAAAATCTTAATCATAGAAACTTCTTGGTTGATCATTTTTATTCATAAGTCTTTGATGCCACAACTGTGATGTTAAAAGCAAATCATAATATCTCAACTCTGTTGATGACAAGAGCATCAGTTTTTTTTTTTTTTTTTTTCCGTTGTTAATCTCTCTCAATGTGTGGTTAAACACAGGTGGGAATGCGGAACAGTAATGGCAACGTGATGTCTTCCTACAAGCATTAATCCAAGGAAAGGAGACATGGATGGATGGTGGTCCTTCTCTTTTCAAGGTACGAGAAATAAGCTAGATTTTGTGAGTGACCGCAGGTGGGGAAAGCCAATCCATTCCCGTCCCCCATCCTCAAAAGCAGCACCCACTATCTTTTCCTTTCTGTTGTTAGTGACCCAAAAGCTCCACCATGCTGCTGCATCTGCCTGCCACGAGAGAAGACTGACTTGGGTATCTGCACAGTCTCTCTCTCTCTCTCTCTCTCTCTCTCTATGTATGAAAAGGGAGAAAGCAATGGCAATGGGGACAGGCTGGGCAATAGTAGTCGGGCTCAGAACTCAGTACACCATCTTTTGCTAGATTCCATCAGTTCTCGTCGAAAGATTCTATTCCATCCTTGCGCCACACCCCCCCCTCCTTGTCTCACGAGATAACGGCCTCTTCTATCTTTTCATCATCCATCACTGTTATATATTAATGTTTAGTGATATCACCGTGTCATCTAATCCAATACACATCTGAAATGTTTCAGTTTCTTGAGATTTGGAAGAATGAAAGCTGCTGATACCTTTGAAATAGAATATAAAAGATTTTTTTAATCTTTTTTTAAGTAAGTTCCTCACTGGCTGCATTATGAGTACTTTAGTTAACTAACCTACGAGGATTGGTCATTACGGTAATTGGTCAAAATACATTGCTCATTCCAAAGTTTCAGGGATCATTTTGAGAAACAATTTATTTGTGAGCCTTAATTAAATTAGCAAAAAATTTAATTAAGCCTCTCTCTCTCTCTCCCCTCTTTTCCAATCTTCTCTGTTCTCGCTCTCTTCCCTCCGTAACTAAGCCTCTCAATAGACACCGGTACGGCGTAGCTTTCAATATACGAAGCACTACCCTCTCTGCAACACGTGCCGAATCTCTCTCTCTTGTCTCCCCTTCCTCACCCCCCCCCCCCCCCCCCCCGCTCTCTCTCTCTCATGGCTTCCATGCGCTCGCCCACACCACCGGCTGCTCCTTCCACTCCAAGAATATCCCGGCGCCTCTACCTGCCACCTCCGCTACCCTCATTGACCAACCCTTCCTGTATCTGCTTAGCAGCGCTCTTGCATCGTCGGCCACGTCATCGCTGAACTGCGCTGGCTCGAACCCCGCCGCCTGCATCCGCCTCGACCACCCGGCTGCCGTGTCCCTTCGCTCCGTAGACTCCGCCGCCGGGCACGCCACGAGGTCCACTACCGCCCGTCCCGCCGCCCGCTCCAGCGCCAGCCGCTCGTTGCTCGTCCGCGGGAAGCTCTCCTCCAGCGTCTCGTAGTACGCCGAGAAGAAGCGTAAGCTCTCGCCGAACACCTTCAGGAACGCATCCCTGTCCTCCGCCCCTCCCGCGGCGGCGTCGAGTTCGGCCTCCTCCTCGACGATCGTGAGGATCCTCGGCTGGAGCCGGCGGAAGGCGGCGAAGAGAGTGTCGCGGCGGCAGCCGGCAGGGGAGACCCCGTGGAGCGTGTTGACACAGTTGACGGCGAGCGCGGCGGCACCGCCTTCCCGGAGGTCGAGCCGGTCGAGATCGAGATCCAGCAGGTTTCCGGGGTGATTAACTACGTTGAACCGGAACGGGACACCCATCAGCCTCGCGAACTTCTCCATTCGCTGCCCGATCTCCTTCATGACTCTCTGCATAGAGGACGTCGGGGCTGACGACGACGACGACGAGGGTGACGACACGACGGTGGTGATGGACAGATGCGGCGTGTCATCGGACGATCGTGTGGCGAGAGCCTCAAGAAGCGTCGGCCACTGCGTGCAGAAGGTGTTACTGAGGTCGAGAATGTGGAACCTCTGCGTGCGGCTCGAAGACGAGCTCTGCAGGAAGGACTCGAGAATGGCGCCGTTGGCGGCGACGTGGCCGAAGGAGGACCAGGGGCTGAGCTCCTGGAAACGGAGGGCGGTTCGGCGGGTGGAGTCAAAGGAGCAGTTGTGATCAGAGGCGGCAGAGAGGGAGCGGAGGGTGCGCGGGCCAGAGGACGTCAGGCGGGCGAACAGGCCTTGGAGAAAGTAAGAGGCAAGTTTCTGATCCACGTCGCCATAAGGGGTGGAGAGCTCATTCAGAATCCACATCAACTGCTGCACCCTCTGGCTGTCGCGCTCCGCGACGGCGCGCGCGCATTCCGGCAACAGATGCGACGCCAACCGGCCGCCGGCGCTGCTGGCATTGGCCGACGAAGAGGACGCGGGGGAGAAGTCGAGGCTGAGGTCCCGGAGAAGCGACAAGTCATTAGGATTAAAAAGTGGTGTCGGGGTCGGTGTGGTGGAGGCGGAGGCGGAGAGAGGACGGTGTCGGTGGTGCTTCGACGAGGAGGAGGAGGAGGAGGAGAAGTCTTCTTCATCCATGTAAAGATGACAGCGGCCGACGCCGCATTCTTCTTGACACTGCTCTTGTTGGTGCAAAGAGCTTGTATGGATGTAGTAATGGTGGTGGTGCTGCTGCTTTGAGTGAGCTTTAGAGGATTTCGAGCTGGAATTTTGGCAAGACTGTGGATCAGATGTTTGCAGTCTAAACAATCTAAATATGGCGTCCATCTACCCAGGAGAAGAGCAACTTGGTGCCAGCTCCACCTCTCCACTCATAGAGAGAGAAAAGAAGATTATGCAGCATGCACTTGTTAGGAGCTTGTTAGGAGGAGGAGGAGGAGGTGGGTGAGAGAGAGAGAGAGAGAGAGAGAGAGAGAGAGAGAGAGAGAGAGGTTAAAGGGAAGATGAGAAGAGGATCTAAGAATTGGAATTTAGCTAAGAGAGAGGCTCATATTTAGCTTGTAGGAGTGGGGGAGACAGAAAGATAGGAAGGAGTTGTTTGTGTGCTATAGATTAGAGTTGTGGGTGGGGTAAGTTGGTGTTCTTTGCTCTCTCTTTTTCTTGTTTATCATCGTTTTCTTTGCTTGGCTTTCTTTCACCTCACTCACTCTCTCATGTTTTTGTTGCCAGGCAGTGTCACTGAAGTGGCCCTCGGATCATATCATATGCAATGACAGTAAACGCGAAAAGGACTGAATCATCTCGGACGAGCAGTAGTGGCTGTGAGGAGGACGAGGAATGCTCCCTTATCATTGTATTTTGAGGTGGTGAAGGAATTCTCTCTGACATGCATATATGAGAGCAATAGAGAAAGAGAGAGAGAGAGAGAGAGAGAGAGAGAAAGAGTCATATCAGGCGTGCCCAAGCGTGAAGAATATGACAGAGTGGAGAGAGAGAAGTCAGAGCTGAAAAGCTGGGAAGCGTGCATCATCACCATCATCAACAGCAGCAGCATCAAAACCTAGCACCACCTTCCATGGCATTAGATTGCCAACCAATTGTGATCTCTTTCTCTTACAAATTACTCGACGAGATTTCGAACCCTCCTTGACAACTTGCTTACCTCCTTCAAAGGCTCACAGCGGTCCCGCATGGGCCCACGACGACTTTCATCACATGCCGAGTGGCTGAGCGAGTAAACGGATGCTCCATGGACCATTCCACCCATTCCGATAACAATATCGGATCCGGATTCGACAGCGAAACTGACCCGGATCCGACACAAAGAGTCCGGTCGGCCATAAACTAATCGGTTTTGTTAAAGTTCTAAACTGGAGGACAAAGACTTTCGAGTCCCTCTTCCGTGAGTGGTTCGGTGAGGGCCAAGCGAGTAAATATAACACAACTCGAAAAGCCACCACCGGTCTTAGCGTGCCCTCGTCTCCCTCCGTGCCCTAAACGCTAACTCACTGCGTTCCGTGGCTTGGAGGCCGTCAGGACGCGCCTCACCTGCGCCTGTTTCGTCGCTCGGCCGTGGTTCTACCTGCCTCGGCCTCAGGCCCTTGACCATCCGTCGCAGCCGACGGCGAGCCACAACTCTTTCGTCTCCTGTGTTGGTCATTGGAGGTCGGTCGACGCCTTCCCAAGAAAAAAAGCCCCGTATAATTGGAGTGAGCGAAAGCAAAAACAAACGATAATTGTAGAATCTCATTGCTGAAGATTAGCCTCTCCTTATGTTCCACTTCCTCCCTCGTTCCTTCTTTCTTGATCGGGGTTTTATTTTTCGGTCGCTTGATGTGGTTGAATGTTTCACGTATTCTTTGTTTAATTATTCCCAGAGTGAAAGAATATGAGGAAGTTGAAATTCCATGAGAAGAAGCTACTCAAGAAGGTCAACTTCATCGAGTACAAACGCGAAGGTGGCCACCGCGAAGCCCTTGTCACGCGCCGTTACCATCTCACCGAGAGAGATGACTACAAGAAGTAGCCTGTTCTTCTTCCTTTTCAATTCTTGCAACAAGCTCTATTTTTTCGGTTGTTAATTTGGGGATTTTTCTTCTTTGGATCGTTAGGTATTCAAGTATATGTAGGATGGTGCAGAAGCTAGTGCATAACTTGAAGCAAATGGATCCCAGAGACCCTTTCCGTATCGAGATGACGGATGCATTGCTGGAGAAGCTGTAAGTCGAGTAGGTCATCTCATATAAGATTTCTTTCTTGTCCAAGATGCTAAGCGTGATTTGTGTTCGTTTTAGAAGTTTTGTTAAATGGTCACAATTGGCAATTTTAGAAAGTGGCGTCTTCATAATTTGCTGCAATGCTCGTTGTGAATTTGTCTTCTATGTGAGAATTTATTGCATGCTCAACTGATGACATTCCCTCGAATATCTCTCTGGTTCTCTTGTGCTGCTTTTTGTATAAACATCGCAGGTGACCAGTTTTTCTATGGGGTACTCCAGGTAGTTTTGACACTAGAAGTATATAGAGATTTGGATCCCAGATGCAAATCCATGTGTAGATCAATATCTAGAAAGTTTTAGATAGCAAACATTGGACATGATTATAAATGTGACAGCACATTCCTGTAACCATGTCAAATGCTATTGGGATATAAAAATGAATTCGAACTAAATTGACCAAACCAATTTCACTCCTACGGGAGATCTTTGGATGGTGCAAATATATCTAAAAAGGGAAAAATGGGAATTTAAGTTTCTAAATCTCATAAAAGGATAGGTTAATTCTTTGATCAAATCGATGCAAGTATCACAATGGCATTACTGAAAATCTTTCATACTCAAGGGAGCCAAGCTTATTTTGGTATGATGAGTAAAACCATGTATTGTCCATTTCAGTCGAGGATAGCATTTTTTATTTTTTAATTCATTTATCTGTTTTTTTAATAACAAATAAATATAATCTAATTGGGATGTAGATCCTTGATATTCTAAATTAGTTCACTTAGTATAGAATTATTCATCACCAAGTTAAGTGCCACGACAAGATCCAATAACAATCATATTATTCATCACAAAGTTCAGTTAGCTACTGATTGAAAGAATTTATTCTCCCTGTTTTGATCCAAATACCTTGAGGTAGAGGTCAGGAGAAGCCCATGAGGACACACTCTAGCTTACTTCCCCTCATCCTAGTGGTAGTCATTCATGAACGTTTAGGGGTATGTCCAGACTTGCTGTGATTTGGAATAGTAAATGTCGACACATGAATTCCAGAGATTCCTGGGAATGAACCCAGATGGGAACCTGACAAATATTTTCTTGGAGTAGGGAGAAGTTCTGCCATCGGATAATGTCACGACCCGGGTCTGATGAGCTAACTGGCCAATAACTCCATTTTGGTCCTTGCAACCACGGACCAAAATGCTTAAGCGGGAGGTAACGTAGTACACTCATCAGGCCCTTATAAGCTAATCACACATATTCCCCACTTCCGATGTGGGACTAATGGGATGTTACAGATAATAACAAGCGCCTAGCCGTACCAGAACCAAGGACCCTTGGCTAAAACAGAACGTTTTCTGACTCGACTGAAATTTAAAGCAATAAAGCCCTCCCGGTAAATCCACAATCTAAAGCTCGGAGCTGAGTTTCCATAGCTTGGGAAGGCTCATCCTAGTGGCCTTTAAAGGTGGGGATTTACCAAATGATTTCTTGTAAGGATTGAGTTTCCATTCTTCCCTAGTTCGGTCACGTCATCCAAGTCTGGTTCTAAAGCCAATTGAGAGTTTACCTAGATGTGGTGATGTTGCTTTTCCAAAATCATGCCCTGGTTCCAGTTGAACAGCCAGTGCACCTTGCAGAACAGGCCTACCCAAGAACCCAGTTGGTCCTGGGGCTTGGAGCTTGGTTTTCTTGAGGAGTTGTTGCCATTTGGGGAAGCATCCGGAGATCCCTACTCATTGGCAGATAACCCTTGCTCATGAGAAGTCTCCAGAGAAGATGAGGGAGGAGAGGCTTTGGGGTGAATGCAGCCAAATGCGGAGACAATGTTGAAGCCTGGAGTACTCCTGTATTGAGAGGGAGAACAGATGGAGATGGAGAGGCAGAAGAGGGATATCAGGAGCTCAGGGGAATGCTGGAGCTGTTAGGAGCCATTATCCACAAAGCCTCTGCCTTAGTGCTTTCAACCTTCAAGCTGTAAATATTGTTTCCAACCTATTATGGTCAATAGAATTCTGGAAGTACTTTTGAATCTCTATAAGCTGTTTCTCTTTTCAAAGAAGAAAAAGATTGACTAGGGAGTATGAAACTTTAAGACCAATACTTGGAAAGTGATGAACATAGTTAAATAATGTTCTATCAAGCTTCACTAAAGGAAGCAGTTTAAGGTATTATGCAGGCAAATTCCAGCCATAAGATATGATTTTAATTTCCATGAATTAATCATCAATGTGCCGTCTTATCTGCAAATTATGTTGTACATTTTGTGTGTTGCTTACCTTATGTAGCATTATGCTAATTATACTTCACTGTTATGTGGAAGTGACTTAGTAGTTAGTACATTATTAATTACATTGTAATGCTTCTAACTAGTCTCTTGCGTTGCAGCTATAATATGGGCGTTATTTCAACAAAAAAGAGCTTAGCAAAGTGCGACAAACTTTCAGTTAGTTCATTCTGTAGGTGAGCATCATTTGATGCTACATAAATTTTATACAGACTTTTTGTTCCAAATATTTCTATAGCTTCAAAATTTAAACATAAGCAATTTTGATTTACTTTCGGGGATGAATAATTTCTTGTCTGCTTTGACTCCTCATCATCATCGACTGCTGTGAGGCAGATAATTAATGTCCTCTTTCTCTTGGACATATCTGTATGGTAGCTTATCAAGACTTATTATGTTTTTTTTGTAGTATCATTTACTAATTGATTGTATCCAGAAACTTATTTTCTTTTGCAATTATTTTGAATTTACTCAAGCTATGCAGTAAAAGATATATATAATGGCGAGCGTTTATTTAGTATGCTGTATAAGGAACTTTAGATTATCAATACTATTGACCACTGTATATGTATACACATGTAGACATCCATAATCAGCAGATTAAGCTTACTATTAATATAGAAAACAATAAATGCAATTTTTTTTTGTTTTTTCATGGAATCAACAATGGTTGCAGCAAAGAACAATTGGAAAGAATTTAGAAAGACAAAAATATTACACAAGGACTGTTTCTTCAGCAATGATTAGATCCGTTTTTCAACCATGTTAATATTTGGCTTGAAAGGCCTTTTGACCTGATAAATTAAATGAGATCAGAATTATGTTATTTTAAAAATGCCTATTAGCCCCATGTGCAATCATATCATCCTCCTACACTTTTGATGTGGGACCAATTAGGGTGCAGTAAACTTCCCTTTTTTAAAGGTTTGACATCCTCATAAAAGGTTGAACACCTAATATACAAAATCATTCCTAGTAGGTGGTATGGATGCTCATCTCCTAGTGGTGGTTGCCTGCTATGATGTTTGCGTTGCCCCATATTTTGCTAGCCCTTTTTATGTATTACTAGGTTGGTTGTTACAAGTTTGCTTGTTGGAGCTACTGACCCAATAGCTTAGATAAAATGAGTCCAAAACCATGTGACATAAAAGTGCTTTTCAGCTAACTCTGTATACTATCACAATCTTTCTTCTACATCTAATGTGATTTCCATATGTCTGGTCTTCTAGTTAGAATTGACCTAAATTGTGTCAAAAATGATGAGAACCATAGTCATTTAGAGCTTTATTTCTTGAAAAAAGCACATCTGTGTATTTATGTTTGGCTAATTTGTTGTTTGATTCGAGAGAAGATGAAACATAATTATGCAGTTAAAGACAGCTTTAAGGGTCCTAGGTGGGAACATCTTGATTTCATTTGGTTTGCATTTTGTTGCAGGCGCAGGCTAGCCACAGTTTTGGTATACCTAAAGTTTGCTGAGCATCTGAGAGAGGCTGTAACATACATTGAGCAAGGCCATGTTCGGGTAGGGCCAGATGTGATAACAGATCCGGCATTTCTTGTGACGAGGAACATGGAAGACTTTGTGACTTGGGTGGACTCTTCTAAGATCAAGAGGAAAGTGATGGAGTACAATGAGAGATTGGATGACTATGATGCGCTGAATGCCTAAAGTTGCTTTTACAAGTCAAGAATGCCAGTTTTTTCAATATCCATTGGTGGGGGGCTATTTCTGATTGCCGAGAAATTCTTATCGATCGCAATTAGTCAAATGGACCAATGCACATAATGCTAAAATTTTGGAATCAGATTATTAGTTGAACCTGTGTATTATTTTATATAGTCTTGTCTTCTGCTTTTAGTAATGTTGTAGTCGTAAATGAGTAAAAACTGTAATGGGCTACCGGAAGTATTGCTGATCCAATGTCATGTTTAGGTTGGATGAATTAATAGCTTCAGAAATATGTGGAATAATCAGTCAACCTTGCATGGTTTTAGATGACACATATCAGCATTCCAAGCAGCTAAAATAGTAGTAGATGAAAACAATACCTGGTTGTTTCAAGAATCACATTTTTTCCAAGCGGCTAAAAGTGCAGTGGATGTCTGTTCCAGATCTGTCCATCTTGACAGATCTTTATTGGTAATTATATTTTTATTTAATCTAACTCTTTAATCTAATAAATCTAGAATGCCCTTTGCCAACAAATATAAACATCTTTAATTTATTAATTCATTTTAACAAAATTTTTAAAACTCTTTTTCTATTTAATTTTTTTTCTTTCACTTGGTTGTTTTTCTTCTTTCTCTTTTGTTAGGATTAAGAGCGCTAAAAATATTTTCGGTAAAAATGATTTGAGATGCAGTTAAAGTAAAGATATAGAGATAGTTTGCAGTTAAGATAGAGAACAGAATGTAATTGCAAACTGAAATACGATGTTCGTACCATAAAAATAATTTCGGTATGAAAGTCAATTCAAAAGTTGCTGTAACTTAGGTTAGGCGAAGTGCAGTTAAATTAAAGCTATGGAGACAGTTTGCAGTTAAGATAGAGAACAGAAAGTAAATACAAACCGAGATTTTAGAGTGGTTTGGTCAATCTTGACCTACATCGGTCAATCTTAACCTACATCCACTTTTGGCTTCTTCCTCCGATGAGATCACTAACGTCCACTAGAGGCCTTCCTTCAATAGGCGAAGGCCAACCATCATTTTACATTTTCACTCTTTTTGACGGGCTTAGGAGACGACCCTTACAAACTTTTCTATCCTCTCTTGAAAGGTGAAAACTTGGAAAAAAAGAGGGAGGAGAACTTCTATCTTTTACAATACTTTTGAGCTCTAAAAATCACAGAGTAAGATTGGATTTTTGGTGCCCTTTCATGCAGGAAAGGGTGGAGTATATATAGGCCCCAAACTGGTTTGAATTTGGAGCTCAAAAATATCTTTTCTCGGATTTTTGGGGTCATGGCGGTACTACCTCCTGATTGGGGCGGTACAACCACCTAGCAGCTCGGAGACTGAGCCTCTAGGTAGTGCCACCGCCTGATAGGGGCAATTGCACCGCCCAGTCTCGCTTGGAGACTGAGCCCAGGCGGTGCCACCACCTGACTGGGGCGGTTGCACCGCCTAGTCTCGCTCGAAGACTGAGCCTAGGCGGTGCCATCGCCTAACCTGGGCGGTTGCACCGCCTAGCTTTCCTGGGAGACCATCTCCTGGGCGGTGCCATCGCCGACCCTAGCGGTGCCACCACCTAGCAGGAATTTTGGTCCGAATGGGTTGATCCATTCGGCCCAATTTGGATCTATCAACGGTCCAATTTGGGTCTATCAAGGGCCCAATTGCCCCCAGATTAAGTTAATGGGATCACCTCCCATTCCTAACTTAATCTACATGCTAACTACGATATTTCTTAAGACATTTACTGCAACTTGCTCCGGTGCGTCAATCGCTTCTTCCGGCGAGCTTCTGGTGAACTTTCGACGAACTTCTGACAAACCTTCGGCGATGCTCCAGCGAACTTCCGGCAAACTCCTGGACTTGCGACGATCCACTTGACGAGTTCCAACGAGCTTCTTTGGCAAGCTCCTGGACTTCTCGGATTTGTTCCCGCAAAACCTCCGACGACCGTCCGGACTTCCGTCGAACTCTCGAACTCCCAACGTGATCATAGTCTTGACTCCAGTGCAACTCTTGCTGCATGTCTTTCTTCCATCATAGTTAATCCTGCACACTTATCTTAACATATGGATTAGATAACAAATGACAATTGACTTCATCATTAAAATCCGAGATTCAACAATCTCCCCCTTTTTTATGATGACAATCAATTGATATTGAAGTTAACCTTAACTCCCCTTATTTATATGCCATATTTGAGATAAGTCATTCTTGAATTCAAGGCCTTTGAATCAATAGATTTATTGATAAGTTAGGAACTCTTAACCTTATCAATTACTCCCATCATGATTCCTATCACGATGTATCTTAGTGAAAATGATGTCAAGACTTGACATCCATTTTCAAGTTTTATATTTCAAATATGAATGATGGTAGCAGTTAAACATAAGATATCAACATGTAAATTTACAATTTAAGCTTTTGATATCTTAACGTAAAGTAAATATTTCAAGTGTTTAACAATCGTAGCATCACATGGCAAGATATCAACAAGTAAAGTTGCTATGCAAGTTCTTGATATCTTATCATGATATAACAATAACATAATGCAAATGTGACAATCATAGCAATTCTATCACCAATTTATCATATATTTTGATGCAAGCTTTTGATACCTTGACATAATTCAAATTCAAATATGGCACTCATAGCATCAATTCATATATTTCTCATTCAAATATGACACTCATAGTATCAATTTATATATTTCTCCCCCTTTATCATCAATAAAAAGGAGAACGATATTAGCAAATTTTAACTAGGTTTATGTTATTTTTCAATAATAAGTGATAGGATACCAATTATACAAATATATCAAGGAAAACATGACATGGAGATAGCTTTCATTACTTTTTTCTTTTTATTTGTTATTATCTTTTTGCATGAAGGAGGAAAGCTATTTGTGAGCTTACTCGAATGAAGTTAAAATTGATAAGATATTAAAGCACGCTTCATTCTTGCAAGGATTAAGATATGTAGGTGAATCAAATACTTGTATGTAAAACTATTTATCAAAAGATATAAGAAGGAATCATCAAATCCATTTCTCGAAAGATATTTTTTATATGATAAGTCTACGAGAGATGCATTTGCTAGTTGATTTCATATGTCAAAAATCAATGATGTGAATCCAAAACTCGATATGACATATTAAGTCCGAAAGAGAATAATGTATCGAGAAAATCCGATTGTTAGGATCAAGATCTGAAAATGAAATTTAACACTTTCATGCATTCAGACGACGTTTTGCTATAGATTTTCAAATTCAATCATGAAGATAAAACATGCTTATTATCATGGAAATTTTTGTATCCAAAACACATAATTTCCAACATGTAATTAAGGCATATAATTATATAAAATCATCATGGTAATTAAGTGATTTGATCATTAAAAAAAATCTGAAAAATAATCTTAATAACTTTATGCATTCGGACATATTAACATTCCTAATTCTCTTCTAATGAAATCAAATTGCTCTTCACTTAGTGGTTTTATAAAAATATTGGCTAGTTGATGCTTAGTATCTATGAACTCTATGATTACATCATGATTATTGACATGATCTCATATAAAGTGATATCTAATATCAATATGTTTTGTTATTGAGTGTTGAATGTGATTCTTTGTTAAACATATTACACTTGTGTTATCACATTTAATGAGAATATTTTTAAGATGGACCTTATAATCTTCTAAGGTGTTTTTCATCCACACAACTTGTGCACAGCATGCACTAGCTGCAATATACTCAGCTTCGGTTGTTGATAGTACAATCGAGTTTTGTTTCTTAGATGACCAGGAAACAAGGGAATGTCCCAAAAATTGACATGTTCCTGATGTGTTTTTTCTATTTAGTCTATACCCAGCAAAATTCGTATCAGCATAAGCAATTAACTCAAAATTCTCGGATTTTGGATACCATAATCTTATATTTGTGGTATCTTTAAAATATCTAAATATTATTTTAACCGCTTTTAGATGAGATATCTTAGGGTTCGATTGAAACCTAGCACAAAGTCCTATACTGAACATGATGTCTGGTCTAATTGCAATGAGGTAAAGTAAACTTCCTATCATACCCCTATAAGTTTTTTGATCAAAGCTTTCTCCACTTTCATCAACTTCTAACTTAGTGGAGGTGCTTATAGGAGTGTTAATAGCTTTTGAGTTATCTATATTAAATCTTTTCAGCAGATCTAAAGCATATTTAGTTTGACTAATAAAGATGTCATTGCTTAGTTATTTAATTTGCAAGCTTAAGAAAAAAGTTAATTCTCCCATCAAACTCATTTCAAATTTGAGACTCATGGTTTTAGCAAAAGATTCACAAAGGGATTCATTCATAGAACCGAAGATAATATCATCAACATAAATCTGAACAATGAGAAAATTATTTTCAAAATTTTTGATAAACAATGTAGTATCGACCTTGCCTTTTGTGAAATTATTTTCAATAAGAAAAGTACTTAGTCTATCATACCAAGCCTTTGGGGCTTGTTTTAAACTATAGAGAGCTTTGGTTAATTTAAATACATGATTAGGGAGACTATTATTTTCAAATCCGGGAGGTTTTTCAACATAAACTTCTTCAGAAATAAAGCCATTAAGAAAAACGCTTTTAACATCCATTTAAAATAACTTAAAATTATTATTACTAACATAGGCAAGGAACATCCTTATGACTTCTAATCTAGCCACAGGAGCGAAGGTTTCTTCGTAATCGATACTTTTTTCTTGGTTGAAACCTTTTGCCACTAATTTAGCCTTGTTTCTAACCACGATACCATATTCATCTTGCTTATTTCTAAAGACCCATTTAGTACCAATAACTAAATGGTCATTTGGCCTAGGAACAAACTTCCACACCTTATTTCTCTCAAATTGATTTAACTCATCTTGCATTGCGATAATCCATGAATCATCTTTCATGGCTTCGTCAATACATTTAGGTTCAATTTGGGAGAGAAAAGCAACGTTGGCATAAAAAATTTTAAGAGAAGAACCTGTTTGAACCCCCTTAGATGTGTCTCCTAGGATTAGCTCCTTAGGATGAGCATCTACATACTTTCAATCCATGGGTAAGGATGTTTCGGAAGTGGATGCATCCAAGTTGCTAGTTGGAGAAGGGGTTTCATTTAAATTCAAAGAATCAAAATTAACATCATTATCAAAATCAATTTTCTTGATTTCGAAAATCTCATTGAAAACAACATAAGTGGATTCTTCTATAATTAAAGTTCTTTTATTGAAGATACGAAAAGCTTTAGAAATCGAAGAATAACCAAGAAAAATTCCTTCATCGGATTTAGCATCAAATTTTTCTAAGGCATCTTTTTCATTCAAGATAAAACACTTATACCCAAAAACTTTAAAATATAAAACATTGGGTTTTTTATTATTTCACAACTCATATGGAGTTTTGGTAAGGGTTTTACTAGAAGTCTATTCAAAATGTAGTATGCAGTGTTTACAGCTTTGACCCAAAAGTATTTGGGTAGGCTATGTTTATTAAACATGGTTCCTGCCATTTCTTGTAAATTTCTATTCTTTCTTTCTACTACATTTTATTGAGAATTTCTTGGAGTAGAGAAGTTGTGGTTGTATCCATTAGATTTATAAAATTCTTGGAAATCATAGTTTTGAAATTCACCACCGTGATCACTTCGAATTGATGAAATCATAAAACCCTTTCATTTTGAACAAGTTTACAAAACTTGGTGAAATATCTAAAGCATTCATTTTTGTGTTTCAAGAAATAAGTCAATGTGTATCTACTATAGTCATCTACAATGACGAAGGCATATTTGCTACCTCCTAGGTTTGATGTAGAGATTGGTCCGAACAAGTCCATATGAATCAATTGTAAGGGCCTAGAGGTGCTTATTTGATTCTTAGATTTGAAACTATCCTTAATTTGTTTTCCTAATTGACAAGCATCACACACATTATCTTTGATGAACTTGATATGAGGAATTCCTCGTACAAGTTCCTTGGATGATATTTGATTGATTAGTTTCATGCTAGCATGACCTAATCTCCTATGCCAAAGCCAAGCATCCTCATTCTAAACCGAGAAACACATTTCATTGCAAAAATCATTGATGTCAATGGTGTATACGTTATTATGCTTTAATGCAATCATAGATGTATTTTTGTGTGGTTTTTCAATGATGCAAGCATTAGATTCGAATTTGACGATATATCCTTTATCACATAATTGACTAATGCTTAAGAGGTTATGTTTTAAACCATCAACTAACAAAACATCTTCAATAAAGAAGTTGGATTTGTTACCTATAGTTCCTTTGCCAATGATTTTACCCTTGTTGTTGTCTCCAAAGGTGACATAGCCTTCGTCTATGCTAGTAAGCTTAGAGAATTGAGATGGATCTCTGGTCATATGCCTTGAGCATCCACTATCAAGGTACCATCTCTTGCTCCTAGCTTATGATGGTGAATGTCTCTACAAGAAAGGATAATTTTATGTACCCATTTACTTTTGGGTGCCTCAAAAACTGATCTACATTGTTTATTATGTTGCATAGAGTTTATCATGGTTCCTTCAATAAAGTTTATCATAGAGTTTATCACATAATTGACTAATGCTTAAGAGGTTATGTTTTAAACCATCAACTAACAAAACATCTTCAATAAAGAAGTTGGATTTGTTACCTATAGTTCCTTTGCCAATGATTTTACCCTTGTTGTTGTCTCCGAAGGTGACATAGCCTTCGTCTATGCTAGTAAGCTTAGAGAATTGAGATGGATCTCTGGTCATATGCCTTGAGCATCCACTATCAAGGTACCATCTCTTGCTCCTAGCTTGTGATGGTGAATGTCTCTACAAGAAAGGATAATTTTATGTACCCATTTACTTTTGGGTGCCTCAAAAACTGATCTACATTGTTTATTATGTTGCATAGAGTTTATCATGGTTCCTTTAGGAACCCAAATCAGTTTGTTCGGACTAATTTTCTTGAATGGACAATGATACGTTTTATGTCCATGTTTGCAACAAAAGTTGCATTTGCTTTGGTGCTGAACATGTAAGATAGGGTCTTTTATGAAGGTGGTTGAATTTTGGTGAGGACTTCTCACAAATTCGATTCTACTTCTTTTGGGAACGCGACTCTTATTTGTAAGGATCATATTCAAAGACTTGCTACTAACCTCGAATTTCTTGAAGGCGTCCATAAGTAGTAAGTTCTCCTTTTGGAGAGTTTCTAGATCATGACATTTTTCATATTGAGCTAAATTATCATGATATTTAATTTTTAATTTATTAAAATTGCTAACAAGACTATAATGCTTATTTTTCAGTAATTTATATTTTCTACTAATTATTTTACATTCATCAAATAAGTCATGGAAGACATTTAATAGTTCATCAAATGATAAATCTGAATCAATTAAATTTGTTACCTCCTCTCCGATGGCCATTAGGGCATAATGAGCAAACTTGCTCGGTGTTGGACTCCTCTTCTTCGGACGCGCTCGAGTCATCCCACGTTGCTTTGAGCACCTTCTTCTTTGATGTTCTCTTCTTGGCTTGGGGACAATCACTTTTGTAGTGTCCCAGCTTTTTGCACTCGTAGCAAATTACTTGGTTATTTTTGGGTTCAAATTTATTTTTTGTGTCATTTTTAAATTTGTTTTTCTTAATAAAATTTTTGAATTTCCTTGTTAGAAGTGCCAAGTCATCGTCACAGTCCTCATCACTTGAGTTTTCTCTCAAGTGGTCATTTAAAGTTCTAAGTGCCATATCCTTCCTATTTTTTGGAAGGATGTCTTCTTGCTCTTCATGAGCCTTGCAAGTCATTTCATAGGTCATTAATGACCCGATTAGTTCTTCAAAGAGGGAAGTTGTTTAAATCTTTAGCCTTTTGAATAGCAGTAACTTTAGGGTCCCAACTCTTAGGAAGGGATCTTAGAATGTTATTTACGAGCTCAAAATCCGAAAAACTTTTGCTGAGTCCTTTTAGACCATTGACGACATCCGTGAAATGAGTGTACATGTCGCCGATAGTCTCGCTCGATTTCATTCGGAAAAGTTCAAAAGAATGTATCAAAAGATTGATTTTTGACTCTTTCACTCTACTTGTACCTTTGTGAGACTTTGAGTGTATGCCAAATATCAAACGCGGTTTCACAAACCGAAACACGATTGGACTCATTTTTATCAAGATAAGGCATTCATAGCCTTTGCGTTAAGCGAAAGTCTTCTTCTCCAATTCATTCCAATTGGAAGAGAAGACTTCGAAAATCCATTTTCGATAATATTCTAAAGTTCAAAATCCATTAAAATAAGGAAGATCCTCATTCGGGTTTTCGAATAGGTGTAGTTCGTCCCATTGAACATGGGTGGACGTGTAATAGAGTGGCCCTCTTGGTTTCCGGTGTATGCCATCTCTCTTGGGTTTTAATCCGTTTGAGAGTTAACCCCGCTCTGATACCAATTGTTAGGATCAAGAGCACTAAGGGGGTGAATTAGTACAACGGAAAACTTTTGACGATTTAAAACGACGTTCGTACGATAAAAAGATGCAGTTAAAGTAAAGATATAGAGGCAGTTTGTAGTTAAGATAGAGAACAGAATGTAATTGCAAACTGAAATACGATGTTTGTACGATTAAAGTGATTTTGGTATGGAAGCCGATTCGAAAGTTGCTTTAACTTAGATTAGGCGAAGTGCAGTTAAAGTAAAGCTATGGAGGCAGTTTGCAATTAAGATAGAGAACATAAAGTAAATACAAATCGAGATTTTAGAGTGGTTCGGTCAATCTTGACCTACATCCACTTTTGGCTTCCTCATTCGATGAGGTCACCGACGTCCACTAGAGGCCTTCCTTCAATAGGCGAAGGCCAACCACTCTTTTACAGTTTCACTCCTTTTGACGGGCATAGGAGACAACCCTTACAAACTTTCTCTCCTCTCTTGAAAGATTAAAACTTGAAAGAAAAGAGAGAGGAGAACTTCTATCCTTTACAACATTTTTGAGCTCTAAAAATCACAGAGTAAGATTGGATTTTCGATGCCCTTTCATGCAGGAAAGGGTGGGGTATATATAGGCCCCAAACTGGTTTGAATTTGGAGCTCAAAAATATCTTTTCCCAGATTTTCGGGGTCCTAGCGGTACTACCTCATAATTGGGGCGGTACAACCGCTTGGCAGCTCGGAGACTGAGCCTCTGGGCGATGCCACCGCCTGACAGGGGCGGTTGCACCGCCCAGTCTCGCTCGGAGACTGAGCCGAGGCGGTGCCACCGCCTAACCTGGGCGGTTGCACCGCCCAGCTTTCCTAGGAGACCATCTCCTGGGCAGTGCCACCGTCGACCCTGGCGGTGCCACCGCCTAGCAGGAATTCTTGTCCGAATGGGTTGATCCATTCGGCCCAATTTGGGTCTATCAAGGGCCTAATTGCCCCCATATTAAGTTAATGAGATCACCTCCCATTCCTAACTTAATATACATGCTAACTACGATATTTCTTAAGACATTTACTACAACTTGCTCCGGTGCGTCAATCGTTTCTTCCGGCGAGCTTCCGGCGAACATCCGACGAACCTTCGGCGATGCTCCGGCGGACTTCCGGCAAACTCCTGGACTTGCAACCATCCACTTGACGAGTTCCGACGAGCTTCTTTGGTAAGCTCCTGGACTTCTCGGATTTGTTCCATTAGAACTTCCGACGACTGTCCGGACTTCCATTGAACTCTCGAACTCCCAACGTGATCATAGTTTTGACTCCGCCACAACTCCTACTACACGTCTTTCTTCCATCGTAGTTAATCCTACACACTTATCTCAACATATGGATTAGATAACAAATGACAATTGATTTCATCATCAAAATTCGAGATTCAACATCTTTCTCAATATTAAAAAATATAAAAAAATATATATTTATATTTATTAGATCGATTTAACTTTTTTAAGTTTTATTATAATAGCTTCGGAAGTCATCTCATGCATCATATAAATCAATTATATATATTATTTTTTATAATTAATTATCTTTAATATTTTAATATTTATATTTTTAAAAATTAATTTTTTATACTTATTAAAGTAAAAATATTTAATCTCGTTTCCTCACTATAGTTTAGTATATTATTTCGTATAGCAAAGTTCGATGGTCTAAAAAATAAATAAATAAATAAATATTTTACTTATATATAATATTAATATACTTTTTGAAAGTATTGGATCGAAATATTAAAAATAATTAATTACAGAACTAATATGTAATTAGTCCCGAGGATCCTCCATCGTGTTAAATGCTTTGTTGACCTTATTCCGATAATGTTGTTGTGCTATATATGTGTCTTGTTGTCTGCCCCACCTGTAGCGTTGTTCTCGTTTTCGCTTGTTGGATCTCGTTCTTACTTGCGGTTCTTTTTGTAGCTTCATTCACTCCAAAGAAGGAAAACCAACAAGCACTTCGTCGACATGAGCTGGTGGTGGGCGGGCGCCATTGGCGCGGCCAGGAAGAAGCTGGAGGATGACTCCTCCTCCACCGTCCCCAAGTACGAGAGCGTGGCCATCGTCATCGGTGCCACGGGTATCGTCGGCACCTCCCTCGTCGACATCCTCCCGCTCGCCGACACCCCCGGCGGCCCCTGGAAGGTCTATGCCGTCTCCCACCGCCCCCCTAAATCTGCTATTCTCCCCTACTCCTACTCCCCGGCTGATGCCGAGGCCCCTGTTGCCGCCGATACTCTCCGCGTTCAGCACATCCAGTGCGACGTCCTCGACGCCGCCGACGCCGTCGCCAAGCTCTCCCCGCTCACCGACGTCACCCACCTCTTCTACGTCGCCTGGGCCAACCGCCTCACCGAAGCCGAGAACCGCGTCGTCAACTCCGCTATGCTCCGCAACGTCCTCTCCGCCGTCGTCCCTTCGGCGCCCAACCTCTGCCACGTCTGCCTCCAGACCGGTCGCAAGCACTACGTCGGTCCTTTCGAGGCCGTTGGCAAGGCTCTTGCTCATGATCCGCCCTTCTGCGAGGACCTTCCTCGCCTCCCTGCCCCCAACTTCTACTACGATCAGGAAGACATCCTGTTCGACGAATTATCCAAGAAGGAGGGCGCCGTGACCTGGTCGATCCACCGCCCCACGACCATCTTTGGCTTCTCCCCCACCAGCCTCATGAATCTAATCGGCACCCTCTGCGTCTACGCGGCCATCTGCCGGAAGGAAGGAGCGCCCTTGAAGTGGTTCGGCAGCCGGACGACATGGGACGGTTTCAACGACGCGTCAGATGCTGACCTCATCGCCGAGCAGCAGATCTGGGCGGCTGTCGACCCGTACGCCAAGAACGAGGCGTTCAATATCAGCAACGGGGACTTGTTCAAGTGGAAGCATCTGTGGGCGGCTCTTGCGGATCAGTTTGGGTTGGAATCCGTCGGGTACGAGGGGGAAGCGAGCCGATTCAAGCTGGAGGACGCGATGAGGGGGAAGGAGGCGGTATGGGCGGAGATCGTCGCGGAGAATGAGCAGGTGCCGACAAAGCTGGAGGAAGTGGCGAGTTGGTGGTTCGCTGACGTAGTTCTGGGCCTCGAGCTGGCGCACCTCGACAGCATGAACAAAAGCAAGGAGCATGGATTCTTGGGGTTCCGCAACACGGTAGCTTCTTTCAATTCTTGCATCGATAAGATGAAGGCTTTCAAAATCATTCCTTGATGCCTCTTTTTCATGTGGGTCTATCTATGTTATCAACTACGCATATGCTTTCTCGTTGTGGTTGGTTACTTGTTATGCTTGTTTTCCTTCTTGCAAAATATCCCTGTCTTCAAGCCAAATTTCCATGGTTTGCTTGCTAAAATGTACTGAAAATTATATGATTATGTGGGAATAAAGGCACCATATTGTTTACAGTCTGTGATTTAGGAAGCTTTGTTCACATCTATCAAACTTAGCTTATAATCTATCTCATGCTATATTGCTTCTTTTTTTTTTTTATCGGTCCAATGTATTTAGTCCTAATGTTCCTCCTTTATTGTCATCTAGGATTGCACACCTCTTATGCAGCATGTTTATTCTATGAACATTATGTGTTGTTCTTTCAGTCAAGTGTTATTAGGGACAAATGAAAAAGGACACTATTCATTAGGTGTAATAAGCAGAGACATGATCGGAGGAAACAAAAAAAAAGGAATGAGTTACAACAATGTCACAGTTGAATTTACCTACAGAAAGAAATTGTTTTTGTAAAAACAAAACGTTCAGAGATCTATGAGTTGAGCAGTTGTCGGTAATTAGTCGAAGGAAAAGCCTCATGATCGAATGTTTTGCTTTCATGCTGTTTATATATCATGGTCTGCAAAGTAAATATAAAGGAAAGAAAGAGCTCTTACTTAACATACATTGCTCAAGATTTGATTGAAATAAATAGAATTACAAGCATACACAACGATTCCGCACTTTTCTTGAGTCACTAATTTTTTACCTAATACTGCTTGTTATGCAGTTTACTCTCGGAGAAGTGTGAAAGCCAGTTGATCTTAAGAAGTAGGTTTATTATGGTACGATGTTTCTTAAGAAGTAGGTTTGCAAGCCTGTCACCCAAAATATTTGTTGCGTTATATGTCAGCCCATGTTTTTGGTTCCACATCATGATTTCCTTGTTACTTTCTGGTAAATAAATTTTGTATCTTTCAGTCTGGACAAGTAATATGTCATATATAAAGAATTAACGTCCATAAAACGAACACCACTCACAGTCAGCAACTACCAAATGACTATGGCTGACTTAGAGTTAGCTGACTTTTTGTCCCAATTATATAGAGTTAGCTACTTAGATCTTTTCCCGTCATTGAACTCCATATAAGATTGCATCTTTAGTTCAATCGAGAGCATTTTATAATTTTTTTTACAGTTTTTAATGAAGTTCTCACTGGACCTTTACCTTTCTTCGGCCGCTAGTGCTAATTATCTCATATCATCTAACCAGAGCATCTATATGTCCTTTTACAATAAATAGATCTATCCCATCTTAGGTTTCGGATATTTCCTCGCACCCATCAGTGCTACCTGCTGCTATCTTCAAGCAGAATGGTTTTGCACATGTGCCTTCCGAAACCCATCTATGGGGTTTGATATTGTTGGAGTGCTTTGTTTTCCTTTTGATGAGATATTGCATTTTGCAACTGTAGTTTCGTTATGATGATTGATATTGAATGACAACTATAGTCTTGAACCAGTAATCCTTGCACCTCAGCTATCTTTAAGCAATCAATCGTAGCTGTGACATTGCTCCAAGCGCAAAGATGATTCAGACGAGTATAATTTTTAAGCTGTAAGATGCTGTCTCATGGCAGTTCATGGTGAAAGGGATGAGCATCATGCTTCATTTTTCCGTCCATCATGCTTGGATTTCCAGTAAAGGTTTTCTTTTCCTTATGCATCCCTAATGCTTCCTGGAGTTGTTTGGAGATCTTGAGAGATCATACATTTGCCAATAAATTTTATTTGTTACCCATGCTCAGATATAGTACATTCAGTGTATTGGATTCTAAGATCCGTGTTCATTTTTTTTCCTCTTGTGACTACTGCATGAATTTTGAAGTTGTAGAATCAAAAACAGCATTATGAGCATATTGAAATGATGGCAACTTAGGTGATGAGTGTTGGAGTCATGCTTTATTTCTTTCTAGACATAAGATGAGCCCCATTTACTCTCTCTCTCTCCAGATTTCGCCATTTTTATGATTTATTCATGTCTCAGTTTTGCAATTTCTCGTGCCTTTCTCTTCCTGAGAGTGTGATCTGAAGAACACCAAACATGTAGAGGAAGGAAGGATCCGTAAGCAAACAAAGCATTCTGGCACATTCTCCAAACATGTATCGTGTAGAGAGAGAACATACTTTGCAAACCTGGGAGCCTCCTCGTCGCATATGAACTTTACTGTGTCTGTATACGCCGCCCAAAGCTGAAATACGTTAAATTAAAATTCAAAGATGAGACCGATTATAAGGAGTCATGCGGGAAGAACAAATTAAATTATATTCAAATATCAGTTCCATCAACTATTTAAATTACTTCGATTCAAATTAAGTTTAAATCAAGTCCTGCTAAGTTATTTTATTTTTCTTTTTTATTTTATATAAAAAATGATCTAAATTTATCTTAAATTTAATTTAAATATACGTAAATTCTTTTCAAGTAGATTGAATGGGCCCCGACAAAAAAAATATATGTAAATTCGTGAGCACCGTTGTGGTCTTCTGCTCTCCCCCTCCGAAGAAGACACTGGCGGAACGCGACTCCGAGTGAGCTTTGCGCGTTTGGGAACGGTCTGTTGCACGTTGGAACGCTCAAAAGCACGAGAGAGAGAGAGAGAGAGAGAGAGAGAGAGAGAGAGAGAGAGAGGCGTCTCTTATGCAGCCGATTCCGAGACACCTGACCCCGGATCCAGCGGCTTCGAAGTTCCATCGATTTCAGGAAGCAAACGTGAGACTCTCTGGATCGTTTGGAACTCTTATTCCGATCCCCTTCGGTGCTGTTCTTGGATCTCTATTTGGCGTTCGATTTCGTTTTAGTGCCAGAATTAGATTTGGATTATGTTACAGGATTTGGGTTTATGCCTTTGTTTGATGGCGGATAGCGGACCTAATATTTGGTTTTGCGCAAGAATGTAATGCCTGCGTTAAAATTTTGATTCTTTTCTGTTAATTTTTCTTAAATTTTCTGCTCTCTGGTGGATTTCGGCTTCCCTTATAACTTCCTTGACTTGTGGTTTTTCTTTGATTGGGTCAGTAATTTGGTTGACGGCCCATGAAGAGTACTTCAGTGGGTGAAGAGAGTTGAATCTTTTTCTTGGGATCTGATTATACGGTTCGATCTTCGTATCCCGTGTCTGTCAAATTCTTTTCTTTTTAACTTTTAGGTAGACCAATTTTAGACTTCTTGTTTCCTTAAAACATATATAACTTACTACTTTTAGTTTTCTTCCAAATTGTGCTAATCGTAGATTTTGATGTGTGAGGCGCATAGTGGTAATTCTACATGCTTGCTGCTTTTTCTTATGCGGGACTGAGTTCTGGGAGGATCATACCCCTGATCCAGCACTGAATTTGTTGCTGAACCATACGTAGATCTTACTCGCCTTACAAATTCATAGATCCACAACTTGCTCTATTCATTCTGTGTTGTAATAATCATTCGTTACTGACCCTGAGTTGATTACAATGAAAACACATGAACGTGCTGCAAATTTTCTTCTTTCGGGTATGATGCCGTGGCTTGTATGGTCGGAGCTTTCTAACACTGAGAATTCAGTTAATTTTGACTGATTGTCTCTTTTGAATTTTGCGTATCATTTTATTGGAATAATTTTTTCTGTTCTACAATGGTGTGGAATTATTTGATATGTTCATTCCTGAATTGATCTACTTAAACGTCTACAAAAACTGGTGCCATTGTCGAGTTGCTGCTTTGTATATTTCACAATATTACTTGTTTGACGGCTGTAATCTGTAGTTCTTCTATGAGCTTCTATAGTAGTTGGCTGAATGTGCTTGGTCTTTTGCCACTTAAAAGCCATGATCATGACATCATTCTTACGTCTTGGGTTAGTGCAAACATAAGGTTTATTCTAACATAGCAGCTTCAAGAACCACCTAGACCAGCAACATACCATGATAGGGAAAACGGAACTAAGTTGTGATTAGCCCCTCATCTTCTTCATCGATTAAGGCTGGAGATTGGACCAGAAATTGGAGACACTGGAGAGAAGCAAGAAGGGTCTACCTCTTCTTTGTCCAAAATTTTCTTAGACAAACAGTCATGTGGTTCGATTCAGTGGAGAGAAGAAGTCAAAACATTTCAAGCCATAATGACCCTTCTCTTACTGATTTGTTTTCCATTAGGCTAGACTGGCCAATACTTTTGAGCACTTAACAGGCTGTTTGGATTTGTTCTGACACATGTACTGGCTTTGGAATATTCACCATTAACGAGTGGCATGCATTCTGTTTCCTTCTTGGACAGGTAAAGACCTGGTAGATCACACAATCTATGTGGCATTTAAGGCTGTCCAGACCTGTTGCATTGGTTAAGTTTATCTTGAAGGGTTTACAATTAGGTGCTTTATTAACTACCTAAATTACAAAAAAAATCTTTTTCTATTCATAGGCCTATAGCTTGATAAATTATTCTTGTGTAAGTAGCTTGGTTGTAAAAGGATATCTTGTTTGATTGCTAGGCCTACTGCTTGATAATTTATGTTAAGCTTTATTTTCATGTTAGGTTTGACCTTAGCCCCACTTGTTGTGAAGGTAAATCCCAATATAAATGTTGTTCTGACAGCATGCCTAACACTACCTTTAGTGAGTCTTCTTCTTCTTTTGGGTGGTCACTTAGGTTACAGTTTGTTCTGTTTTTTGGTTTAGATTAAAGAGTGCATATCAAAAGTACATCCTGAGATTATGAAATATGTTCAAGAGACACTGTCAAATGAACATGCCATGTGATTTCCTTTGGCCGGGAGTGCAATGCTATTAGCACAGTTTCTGCTTTTCAAGTTTTTAGCCAAAGATTTGGTTAGTGCAGTACTGACATGCTACTTCTTTGTTCTTGGGATTGTGGCTTTCTCGTATGTAGCTGTCTCTTTTAGTAAAATGAGATCTGGTCAATGATTTTCTATAGAATTCATATGTCCAGGAACTTCATATGTTGCTAACATTGACATGCAGGGTAACATTATTACCAGCAATCAACCGATTTCTTCCAAAACATTGGAATGATGACCTCATTGTTTGGCATGTTCCTTATTTCCGGGGTATGTTATACTTTATTTCTTTTATTTTTCTGAATTCCTGGATATGATTATCAAATTATTTTGTGTTGACAGTGTCTCATGCTCTTATCATTCTAATAAGGTTTGTACCTGATTTTTGTAACTTTTCTATCTTCATCTTACTTTCGATGTGTAGCTGACATGTATGATGTGACAATTCAATGCTTCTTATAATGATATATTCAATATTACTTGTTGTTGCACTCTTTGTTCATTTTTCATCTGCAGTAACAGCATAATCAGCTAACATATATTTACTTAGATCATTGTTTGATTGGAATGATTAAGCTGTCCCATTCAACATGATTTCTTCTAATAGAAAATGATCCGTTTCGGGTTTTCATATGAAAACGGGGATTTATATGTGACAATCCTACATATTGGTTGTTCTCAATTTATCTATATCTCGTCTTTAGGTTGAACAATAAATATCTTCTTAATGTATTTTGTTATTGGGTTAGTCCATCTAGTGCATGTACAGTCTTCTTTTAGATGTTAGACTCAATGAGCTTGCATTGTAAAATTCATTTGGTTTAGTTCTCTATTTTTGAATGGCAAAAATTGGAGTGCAGGAAGCTATGATAGGTATGCATGCTAGATTGCTAGAATTTTTGTTGATGGGCCAATGGGCACTGAATTTTTATAGAGATCTAGTTATATAAGACTTGCCTCTCCATCCATAATGAGCAGACATGTTTATTTCTAAATTTTGATGATTTCTGCACCTTATGTGTCCTTATACACTCTACTTTAGCTTTTCCTTCTGCACTGTGCTAGTGAGGACCTTGTGTTTAAGAACTCAGTCAGCTGATAATCTTTCCCCTTCTATTAAGAAGCAGAATTGACGTGCCGAGGTCATCTCTCATCATTTCTTTGGCAGATTGAAGTTAGGGAAACTATTCTAATCATTTTATCAATTAAATTTGATGAAGAAATTAGAATAACACTTTGATTCCCTTAAAACGCCACAAATTAAGAAGCTTGATAAATTGAAAGGAAAAACAAAGATTTTTGGGTTTTGAACGCCACAAGCAGAAAAGTTTGATAAGTTCCAAAGTTCATGCAGGAACTTAAAAACAAAACACTCATCGGTGTTGAAAGTTGAATACACTTCTGAATTGTATTCCTTACAAAGGGAGTTAGTCTTGTTTATATAGTACAAAGACTAAGTACAAAGGGAATGAATTCATTAAATACATTAAATGACATTCATATTCCTAATGGATGAATATAGATTACTCATGAATTGATTTGAATGATTATTCATGAATAAACCCACAATTCATAATATGGTCCAATATGGCTGAATGACCTTTATTCTTTAAAATGGGCTAAAAATTCATCATTTTCTCAAGGCTGGACTTTCTCTTTACGATGTGGACTTATTTGAATCACGTTGACTATTTTAGGCTCTTCTTGTGTCCATAGAACCTTGACCAAGTTTTGACCAGCTTGCTCCTTCCAAATGCTTTCTAATAAACAAGTTAACGCTTCTTTCATCCTTTTAGCTTTAACTCTTGTTATTGGTTCTCCATGAATAGTTAAAGAGTCTTTGACAGAATTATAATCAACTTGCTCATTCATATCATTCCCCCTTTTCTCGAAAAGATTCGTCCTCGAAACAACGCTTTCATCACCTACATCAAACAAAGATAAATTAGAAACATTGAAGGTTGCACTAACATTGCCATACTCACCTGGTAGTTCCAGCTTGTATACATTGTCATTGATTTTTTGAAAGACTCGAAATGGACCATCTCCTCTTGATATTAGTTTATACTTCCTTTGGTTAGGAAATCTTTCCTTCTGTACCTAAACCCAATCACCAGGTTCAAATACTACTTGCTTTCGGCCTTTGTTGTGTTGTTTCTCATATTGTAGAGTTTTCTTTTAAATTTGTATTCGGACTCTTTCATGCAATGTTTTGACAAAATCAGCTTTTTGCTTACCATCCAAATTGGCCTTTTCCAAAGGTAAAGGTAGCAAATCCATAGGAGTTAATGGATTGAACCTGTACACAACTTCAAATGGGGAATGGTTTGTTGTAGCATGCACACTTCTGTTATAAGCAAACTCCACATGTGCCAAACATTCCATCCAAAATTTCAAATTCTTTTGAATTATAGCTCCCAAAAGTGTTGATAAAGTTTGATTTACCACATCCGTTTATCCATCTGTTTGTGGGTGACAAGTGGTTGAATACAACAGTCTTGTACCCAACTTTTTCTAAAGTGTTTTCCAAAAGTGACTAAGGAACTTTACATCTTTATCACTCACAATTGTCTTTGGAATGCCATGTAATCTTACAATTTCTTTGAAGAACAGCCCCGCAACATATGTTGCATCATCTGTTTTGTGGCAAGGAATGAAATGTGCCATCTTGCTAAATTTGTCAACAACAACAAAAATAGAATCTCTCCCTCCATTTGACCTAGGTAAACCTAAGACAAAGTCCATGGATATATCAACCTAAGGCTCACTAGTTATATGAAGAGGAGTATACAATCCATGAGGCATTACTTTAGATTTAGCTTGTTTACAAGTAATGTATTTCTCACACAATCTCTCATCTCTTTTCATGTGCGGCCAAAAGAAATGATCACTTAATACATCTAAAGTTTTTCTAACCCCAAAATGCCCCATTAAATCTCCACTATGTGCCTCTCTCACAAGTAATTCTCTCATTGAACATTGAGGAACACAATTTATTTTCTTTGAAAAGAAAACCATAATACCTGAAGATCTTGTCAAAACCCCCTTTCTCACATGCCCCATAAACATTAGCAAAATCATGATCAGAATTGTATAAATTTTTAATGTACTCAAAACCCAATAATTTTGCATCAAGTTGAGAAATTAGAGCGTACCTTCTAGAAAGAGCATCGGCAACCACATTTTCCTTACCTTGTTTATACTTGATAATGTATGGAAAGGATTCAATAAACTCCACCCATTTTTCATGTATACGGTTTAGCTTTTCTTGTCCTTTGAGATATTTCAAGGACTCATGATCGGTGTGCATAATGAATTCCTTGTACCAAAGATAGTGTTGCTATGTCTCTAACACTCTTACCAAAGTGTAAAACTCCTTGTCATATGTCGGGTAGTTAAGAGTTAAGACTTTCTCTACTTAGCTTCTCACTAAAGAACGCAATGGTTCTGCATTCTTACATTAAGACTCCTCCAATTCCTATTCCACTCGCATCACACTCAATCTCAAAAGTTTTAGCAAAGTTCGGTAAAGCAAGCAAAGGTGTTGAACTGAGTTTGTCTTTATGCAAGTTAAAAGCATCATCTTGTTTTTCACCCCATCTAAATCCCATATTCTTTTTGATGCATTTAGTTAACGGTGCAGCAATTGTAGAAAAATCCTTAATGAATTTTCTATAAAAGCTAGCAAGACCTTAAAAACTTCTAACATCACTTACACTAGTAGGTTTTGGCCACTCCCTAATTACTTTCACTTTTTCTTAATCAACATGTATTCCTTTATCATTAACAATATATCCAAAAAAAGTAATTTCATTAGTGCAAAAAGTGCATTTCTTTATATTAGCATATAACTTTTCTTTTCTAACCACGTCAAAAACAGCTTTTAAATGTGTTACATGCTCATCTAAACTTTTGCTATACAAAAGTATATTATCAAAATAAACCACTACAAACTTTCCAATGTAAGCACGTAAAATATGATTCATCAATCTCATGAAAGTACTAGGTGTGTTAGTTAGGCCAAAAGGCATAACTAACCATTCATATAAACCATGTTTAGTTTTGAAAGCGGTTTTCCATTCATCACCCTCATGCATTCTTATTTGATGATATCCAGATTTTAAATCAATTTTTGAAAACACACAAGAACCATGCAATTCATTCAACATATCATCTAGCCTAGGAATAGGATGTCTATACTTTATCGTGATTTTGTTGATGGCTCAGCAATCAACACACATTCTCCAAGATCCATCCTTTTTAGACACCAACAGAATAGGAACTACATATGGACTCATGCTTTCTCGCACATACCCCTTTTGCATAAGCTTACTTACTTTTGGATTTTCTTGGTCTCTTCGGGGTTGCATTTATATGCTGGCTTATTTGGTATGCTTGCACCTGGAATGAAATCAATTTGATGCTCAATTCCTCTAATTGGTGGCAAACCATTGGGAACTTCTTCGGAAAAGAGATCCTCATTTTTCTGCAAAAGATCAACAATATTAGGCAAACTCTTGTCAATTTTGTTGGAAGCAATCAAAACATCCTTGTACATAAGTACAAGTAAGAGCTGCCTCATGGTTAAGGCTTTCTTCACATCACTCATTTTGGCATAAACACTCATTTTTCTTTCACTCAAGCTTTCCTTGTTTTCTCTCCCCTTGTGTTTCCCAATACTCTCATTTTTACCACTCAACTCACCATTTTCTTTTTTCTCTTTCTTGTTCCCTCCCTATATTGTTGTTTTATGCGCATTTGGTCTTCAAAAATTGTCTTTGGAGGCAAAGGTCCAAGCTGATATTTCTGTCCATCCATGATCAAAGAATAACGATTCTTGAACCCATCATGTATTACCCTTCGATTATATTGCCAAGGTCTCCCCAACAACATATGACCAGCATACATAGGTACCACATCACACCAAACTTCATCCTTATATCTATCAATTGAAAAAGAAACTAACACTTGCCGATTTACCTTTATTACACCACTATCATTTAACCATTGTAACTTGTAAGGTTTTGGATACTTAGATAGTAGGTAATTTCAGTTTCTCCACGAGCAAAGTGCTTGTCACATTTGTACAACTTCCACTATCAACAATCACATTACACAACTTGTTAGCAATCAAACAATGAGTATGAAACAGATTTTCACGTTGTTCACCATGTTCATCATTTTTATTTTGCAAACTAAGTGTGCGTTGAACAACTAGATTTTCACCTTTAGCATACTCTACATCACTAGCATCCTCTAGAATGTCATCATCATCCTCTCTCTCACTTTCAGATTCCACAATTCCATCCCTCATGATTATAACTCTCTTATTAGGACATTCATGTGCCACATGTCCATGCCCAAGGCACTTAAAACACTTAATACCTCTAGTTTGATTAGGTAGATTCTCACCTTTACCCTTGTTGCCTGATTCATTTTTGTTTTTAGTTTCATCAATTTTAGGCTTAACAATGGGTTTATCATCCTTTTTACTCCAATTCGGTTTCCAAGAAGAAGAAAAGCCCGAATAAGGTTTTGAATCATACCTTGTGTCTTTTCTTTTGAGTTGCCTCTTAATCTTCATGGCCATATTCACCATGTTCTCAATCTTCACATAATGTTACAACTCTATAAGATCAACAATGTTCTTATTTAATCCACTCAGGAATCGAGCCATGGTGGCCTCACGGTCTTCCTACACATTAGCCGTTATCACGGCTATCTCTATCTCCTTATGATATTCATCAACATTCATGGAACCTTGTGTCAAGGTTTACAATTGTTGATGCAAATCCCTATAGTAATAACTAGGGACAAATCTCTGATTTGTTTCATCTTCAACTAAGTCTCCATGGGCCTTTCATCATTTCTATGCTTGTCTTTACATAATTGATCCCACAAAACAATAGCATAATCAAAAAATTTAACAGCAACTAATTTTACCTTTTTCTCTTCGGAGTAGTTGTGACATTCAAAGATCATCTCCACTTTTCGTTCCCACTCCAAATAAGCATTTGGATTATTCTTCCCTTGAAAAAAGAAAATTTTTATTTTGATGCTGCCTATGTTTTTGTCCATACCATCAAAACGTCCTCTCCTAGTTTGTCTCCTAGGATTAACATCTTGACCAATTAGAGTAACTTGGTCATCATCCACGTCATCGCCACCATCATATTCATCATTGACAAAGGTTGGTTATCTCCCATGCCATGGTTCACCTTGCTATCTATTAATTGCATCATCATACCTTTCTAGATGATCTTTTACCTCTCCCATCACTTTGAATATACGTTCAAATTGTTGCTGCATTGCTTGAACTAAAAGATCATTTGATGAAGAACTCGCTTCTTTATCTTTAGGCATGTATACAACTTGAAAAACAAAGTTAGAACAACCTCACCAACACTCTCTCACGTGTTTCACTCTAGATTTGATTCACTCCACTCGTGTTTCACATAATTTTTGGCTTTTCTCGATACTGATCTCACCACACTTTGCCTTTTACCTCTCTTGTTTTGTTATTTGAGTTTTTAGATTAACTAAGGTACCTAAACAAACAATTCAGATTATGGCAATTCAAAAAGAGTGAAATTAGGCAGGTTTAAAAGCAAACAAAAGGTAGGCCAATTTAAAAGTGTGTGTAATGCACTTTAATCATAAGCAAAGACTAGAATTTAAATATCAATTGAACAAAGAAAATTTTTTTAGTATGAAGAAAGATTTCCAAACCGAAACAGGAATTCAAATGAACAAAGATAGAATTCTGTAATTTGCAAGAATTCCTTGAATCCGTAATTTTTTTTTTTAATTCTGATCTCTTTTTTTTTTGACCTTTGATTTTCTCTCTTTTTTTTTTACCTTTGATTTTCTCTTTTTTTTTTTACTTTTTGATTATTTTTCTTTTTATACTATAAAGTGCGGAATTACAAAGAAGAATAGTAATAATATAAGATGCAAAACAATGAAGATGAAGGAAGAACAATAATTATAGATATTGTCCAAAATGAAGAAGAAGAAGAGAAAAGGAAAATATAAAAGATAGCAAATAAATAGATATGCAAACCTCAAACTTGAGCCGAGCTTTGATACCAAATGATGGAAATCATCAACTTAGCAATCATACACTCCGATAGCTAAAGAGTTATGACATATGGAATGCAAATTGACCCCCTCAAATGAATTGAAACAAGACGGATCGTTCAAGATTGAAGTTAGGGAAACTATTCTAATCACTTTATCAATGCAAATTTGATGAAGTAATTAGAACAACACTTTAATTCCCTTAAAACGCTATAAATTAAGAAGCTTGATAAGTTGAAAGAAAAAATAAAGATTTTTAGGTTTTGAACGCCACAAGCAAAAAAGCTTGATAAGTTCCAAAGTTCATGCAAGAACTTCAAAACAAAACACTTACCGGTGTTGAAAGTTGAATACACTTCTGAATTGTATTCCTTACAAAGGGAGTCAGCCTTGTTTACATAATACAAAGGCCAAGTACAAAGGGAAGGAATCCATTAAATACATTAAATGACATTTATATTCCTAATGCATGAATATAGATTACTCATGAATCTGCCTTAAATTAATTTGAATGATTATTCATGAATAAGCACATTATTCCTAATATAATCCAATATAGCTGAATGACCTTTATTCTTTAAAATGGGCTAAAAATTCATCATTCTCTCAAGGCTGGACTTTCTCTTCAAGATGTGGACTTATTTGAATCACGTTGACTATTTTAGGCTCTTCTTGTGTCCATAGAACCTTGACCAAGTTTTGACCAGCTTGCTCCTTCCAAATCCCTTCCAATAAACAAGTTAAGGCTTTTTTCATCCTTTTAGCTTTAGCTCTTGTCATTGGTCCTCCATGAATAGTTAAAGGGTCTTTGATAGAATTATAATCAACTTGCTCATTCATATCATTCCCCCTTTCCTCGAAAGGATTCGTCCTCGAATCAGCACCTTCATCACCTGCATCAAACAAAGATAATTCAGAAACATTGAAGGTTGCACTAACATTGCCATACTCACCTGGTGGTTCCAGCTTGTATGCATTGTCATTGATTTTGGGTACACTTAAGGAAGGAAAAAATTCCTAACCAAAGGAAGTATAAACTAATGTCAAGAGGAGATGGTCCATTTCGAGTCTTTCAAAAAATCAATGACAATGCATACAAGCTGGAACTACCAGGTTAGTATGACAATATTAGTACAACCTTCAATGTTTCTGATTTATCTTTGTTTAATGCTGGAGATGAAGGCGCTGATTCGAGGATGAATCCTTTCGAGGAAAGGGGGAATGATATGAATGAGCAAGTTGATTATAATTCTGCCAAAGACCTTTTAATTATTCATGGAGGATCAATGACAAGAACTAAAGCTAAAAGGATGAAAGAAGCCTTAACTTGTTTTTTGGAAGACACTTAGAAGGAGCAAGCTGGTCAAAACTTAGTCAAGTTTCTATGGATACAAGAAGAACCTAAAATAATCAACGTGATTCAAATAAGTCCACATCATGAAGAGAAAGTCCAGCCTTGAGAGAAGGATGAATTTTTAGCCCATTTTGAAGAATAAAGATCATTCAGTCATATTGGACCATATTAGGAATTGTGGGCTTATTCATGAATAATCATTCAAATCAATTTAAATCAGATTTATGAGTAATCTATATTCATGCATGAGGAATATGAATGTCATTTAATGTATTTAATGGATTCATTCCCTTTCTATTATATAAACGAGGCTAACTCCCTTTGTAAGGAATACAATTCAGAAGTGTATTTAACTTTCAACACCGGTGAGTGTTTTGTTTTTAAGTTCTTGCATAAACATTGGAACTTATCAAGCTTTTCTGATTGTGGCGTTCAAAACCCAAAAATCTTTGTTTTTCCTTTCAACTTATCAAGCTTCTTAGTTTGTGACGTTTTAAGGGAATCAAAGTGTTATTCTAATTACTTCATCAAATTTTCATTGATAAAGTGATTAAAATAGTTTCCCTAACTTCAATCTTGAATGATCTGTCTTGTTTCAATTTGTTGGAGGAGGTCAATTTGCATTCCATATATAACATAACTCTTTTACTATCGGGGTGTATGGTTGTTAAGTTGATGATTTCCATCATGTGTCGTGGTCATCTCTCATCATTTATTCTTGATAGATGTTTATTTTTTAATGTTTCGTCTTGCAACTGCTTCTCTGGAATTCACCAGGTCTCAGGTTGTTGCTTCAGTACTGGAATCTTTTTTCCATGTGTGGTATGCTCTAAAAAAGCATTGGCTGGCAAACAATATACTGGGAATTGCATTTTGTATTCAGGTTTGTATTCAGTATTTTTTCAATGAATGATGATGTGGCTGATTGATATTACTTGTTGTAGGTTTTTTAGTCATTTTTGTTCTGTAGTAATTTTAGTCATTTTTTAGTCGTTTTAGTCAATAGATCCTAGGTAAGACTTAATAACATACAAGAGAGTCATTGTTTGCTAGATGCAAAAATTGTTATGTATTGGTATATTTTGAATTAAAAAAATGATACAAAAATTGCACTTCGTTATATATGAATATTTACCTTTAATTACCTTATATTATATACAATTATGGAGATAAATTAAGAGTACTCAATTTGATTAATTAGTTATTTAAACTTTTTAAAGAAAAAATCAAGACAAGTGGAAAGTGGCAAATTTGAAACAGGGAAATCGGTGCCCACTAGGGTAGACTTCAGCAGAGGAGAGTTGGTAATGGAGAGCAAATGTGAGGGATAGTTTGGTGTAGGGTAAAGGAATTAGGGCTTGGGTCGGGCACTTGGTGGCAAGGAGTTATATATCTGATTCTTTAATTGATTCAACTGAACTATTGGGTGTGGTTTGGATGCAGGCTAAAGCTGTCTGTAATTGTTGTTTGTCTAATTGAGTTTGAGCCCAGGTGAGCACAGCCCGAGCCTGAGCCTGCACCTAGGTTGGCCCAGAAAAGTGTTTCCAATGCCTAACACCCAGACAAATATTTATATAATGTAATATTTAAATACCTTTTCTGTTTAAATATTACATTATATAAGGAGAGGATCATTACACTCACTAGCATGGTTGTAATACCTGTTCAATATTGGTTTTATTAATTGGTTGGACTGATTTGACACTGAGATACCAAGCAGCATACTGAGCTGTATAACCTAGTATCGATAAATAAAGAAAGGAGAAATGATATATCCAGCAGGACCAAGTTTATGGTATCATTATCAGTACTTGGTTGGACTGGTAGATCTCAGTTTGCTAAGAGTTGGTTATTTTATATTATGTTTAGTAGAGTTTGTACACTGAAAAGAAAGTTCACATTACTTTTCTCAATGTCTTTTGTATATATTTACCAAAATCTCTGTTTTGCAGGGAACTGAAATGCTATCGTTAGGGCCATCTAAAACTGGTGCCATTTTCTTGGTAAGAGATGACAAATAGATTCTTTGTTTTTTACACAGTTGAATATCTCTCCTAATGCTTACTTCTACTATACTATACTACATTTTGTGGATTCCCAAGGCTTTTGCTAAGTGGCACATCTATCAAGTGATTTCCAGAGATTATTAGAATATACTTTATGAATCATAACTGACCTAAATCATCTCCATTAATGTAAGCAGAAGTTATTTATCTCCACAAACGATGTGTGCATTTTTGTGAGGCCCCTGACTGCTTCGTAAATGTTTTTAATTCTATGGATTTTTATTCAATTATCCCTGTTGAAATCTAGCTTATTTTGTGTGACTGGAATTTAGAAAGTTAGACCTGTTGTTAGACAAGTGATGCAAGTATCTGAAACCAGTTCTTCTGAAGTGACTTCAAGTGAAGTCACTTTTTGTGGATGAATACTGTGATATACATTGTTAATATCTACAACAACACATCTTTAAAGGAACAAATATCTATTTTTACTAAGATGTAGTCACCAAAATATTAAAGCTATGTAAAGTTTAAGCTCTGCAATTACCAAATTTCATGTGAATGGTTCAAAAAATCTAATTCAATATCTCAACAATAGATGAGTACAGAAGTCCCCTCCACATCCCTGATATTGCTGAAAGATACCCATGGGTGGCAGAAATATGGCTAACATGGCATCCCAAAATGTGCCAGTTTCCATTGTCTCAAGGTCCAAAATACCTTATTCTGATTTAAGGATTTAAATTTCAGTCCGATACCAGTATTTGAAGCTACTAAATCAGTACAGTATGTCCTATAGAAAAGGTCCAAAACACCTCCTTTTGACTCAAGGATTTAAATTGCAGCTCAACAACAGTGTTTGAACCTACTAGATCGGTACATTAGTACCCAGCAGTATATGCACTTATACTCCCTGGTATATTGAATGAAAAAAAATTATGAAAATGATTGTGTTGTTATTGATCTATATATATAACGCCACTACTTGGTCTGTTGTTCAGGTTGTTGATTATCGCTGTGTACCTGACAGGTACTGTTGAGATTTGATACCTTACCTCTGATGCATTATGGAAGATGATTTTAGGAAAACAAGGCTCCATCAATAAAAGCATTTATTGGTAAATTTTCATCTTGAATCCAAAAATATCTAAAGCAATACAATAGCATCCGTTGGGGCTTTAAGTGAAATTGGGTACAAGGTTAGACCTACACATACCTTGGTAGGATGGACTGGTTTCAGTGTTAATGATAGTGATAGCAGTGAGGCTGTTCATGGTGGAGGGATGGAGCAGAGAGATTGGGTCAGATAGACGGATGAGGGAACAAAGAGAGAGATTAGGTTGGGTTGTTCTTCCCTTTGGAAACTTTACATATGTCACTGACTTGGACCTCCATTGGAGAAAATTGATTCCAGATTTTTTGGCTGCTTTGAAGTTCCTCACATCATTCCTTTGGACTTTGGTCCCACTTCAGGCATCTAAACACCAGGAAGTGGTTGAACCCAACTGCAAATGACTTCTGTGGAGTCACTCTTAGTCATCCAGATATGCCCTAATGATAGTGAGGTGGCATTTTAAAGGTTAATTTTGTTGGAAGTGATCACAGTTTGGTTGTTTTGGGTATCAGGAACAGATGATAAATGTTCAAAGATGGTAATGGGCTAAATCGATCCAGGATGCTTCAAGATCTCAGCTATGCATCAATGCTGAGGATAAATCTAGCTAAATTACTCCATGATGCTTCAACATCTCAACTATGCATCAGTTCTGAGAATAAATCTATAGTCTAGCTTTTTCCTGGTTGGATTCAACGATACAAACATACTTATTTCCTGTTCATTGGGGATTAATTTTATGTCCATATGCTGCAGGGATTATGTAATTACTGTTGAGATATCCTTTTAAGTCTTGCTTAGGCCATTTTATCATTTAGTCTTGTTAAATAAGTTTTGGCTAAAGGTTAAAGATGGTCAAGGTTCCCATTCTGGTCAATTCATCAGCATTCCAGAAGTTCTTATGTCTACTTATGGTAAGATAAATGTTTGGTTTCTTTTGAGGTTTAATAAATGTAATGCCTCAAAATTAGGGAGAGATGATCCATCAGACAATCATAAGCTACGATAGTTCAAGTCTACCACCTCTCACTCAACTACCTTAAACTATTGACATTCAAGATAATTTATATCAAGGTTCCCTTTACTGGTCTGTACTAGTGTATCGATCAACTATCGATATGGTACCTATCAAGGTGTATCGACATGCCATATATCGATACACCTGGGCGTACTAATGGTACAGTAAAATTATTGAAAATAGTTTAAAAATTCCTTTAAAATAGAAAAAAAAGTTGGATTAGAGTTTTTAAGTTAAAATTAATTATAAATTATTTAATTTTAGCAAAAATAATCTAAATTAGGAAAGAATAGTGACATATCTTTTTCGAGCTTTATGAAGTAATTTTATGGTACATTTTAGACCTTCCTTCCATTAATATTGTATTATCTACAAAGAAATGATTTGAATTGTTAGATTATTTTTTAAATAACTTAAACTTTATGATTCAAATAAATCAAATAATCAATCGGCCTATATACCTGATTTTACTATAAAAAAGAATAACGTGACTCCACGAGCGGTGGATCAAGGTCCTCGATTCTATGTATCTGTATATCGATTTGATATGTTTGTCAAACCCAATCCTGAAAATGATTCCACAATATAGTATATAGATACACTGTAAGCCATTAGTGCATCGATGTGGTGATGGTTATAGTTTGATTGTCGTGAATTACGTTTCCGAGATGGCTCCTAAGGCAAGGACGATTATGACATGTATTGGTGCAGAGCATGGAGAATGTTAAAACTTATACTTTCGCCATTGATTTGCTACTTCGTATCAGAAGATCGGTCATTGTACTACTGCTTAGAGAAGTATAACCAACTATCACTGTACTACTGTTGGCCATAAGATTTTTCATAATATGACAATTATGAATACGATGAGCTTCACTCTGTATCTACGTCGTGTAGTCTTTGTCGCATCTACTTAAAATCATCCACTGCCTTTCCCTTTCTCTTTCGTGTATAAACTTGACCAATACCTCGTTGAGCTCGATAACTTGAATCTTAGGTGGCAAATGTAAAATACTACTTCTTGGTCCATGCACCACCCTCAAACTGTGTAGACTACCAGTGACTCCATGACATCATTGCCATCATTGGTCAAGGCACTCCTGTTCACATCGCTACCATGTCTCTAGACCAAGCGGGTTATTGAATGCGATTGAGAAGGTGTCTTATCGTCTAATTCAATTCTTTCCAATGGTGTAATTGATGATACTACCTTCCCTTTTGCCTTAGCCTTTGCCTTTGCATGCTGGACGACTGTGGCGGACGAAAGAGTTTAAAAACCTTTCCTATGGTTCAAACGGTCAAATTAACTATTTGAAATAGGGCAATCTGAGACCTTGATCGATAACGGTTGGATTTCAATCGTTACCGATCGGTATAGACCCTGTATTGCTCGATACAGGGTCATGTAATGGGTACTGCCTGGTAGAGGGTGGTTTTCGTATCGGTCCCCTATCGGATTGATATCTACCACTAATACCGAGCGATACAGCTTAGTACGGTGAACCCCGATTTATAAGTCGAGTTATATAATCCTATTGTATAAAGCATAGCGTGCTTTTCCCAGCCAGTCAAACAAGTACAGAATGAGTGAGATAAAATACTTGTTCTTCATATGGTCATTGAAAAACCAGCATGGTCCTCACTGCTTTGTAGGGGTGGCAGTGGGAAGAGGACTCATGAATTTAGTTCTACCTATTTCCAAATGCCATTAACGACCAATCACACTAACTCATTGCAAACTCCATCCTGTTACCTATTTTCCTACCCTGCCAATTTCAATCTCATTTTAAGGGGGATAATACTGACTTAAGTGGGCCAGGTAGGCGATATAAAAAAAAGGAGTTTTCATTATCAAGATATGAATTGAAAGAATCATTCTTAAAATAATAAAAGGTCAATGGAATTTTTGTCTTTCATGATTTTGGCATGTATTTTAAGTCAAATGACAGATAATGAGAAACGACTTGTTATTAGTATGCATATTTTGAGGCTAGGAACTATCAGTTACTATCTTCAGTGTTGACATTGTTTAGTGCCATTAGAATTGACAGAACAAAAGGCAATTTACTTTTATAATGTTTTAAGGATCGCTAACATAAACAACTACTAGGAGTTAATTCAAGTTGAACACGAGAAGCAAGGAAAGACTTGGTGACAGTAAGACAAGATATGAATGCTCTCCATATGGATGGCATGGATGTTGGTCAACTTAGGCATTGCCAATCACTGAGTTGGGCTTTGAGGCATTCTTTTCTCTAGCACAGTTTGATTGTTTATGTAGGTATTGTTTTCACAGACAATCATCATTGTATTACACATCATTCATGCTCATAGTAGGATATTGATCGAAGTAACAATATGCCCATAATTGGAGACGTATGCAAAACATTAAAATCAAGTTGTTATAAATTGTTGGTTAAAACTTACGGGATACGAGTGAATCTAGTATCCAAGTGCAACTACTGATGCATTTTTAGCATAATCTGTTGTCTGCTGTAGGACCTAGAAGGTTTGATGAATTATTTTCAAATCTTAATTTAGATTTTCTAATGAAATGAGCTCACAAGAATTTTTTCTACATACACAGCTCTTGGAGTACAACAGATCAAAATCCTCAGCTTACCCAAGCAGAAGTAGTTCAAAACAAGATGGAGATACTAAATTGGACAAGAAACTGTATTAGTTGATTGTTTGTTGTCAAAATTATTCCAATATTTTGTCACTAGTTACTAGGCATTGCCACCAATAGGTTCTCGAGACATTAAAATTTTACAAGTAAAGTAGAGGATTAATTGTCCAATGTCTTCAGCACCCCTGGACTTTGGTAGAGTTGTGATACCCTTAATGCTGTACAAGAGCATGTCCACTTAGATGCAGCATCTAGCTCATGTGTAATATACTGTAAACAAGAGCGTCATCGGGGCATATGATTCATCCGAAGAGGTGGCTGTGGAGGATTCTTGCTCTGGAACTTGAGAAGGCATTGGTTTTCTGAAACATGCTTAGCAGTTAGCAGTACAGTGGATCACCAGAGTTCACTTGCCCAAAACTAGGAGGCAAAGATAGGTGAGTTTTCTGACTAGGGCAGTTTTGAGTGAAGTTTTCTGGGGTTTAAATTGTTGGAGATGATAGTCTTTTTGGCTTTGAAGTCTCATATATTATGTATCTTGGCTTTGAATTTTTTCTGGAAGTCCCATAATTTTATCATCCTAGATCTACGTGTGCTGCATCGGATCAAGGCCAAAGCCAAAAATTAATTGCTGAACTGGCTGAGTTTGTGGACAAGAATCATAGTTGGTCAGTTAGTTTATCTTAAGAGGGATCATTGCCTATAAAAAGCGTTTATGATATTTTTGGAGTTACTCTGTTGTGTTTTTACAGGTACATGTAAGTGGCCCAGATACTGTTCTTTGTGACTTTATTGTGGTCTTTGTTACGCGTTTGTACTTGTTATAATGGTGGTCGGGTCCATGATCTTTATTTTTCCTTTGAAGACAATGTGTGGGCCTGTTATAGTGAACATTTTGTTCCCTTTTCACTGTTGTTACATATAGTATTTGATATAATTGTTATGATAGGAAAAAAGAAATGTTGGTTTTCAACTCTGTTTAACTCTTACAACTGATAGCACGACAAGGATTTGATTTGATTTGAATTTTCGTAGGACTCGAATGTGATGGGATCGGCATGGGATGATGGTCTTGAACAAGGTACACTTTGGATTAAATCAGGTTATTTAGGTTTGAAATGTGTTTTTGACTAGTTTAAGAAACTCACTTTCACCCGTTCTGAGTGGCTCAGTATGATTTTTCTTGGATAAGACACTCAGTATGGTTATTTAGGTTTGAAATAATGTTCTTTTGATAAGTTTAAGAAACTCACTTCAAAAAAATCCTAAGATTTTATTTTATTTTTCCACATATTGTCTCTTATTTTTTTTTTATAAAAAAATTGCTATTGACCTTCGTCCTTTCACCCTCACCCTCCTCCATCATCGCCTCATATATATATATATATATATATATATATATATATATATATATATATATATATATATATATATATATATATATATATATTTTTTGAGCTCTTACGGAAGGAGTGTGCTCTCATTTATTTAAGGAGAGGAGAGGAACATTTGTTGTGGCTACTTCGATCCTTCTAGAAAGGTGAGGCGGATTATTGCCTGAGTTCGACAATAAGGATGACGAGTGGAGGTGAGGTCTTAATCGTGCTTTGGTAATGATATAGATGATCATGTGGAGGTAATAATGTCATGTGATAAGAGGGCATCGTGAGCCGATGAGCAACTACTACATGTACATGATGATGATGATGATGATACAGTAGAGGAGGCGATAATCGATAAGATAACAATCACGACGAGACAAGACGACAGGATGATAAAGTGGAGATGATAATCGATAAGATAAAAATTAGGGTTAATCTCATCTCTTATAAAATAAGAGGTGGTCTATAAAAATAAACCAAAGCTTAGGCTTTCTTAGGAATTTATCGATTTTTCTTTTGAAAAAAAGCAGATAAATAAACTTTTAAAACACAGGTAGATCTTTCGGTGTTTTAAAAGAAATAAAAAAGACATTAACTGCTCCACCTTTGCTGTCGTCTCCCATGGCGGCTTCCTCTGTTTCCGTTTCTTTCTCCTCTTCTCGCCTCCGAAGGCCGGGGCGCCCCTCCAGTAGCCACCGTCGCCGCGATCTCCTTCTTCGCTCGTTCGCTCTCCCTCCTTCCTCTCGGCTCTCTTCCCCTCTTCCGTATTCTTCCAAGAGGTTCTCCTCCTCTTATTCCCAGGTATCGAATCACTCCTCTGACCCCTTACCTCGAATTATTCCGAAGAGGCATATAAATCTGGTAAAGGTTGCACCTCGGATCGAATATTCTGGTCTTTTGGCCGCCAGGAGGCAGTGGCTGTGGTTCCCGACCCTCGCGCGTGGGTTGGCGATCTCGGCGGCCAAAGTTATGGGGAGGACGACGACGATGATGACGATGAGGATGACAGGAGTTTGGATCTGCTCGCGAGGTTCCTACACAGCGTGTTCCGAAAGATCTCTCGACGGGCCCGAAGAGCCGTCCGGGCGATGCTGCCTCCTGCCATTTCCACTAAATTGGTATGCCCAACCTTTCCGTCTCAGCGATGATCGAATTTTAGGTCTGCTAGTTAGGTTATTTTTCTCTTCCTCCAATTTTTCTGTTTGCGTTTGGTGGGAAATTTGCGGAACGCGAAGGTTCATCTGATGGTTATTTTTTGTTGATTTTCGAATAGGTGGGTTTCTCGGTCAACGGGGTACTGATACTGGCGTCCTTGTGGATTCTCAAGGCCTTCCTTGAGGTAATTCTGCTTTATTGCTTTAGAAGGTTTTGTTCAAGTATTGATGTTGTAGATTGTTGCATGATGTTTTCTTTAATTACTTAGGCAAGTAGCTATCTTTATGTGGTGAGTTCTTATTTCTATCTGTTCCCGTATCAAAACAAGCCATCGTAGTTAACATTAGTGAACCTTCCAAATTCTTCCTGCTGCTTCTGGTCTTATGTTCAATCACTCAAATGTGATGTGCAAGGTCAATTATCCTACTTAAGGTTGAGTATCTTCCTTGGAAATTTTGTTCATTGACAATGTAATATGTGACAATCCGAAGCTAGGATTTTGGAGTGTGAAATGTGGCAGCCAAATCCAGTGGACAACTGAAGCAGCATGCTGTGGCCAAGAGGAACAAAGTCTAGGAATGAGTGTGACAAGAAAATAAAAAACTTTACCCTAATCCTTACCCTTTACCTTTTGCGGTGGACCAGCCTGTTGTATTTAAAGTTTTAATATTCGCTGGTTCTATGTTATCAGTTAAATACGGGCAAAAGGGCTGGTTTGATCTCCTGCTGAACAGTTGAGAGTCCCAAATGATAAGCATGCAAATTTTCAGCTGTCCTGGCCAGGAAATTCCAAAATCTCAAGTCCACTTCTAAACGTAATGTTAATTGCTAGATATAAGAGATTTTATGGTTCCTAGCATTTATGTTGGATTTTTAAGAGAAGCAACTCAATCAAATTAAGCAGGTGACCGTCATCGTGGAGAACAAGATGGACGATTTCAATTGGATATCATCTTGACCACAATGCTTAGCTCTTGGTTCTACTTGGATAGAACCATTTACTAGGAAAGTGGGTATTTCCTAATGATGATGAATTTTCATTCTCATTCAAACTGATACTGTTTCAAGCATGAGAAGGTTTGAAGGTATTGCTTGTTGAAAAGTTTCTAGCAGCACTAGGACAACAGAACCTGCAACTGGCTTGAGTAGACTAGCAGACTACATAAATTATATAGTAATCATATTCATAAGTACCAAAATTTTATTCTGTTATAAGCATAAGGAATTCTAGTTTACAGTGCTGAAAGAAACCATCTTAAAATTAAGCTTATATTTATCCACCTGTGCTTGTACAATGTACAAACCTTTCCATATATACTTGAAGCAGAAAAATTCAATCAAACGATTTCATCAACCTTCAGATTTTGTTTCTGTATAGATATCATCTTCCTGATAATCATAAATAGTGTGTTGCAAAAAATGATTGCCTCCAAAGATATTGCTCATTCTTGTTCTGGTAAGAGCAATTTCAAGCAACTGTAGGTCTATTGAGTTCATTAAAGGCATCAGGTTAAATGCTTTAACCTTAAGAAATTCATGGGCATATATGGCTAGAATATCTTTTCTTTTTAATCCTTGGTTTGACTTAAGTTCCCTTACCTGTGTCTACTCCTTTTTTTAAACTTTTTTGTGCTTTAATCTACCATTGTTACCCTCTTTTTTTAGTTGCTTAAACTGGAAGAACTTCTACCAAGCTTTATCTGCTGTAAATAAATGTCCATTGCTTCTTGCATTTTGTGTTCATATTCTCTTTTGAGAACTACTGATACTCTGCTTCTTTAAACATTTAAGATTGCAAAATCAACAAAATGATTTCCCTTTGTCTAGTTGCAAATTTTGTAATATAATCATACCTGTAGATGAAAGGCAAGTAGCAATTATATATTGCTAACCACACAAATTAAACTCGGACCAATGAGTAAACCAATGTGTGAAAACAAACCAACTGTATAAATGAGTATCAGTATCAGATATGTAAATTTCTTTCATAAAAGGAGTACTTCCAAAGACATCGCTCTCATCCTTGTTCTTGAAAGAGGAATTTCAACTGTAGGTCTAGTGGAAGGTTACTAAAGACATCAGCTGAACAACTCCAATCTTTAAGAAACTCATGGCCTTCTTCTGCAAACATATAACTCTTTTCTTCTTCATAATCCTTGGTTTGACTTATGTTCCCTTACCTGTGCCTATTTTCTTTTTTGCTCTCGTCTAATAAGTGAACTGATTTTACTGTCTTAATTGTAATCTGTATAGACATGTGGAAGAGGGTTGTTTGGATTCTCTTATGATAATACTATAAGAAGTGTTACTTGCTTCTTGCATTTTGGAATTGTATGCATTTTGTAGAAAACTTAAAATTCCTACATCTTGTACTTGTCATACATGCCGTGATGCACAAGCATTTAAGATTGCAAATTGCAAAAATGTTTTTCTTGTCCTGTTGTAAATATTGCTATATAACCATAACTGTAGGTGAGAGTTAAGTGGCAATGCTATTGTCTGTGCTAAAAATGGATATTAATCTGCACTAGTTAGGTTCGAACAGATGGATGAGTAAACCAATGTATGTAAACAAAATTTATTGTGTAAATGAGTTGCATATTAGATACGAAAGGTGGTAGTCATGCTTATATGCTCTTTGATAGGTATTCCAGAAAGCAGTATCTACAAATGCAATCATATGACACACAAGGTTGGTACGGTGATTTTGCAAACTTGAATTATGTGGTTTAAGACAAGGGTAACCTAATGAGGTTGAGACTTTGTAGAGCCTTGGGAAAATGTAAGATTCTTCCTTTGTGGCATTGGTGTTCAGTATTCAGGTCACAGCCCTGATCCTACGTTGGTGGGAGGATAGTGCACTAGATTCATCCTTTCTATATACGACAATCTAGTGCATGTGATTCCCACCAAGGAAAAGTCTTGGGAAATCATCTAACGTTAGAGAAGTCATATGCAATGACATGTACCTATTCTTCTACACATACAGTCCTTTTAAGCATGAAAATAATGTTCACGTATGTATGAAAATGCAGTGAAACTTATGATTTATATTTCCTTCTATTAAATTACTTCTGCTGTTACTATTATTCATGCTATAATGCGTGGTCCATAATAATGTAGGATTAATCAGTAAACATTTACTTATATTTCTTATAACTTGTTTCCCAAATAGTTTATTAAATAAGTTTCACAAATTCTTGATTTTGCAATATGCCTCAGCATATGCACACACGTGATGTTATGAGCTATGCTGCATCTGGATAGCTGACATGTTGAATTTTCATGTTAGACATTGCTTAGATATCATACACAAGTCTCTAAGGGTACATGTGAAGTTTAACTAAAATAACACACTTTTTCTTCACATGGAAACAATGGAGTGATGACAAAGAACAAACAAATAAATATGGACTAACCTTTTTATATTTCCCTTTTAACATGAGAAGACTAAGAATGGAAATGCAAATCACAAAAGAAAAAAATAATGTCACATAGTAAAAGTTGAGGACTGTGCTCTTCACACAGTATGCAATAATTCATGACTCCACCAGGGCAATGCAATGCAGATATTTAAGATTGATATCATGTTGCAACACATGTTTCTTTTCTCCATCTTGGTGTAAACCTTAACTTCTTAGCTATTTTAGGAATCCCTTCTTGAAGATTATCATCATAGATGCTACCCTACAAGTAGATGCAGAGTAGGTGTAGTTCCATATTGAAGAGGTGATTTTTTGTTGTTTATGAAGTGTGTGTGTGTTAAAATTAGGAAGTAGACCAAATTGCTAGATATAAGTTAATTGTTTTCCTTTTTAACTGAGGAATTCCATAAGTTAATCATTCCAAGTTTTACTGCAACCGTCGTAGGTCATCTGCACATTTGGAAGCATGGTATTCATAAGCATCCTTCTCGTTCGTGGAATATGGTCCGGAATCTCTTACATGAGGATAAACCAATACAGTTACAAAAACACGATGGATGACGAGGACAGCAGATGGAGTGGTGTGCAGCCTACATGATTCGTCGGCCTTTTTCATTTTGAAGTTAAAACTTTATGCTCGAGTATGGGGAGAAATGAGTTCCAGATCTCGTGTCGAGAGGCAGAAAGAAGCGAAAGACCATAAATTCTTAGTGTACTGATCATGAGAACCTGCATCAATATCAACCTTCTGTAACAGTCTTGCATTGCTTTCACGAAATTTACCCATTGGAGAGTTAACTCTGCTGCTCTCTACACTGTATTATTTACTACAATTCTGATATATATGCAAACATAATTTGGCAACACAATCTGGACGTTTTGGGAGTGGATCTTAGCATGAAAATAACTTATACAGGTAAATAAAATTCTCATGGAGACAAGCTGAACAAATATTTATTGGATGGTTTTCGTGGAGGAGAAGCTGATAGCACTCTTTCTGTCAAGAATTGCTTCATAATGTGTTTATCCTCGATATATGTTTCAAGGTACCGTCGATTGACTATTTCAACAAATTCACCTTTAGTTCCGATGCATGCTTATTATTTTGGTTAACAAGATGAATCGGAATCGAAGTGCATTAATTGGTCGATGGTGCCAAACCTAATCGGATTGGATGATGGTTTAACGGTTCCGAATCAAATCAGAAACAATGGTTTTAATGAGGTTTTTAACAAGTTAAAAAAGAAAAAGGGTTAAAGCATTAATGATTTCAGTGATCAGCATTTTAAATTTAAAACCTGATGATTTGGGTTTGAATATCGACGAAGTAATGATGATGAGAAGCTATCTATTTCACATCTACCATTTTGCTGTCCCGAGCTTTAACAAAAAAAGAAAGATCGAAAAAGGAGACGTCACAGGTCGGGGGGGAGGTGACAGGTGGGTTGGAGAAGCATGGATAAAGATAAGAAGGTAAGACGAATTAACGAACGAACGAACGAACGAACGAACGAAGAAAAACTAAATTAAAAACCTTGCTCAATAGTATTGATTTTACATTTTTTTTTCCCTACATCCTCTTGCTCTTTGTCGATGGTGATGATGTTTTCTAACAAAGAGGAGAAGGAGGAATACGAAGAGGAAGAGAAAAAGAGAATATTTAAGTTCATTTGCAAGATTCAGAAGGGAATAATTTAAAACTTTTAAAAATTAGATTATAAATAGTAAAGAGGGGTTGCAAATAGTAATCTTCTTTACAATTTCATTTTAAGAACTTTTAATATTATTAATATATCTCTTTATAAATATATGTAAATATCCTCAACTTATTGCTTAATTCCAATAAGCTTTTCTAACTCTCTCTATACAACCCCTTATTATTATTATTATTATTATTATTATTATTATTATTATTATTATTATTATTATTATTATTATTATTATTATTATTATTATTATTATTATTATTATTATTATTATTATTATTATTATTATTATTATTATTATTATTATTATTATTATTATTATTATTATTATTATTATTATTATTATTATTATTATTATTATTATTATTATTATTATTATTATTATTATTATTATTATTATTATTATTATTATTATTATTATTATTATTATTATTATTGGAGCATCTTTCATTGTTGATGATGTAAAATGATAAAAAAAAGACATAATCAAATAGGATAATATGAAGAATGAAGAGAAGGTGAGAAATAGTCTTTTATATTTGTTATATCGATTTAATATTTTTAGGGTTTAAGACATTCGGTTATAGGCATGGAAGATAATATTTCGAGTGTTTTGATAAAAGTTCGAAAGATGCTATCTTCTAGGTTAGCCTACATCAACCGAAGATATCATATTCTAAGCTTTTAAATAACTGCCCGTATGATCATATTATGAGTATTTGTAGAGAACCAAAATATATAATATCTTTCGAGTCGATTAAAAATACTCAAAATATGACATCTTTCATATTTCAGATAATCAAAGAATGATCAGATTATGACATTTCTAGGCTGTTATAGATATCTTGGATTTGTTGAATCTTACGAAACAAATTGATAGTATTTATGATTTAATTTACGTTTTGAATGACGCAGGATGCTTCGATCAGGATGAGACAATTAAAGCAGGAAGAATCATGTTGGGCTAGAGGAAAATATATCAAAAGATTAGATGTCGAGTCGGAGGATCGGTCGGCGTATCGATAGAAGGCTTCGAGCCATGGATTCGGGCATCGGGCCAAGAATGGTAGATATTATGCCAAGGATATTGGAGTTGCGGAGCTCAATTGATCGATTGGGCAATAGGCCACAAAAGAGGATGATGCGTCGAAGAATCGGACGAAGCGTCGATAGACTAATGACATGCCAGATAACATGATTCATGCTTAGTAATAATTGTCTAAATCAAAGTATGTTTTTATATGTGTAGGATTAACTACGGTAGCAAGACATAAAGCAAAATGAAGTCCCGGAGTCAAAAGTTCTATTAGAACCAGCCGAGAAGTCCAGGAGCTTAGTCGAAAGTTCGTCGGGAGTTCGAAAGTTCATCGGAAGTCCAGACGTTCGTCGGAAGTTCTATAGGAACCAGCCGAGAAGTCCAGGAGCTTGCCAAAGAAGCTCGTCGGAACTCGCCAAGAAGATTATCGTGAAGTCCAAGAGCTTGCTGTGAGTCCACTGGAACATTGTCGAGATATTGTCGAAAGTTCGTCGGAAGATTACCGGAAGAAACTAGACTTACAGACTTATTTAACTTAAGTATGTCTTAGATTTCGTAGTTAGCATATAATTGGGATTGGAATTGGGCCAACCCAATTATAGGCTAGTTGGGCCCATGTAAGGATTGTGTTAGGCCCAATGAAAGGCCTAAACAGTAACCCAAGAGGTGGCACCGTCATGGCACAATCTCCAAGACCGTGTCAAGCGGTGGTATTGCCCAAACACAATCTCCGAGAGACTATCAGGTAGTGGCACTGCCAGTCTAGGCGGTGGTACCGCCTAGTGCAGTGTTAGTGTTAGACTGACATTGGCGGTGGTATCGCCTAGCACAGGCGATGGTACTGCCCAACACAAGCGGTGGTACCGCCTGTACCCGGGAAACCCAGGATGAGATGTTTTTAGGTTCCAAGTTTGAATCAACTTGAGGCTTATAAATACCTCTCTCATCCTTGGTTAACACACACAAGGATTGAGAGTGAAAAAGAAAGAAAGCACTGCTACAATCTTGTGTGGTCTCCTCTCCTTCTTCTAAGTGTTAGAATAGTTTGAGAGAGGAGCAAGTGGGGGTATAAGGGTTATCTCCTAAATCTGGTAAAATGAGAAAGAGCTATAAAAGATGGTTGGTCTTCACATATTGAAGGAAGACTGATAGTGGATGCCGATGGCCTCGACGGAAAAGGAATCAGTGGAGTGGATATAGGTCACGATGACCGAACCACTATAAAAATCTAGTTTGTGTTTCTTTGAGTAATTTACTTTAACTGCAAACCACTTTACTTGCTTGCTGCTTTCAATATGTTTACGAACACGCTTTCAAGTCAAGCATCTTTACGAATCGGTTTTAATCATATGAAATATTTTACAAAATCGATAATTTTACCGCTGCACTAATTTACCCCCCCCCCCGCCTCATAGCCTCATTTTTCTTATTTGGTTTAACACCCAAATAAAAAATGACTTTTTTCGGCTTTCAAGAGGGTCACTCTCTCATTCATTCTTCCGTGTTTAATGGGATGAACTACACATATTGAAAAACTCGAATGAGAGTTTTCTTGCTTTCGTTGGATTTAAATTTATGGAATATTATCGAAAGTGGTTTTCAAATGTCTTCTCTTCCAATGAACCATTGGAATGATTTGGAGAAGAAGACTTTTTCCTTAAATGCTAGAGCTATGAACACTCTATATTGCGCTTTGGATGAAACTGAGTTTAATCAGGTTTCTACTTGCGAAACGACTTTCGATATATAGCACATTCTCGAAATCACATACGAAGACATTAGTAGAGTAAAAGATTCAAAGATCAATTTTTTAATGTATAATTTTGAATTATTTCATATGAAATCAAGCAAAACCATTAGAGACATGTACACCCGTTTTACGGATGTCATCAATGGTTTAAAAGCACTTCGTAAAAGTTTTTTGGATTTTGAACTTGTAAACAAAATTCTACGTTCTCTTAATAAGAGTTGGGATCCGAAAGTAACCGCAATACAAGAGGTAAAAGATCTTAATAATTTTTCACTTAAGAACTTTTTGGTTTATTGATAATATATGAAATGACGCACAATGCATAAAACGAACTTGAGAACAACCTTCCAAAGAATATGAAGGATTTAGCACTTCGAACAAAAGAAGACCACTGGATCATAAGCTCAAGTGATGATGAACTTGAACTTCTTATGAAATTTAAAAAGTTTATGAAACAATAATTAAAAAATAAAAATAAACTTAGAAAGAGCGGAACTACTTGCTATGAACACAAGAAGAAGTTGCCAAAAAATGAATCGAGCTCCTCTGAAGATGAGGAGAAAATCAACAAAGGCAAGGTAGCAAATTATGCCTTAACGGCTTTCGATGAGGTAATCAAAATGCCCTTAGTTTATTTCGAAATTACATAATACTTTTCATGAGTTATTTTTAGTTTAGTTTAGAATAATTATTTTTTTAAATTATATATTTAATAAATAAAAATGTAAAAAATTAGGAATCATGCTTATCTAGTAATTTTAAAAATAATCATGAAAATTGCATGTGTTATGATAAAGGAATAAAATGTTAGACTTAAATCATGCTAGATGTTTTAATGATAATATGTATCTTAATGATTTTTGTATTAATTTTGATTGAAAATACTTTATGAAATCATGCTAAATAATGTAATGATGCATAATAATAGTGCTTAATAAATTTATCTTTCAAAATTATGTATGATGATTTGAAGTAATGATGATTTTTAAGTGATTTATGCCTTATTGATTTTTATGGTAATAAATTTTACACTTTCGGTTTTAAACCTGATACATATTTTTATTTGGCATAAATGAAATAAATCATATGAATTGACACAACTAAAAAGAGGAAAATATTTTTCTTGATAATTTTTTTTTCTCTGTCTTATTGATTTTGATGAATCTATTTGTATCATTTTATGAATCTTTTGTACTTTGAAAATGATTTTGATGATTTAAATTTGAATAAATTTTTATCCAAATCATGATCTTGATTCCTTGATATTTATAAATTAAGATTTATTATGAATCAAAATTTTTTATTAATCATTCTCCTAAGATTCTACTTGATATTTTTTTAAGAGGGGATTTTCTAAATGAATCATGATTTTTCTTGTGAGTTCTTGGATTTATTACATGAGATTTTTCTATGAATCAAGATTTTTCATAGTATGATTCTTCTTATTCACTAAAAGGATGAATTCAAATTAACCATGATATGCTACTTTACATCTTAATAATTTATGACTTGAGTTTTGTTATGCATTATTCCCCTCTTCTTCATTCTTATTTATAATGATAAAAGGGGAGAAAAGAAATCACTAGCATTACAAGAGATCGATAAATTTATTTATTTCATTTTGAATTTCTTGCAAATTTTTTGATGATCTTAAATATTTGAAGTTGAATGTTTGGTACCAATAGTCAGTGATAAATGCTTAAAAAATATTGATTTAACGTATGAGAGAAATGATTGGTATTATGAATGCTTTAGTATCATGCATGAGAAAAATAATGAGTGTTTGGTATCACGATCAAAATGATTGATTTAATACATGAAGTGATAAATGCTTAAAGATTTTATTGTCTTCGTATCATATATGATATGCCCATAGTGATGATTGATTTATTTTTGATATCATGCATGAAGTAAGAATGATATGTAAAGTTTTAAAATTATATATGTTATAAATTAAAAATATAATGATGTACAAATAAGATTGATACTTTACCTTTGTCATGATTTGGAAATTGTTATAAAGGAAAAAAAATACAAACATTGTATTCTTCTATTCTTTTTGACAATGACAAAGGGGGAGAAATATTACTAGCTCAAATATTAGAAGGGAAACAAAAATTTGCTAGCTTGCAAATTGAATGGAGAAAGAAGTGCTAACTTGCAGTAAAATTTACAAACTTGCATATTTCAAGAAGCAAATAGTTATTTTTTTAAACATCGTAAAAATTGCTAGCTTGTAATATAAAAAGAAGCAAAAGGTTGCTATCTTAATAAAAGCAAAAATGCTAAACTTACACATCTTTAATTATTACTATCTTGCTTAATGATCAATTTGAAAATTATTTTATTATGCAATGATTTAAATTTGTATGTCTAAATACTTGATAGTTGCACTTCTCCTTTTTGTTGATGACAAAGGGAGAGAAGTATGATCATGTTATGCATAATGATGTGTTACAAATATTCATGATGAAATTTGTAATGACTTGAATTCAGTTTGAATTCAAGGTTCTATCAATATAACATATTAATAGGGGATACTTCGATCAGGATGAGATAATTAAAGAAGGAAGAATTATGTTGGGTCGGAGAAAAACATGTCAGAAGATTGGATGTCGAGCCGGAGGATCGATCGACATATTGTCAGAAGGCTTCGGGGCATGGATTCGGGCATCGAGCCAAGAAGAGCGGATATTGCACCAAGGATATTAGAGTTGTGGAGGTCAACTGGCCGATTGGACAATAGGCCGCAAGAGAAGACGATGCATCGAAGAATTAGACGAAGCATCGATGGACCAATGACATGTCGGACAATATGATTCATGCTTAGTAATAATTGTCTAAGCATGATTATGTATGCAGGACTAGTAATAATTGTCTAGATTGAAGTGTGTTTTTATGTATACAGGATTAACTACGATAGCAAGGCATAAAGCAAAATGAAGTCCCGAAGTCAAGAACGCGATTTCGTTAGGAGTTCAAGAGTTTGTCGGAAGTTCTACAGGAACCAATCGAGAAGTCTAGGAGCTTGCCAAAGAAGCTCATCGAAACTCACCAAGAAGATCGTCGTGAACTCCAGGATCTTGCTGGGAGTCCGCTGGAATATTGCCGAGAGATCGTCGGAAGTTCGTCGGAAGATCGTTGGAAGCTCGTCGAAAGAAACTAGACTTACGAACTTGTTTAGCTTAAGTATACCTTAGATTTCATAGTTAGCATATAATTGGGATTGAAATTGGGCTAACCTAATTATGGGCCAGTTGGGCCCATGTAAGGACTGTGTTAGGCCCAAACAGTGACTTAAGAGGTGGCACCGTCGTGGCACAATCTCTAAGACTGTGTCAAGCGGTGGTACCGTAGGTCTGGGCGATGGTATCGCCCAAACATAGTCTCCGAGAGACTGTCAAGCGGTGGCACCGCCAGTCTAGGCGGTGGTACTACCCAGTAGCAGGGTGCCAAGTGGTGGTACTGCCCAACACAGGCGGTGGTACCACCCATACCTAGGAAACCCAGGATGAGATATTTTTAGGCTCCAAGTTTGAATCAACTTGAGGCCTATAAATACCCCTCTCATCCCTAGTTAATACACATAAGGAGTGAGAGTGAAAAAGAAAGAAAATACTGCTGCAATCTTGGGTGATCTCCTCTCATTCTTCTAAGTGTTAGAATAGTTTGAGAGAGGAGCAAGTGGGGGTGTAAGGGTTATCTCCTAAACCCGATAAAGGGAGAAAGAGCTGTAAAAGGTAGTTGGTCTTTGCCTATTGAAGCAAGATCGATAGTGGATGCCGGTGGTGCTAGTCATAGGTGCCCAGCAAGCTAATCACGTGAGTGATGGCACGTGTGACTTGATACAGAATCTTTTTGCTTATTATATTTTGGCGTATATCACTTTATAACTATTGCATAAATGCATATATATATTTGATGTCCTTGGATTTGTGCAATGGGAATCAGATCGTGATGAGATCACGATAATGAGATCGATTCACCTTTAAACACATATCCTAAATAATCCCGGTCATAGGTTACTCGAGAGGGACATCGTGATAACCGGATAGATTGGTGTGCTTTGTATACCCGTCCATATGATGGATGCAGCTGGTCTCATAGTCGCTCGTGTAGGGACACTAGGGATACAAAGATGTGTGCTCATTGGAGAATGAGTTCACTGATTGATCCGCTTTTACGGAATGCTTTGGATGGTTGATGATGCCTTATTGTCGACAAATGATTCCGTAGTCCTAGTAGTGTATTTGGTCCTTAGACTTGAGACACCAAGGATGTCCTATATGAGTGCTCCACTCTTTGATACCGCACTTATAGGTTTGGCTGTCCCGCATCTAGTACAACCGGGTCATTGGGAGTGGTAGTCGACCTTCACGAGGGCTATTGAGTGTCGATAGAGGATCATCCACTCTCTCGTCATGAGAGGAATATCCCATGTGTTCTTGCTCGGACAAATCCCTAGCCAGGTCATTCGGGTTGAGAGAAAAAGAGTTCTCCCAGGAGAATCCGATTAGAGCGAGACTTCGAGTAGAAACCGTATGGGTCCGACAACACCATGCTCGATATACGGGTCCGGGATATTAGATGGATGAGGGACTATAAGTACATGGTAACTAAGGACGACAGTCCAATGGATTGGATTCTCCTCAGATCGTCCGGGGGACTACGCGTAGTGGCCTAGTACATCCGTAGAGTCGATGAGTCGAGTGAATTATTACAGAGATAATAATTCACCGAAAGTTAGAAGGAGTTCGACGGTATGACTTACGGCCAGCTCGATATTGGGCCTAGAGGGTCACACACATATGGTAGGAATTAAGATGAGTAGAGGTTCTGGATATGAGATATCCGGACGGAGCCCTTGTCTTATTGGATGCAGATCCAATACCCACTAGGAAGGACCCATTAGGGTTTGACACGTGGATCTCTATAAATAGGAGGGATTCACAGCCCTCATAGGCTAGAGTCTTTGCTTGCCTTTCCTATTCTCCTCTCTCTCTCCACCCTCGAGTAGGCCCGGAGTTTTGAGGAGGGTCGCCGCAACCCCTATTGTGTGGATCACCGCTAGAGAGGAGGACGCTTGACCTCCTTCACCCTCTCCTAAGGATCTGCAAGGAAACAGGGATATACGATCTCCCTAGGTAACACAATCTCTATAATGCAGTTTTGTGTTTTATGGATTTTTACGCACCAATCTTCGCATCTACGACGAACATCTTTTTGGAATCGGAATTTTGTTTTCTTGTTCTTCCACAAGATATGATGTCGCCCCATGATTTCCCAACAAAGTGGTATCGAGCTAGGTTGTTCGTGCGAATGATTGGTTTTGAACCGCGTGTGTTGTGTTTAGGAAGAATATTGATGTCAAAATCGTTGACGCAAAAGTGAGGAAGGGTAGCAACAAATGTCGCCCTCGATCGCGATGCCCAAGACCACCCGCGGCAGCCCAAACCAGAGCACCATAGCGCCGGGCGATGCTAGTGCTGTGCCTGCAGCAACCGGCCGACGGTCTGCTTGCAGCAGGCTTGCTGCCGTCGGCGGGCTGGCAGCCCACCCCGAGGCGCCGGGGGAAGCGTCGTCCGCCGTCAGAGGGCAGCGACGCCACCGCCGCTACTCCCGCCGACGCGAAACCCCCACACAGGGGCGGCGCCTGGCGAGACAGCACTGCCCTCGGAGGCAGCGGCGCCCGGCGAAGGCGCCCACCAAGAATGACGTCGCCGCCAATGGGCGGCAGCCGCCCAGCGGCGAGGGCGATGGTTCCTCCCCCGCCAGACAAAAGTCCGGAAGGGTGGCGGCGGCAGCAAACAGCAGCAGAGGGGAATTAGGGTTTTGGGCAAAAGGATAATTTTGCCCCTGTGAATTTGAGAAATTCCAGTTTCTGTGTTTTGTCCAAATTACGAAAATACCCTTAGGAATTGAGAAATTCCCAACATGTCCCTTATTTCAGAAAATATTAATTAATTAAAAGGTTTAATTGATTATTATTTTTATTATTATCTAGTAGTCCTACATGATGATGATTATTTATACATGTGATGTATGATGTGTGGACGGATGATCATGGACCGTGTGATGTGTGTACTTGTGATTATTATTATTGAGGTCTCGCGAACCTCCATTATATTTCTCGCTTATTGTCGGGCTTGCGTGCCTATGATTAAGTTGTAATCACATGAGGAGGCGCGCGGAGCGGGAATGGATGAGAAGGGACCCACGAGATTCTGACGATCGATCGATGCATGGAGATGCATCAAGATGTCGACGAACCGACGAGGACGAGATGGGACGATCACAAGGGCATGGAGATGCACCGTTGCACACATAGATCTTGATGTGAGTGATTAGGCCCCTATCGGGCTCCCGGGCCTAATCATATTAGGTTGTGGTCCATGATCATCCGATGTGATTGCTTATACACATACTAGATATGTATATATATTTGCATGCGATGTAGATATATATTAAATATGTATATGTGTGACATGTCATATTAGGAGACCAAATTATAGAAACATCTCTCGATAATATTAAGTCCAGAAACGTGAGGCAATTAGATTGACCCACGGGCCTTCCATCGTTATGAGTAGGAATCGATTCCCGGTGTAGGTTGAGTTGGTCGAGTCCTTGAGACTCACCTATATCGCGATTCGCTTCTCTCTTGCTTACGACATAGAGATGTCACCGGGTGACCCGAGGGGCATGGTATGCTTGGTCGAGTCCCTCGAGGGTATATCATCAAATCGACTCATCTTGTAACGAAGGTGTTGACTTAACCGAGCATCATGGTTGGTCGAGTCCCTCGAGGCCATGGTGATTCGAGGCCGAACAGGACGGGAATCACAAGGAGTTGTGATCGGCAAGAGTTGCCTACCTTTTAGGCTTAGTGTGATTGGTCGAGTCCCTCGAGGTTACACTAAGACGCCGATTGATCCCCCGATCCCCACTAGAAGTCTGTTGAGACTTCCGTTTCACGTCTTTGAGGGTGTCGCGACTCGTTAGTAAAATAGTGGGAGCATATTAAGATAGAAGTCCATATCTTGATAGTTTATTTCTTGCAAAATCTGCATGTTATTAATTTCTGCTATATCTTTGTTTTCTAAATGTCGCTTTCAAATCCCTTTACGTGGCATACTTGATGTCAACCGCCTTCATCGGTCCAAATTATACCTGATTGGCCAGAACTTGAGAATTGTTCTCACAAATGAGAAAATCGGTACGCCCTGATATAGTGATGCCTACCTTGAAGAAGGGGCAAGCGAGGATGAGATCGCCGCTCGTGGAAGTACATTAATGACTCCTCTTGCTTGCTCGCTATATATGTTGGGCTCTATGACTCCAAAGTTACAGAGACAACATGAAAAAAGATGGATGCCGATCCATTCTCCTACATGTCCGAAAATTGTTTGAGGAACAGGGGAAGGACTCAACGATATGAGATATCCAAGAGCCTTTTCCGCTTAGGATGACCGAGGGGGACACCGGTTCAGAACCATGTCCTAAAGATGATTGAGTGGATAGAGAAACTCACAGTGTCTAGGAATGGTCCTAGAGGATAACTTGTGTGGACATTGTGCTTCAGTCCCCTACCAGATTCCTTTTCACAGTTCATAATGAATTTTAATATGAACAAGCTTGAGGTGACTCTCCCGAGCTCCTCAATATGTTGAGGGAGGCAGAGAGTACTATTAAGAAAGAGAAGCTAGTTCTCTACACCGGTGAGACCAGAAAAAGAAAAGGAAAGCAGAAAAGGTCCCTTAAGAAGGGAAAGGGCAAGGGCAAACAAGGTAAAGCAAAGGTTGCTAAGAAAGACCCCCAGAAAGGACAAAGGCCAGTGCTTCCACTGTGGTAAAGATGGGCATTGGAAGAGAAACTGCAAAGAGTACCTTACAGAAAGGGCAAAACAAAAGCTTGATGAAGCTTCAGGTACATTCATGATCAATCTCCATTTGTTAGACTCTTATGATAACACATGGGTATTGGATACCGGTAGTGCTTATCATATATACAATTCGCAAGGTGTGTTCCGCAAGGTCTAGGAGACTACAGAGAGGCTAGATGGACCTCAAGATGGGTAATGGAGCAAAAGTTGTCAGATTAGTCGTTGGCAGGTCGCCCTACATCTGCCTAGTGGAGCTTTTATTGCATTAGATGCATGTTATTTTGTTCCTTCTATTATCAAAAACATTATGTCCATTTCATGTTTAACAGTTAGTGGATATAAATTTGTTTTTGAGAATAATGGTTGTTCGATATTATTAGATGATAAGATCATCACGAAAGGAACATTGCATAATGGTTTATTTATGTTAGACACCACTCCACATATCATGAATGTAAATATGTCCAAAAGGAAACGAGATGAGTTGAAATTGGTGCATACCTGCAGGGCATTGTAGGCTAGGTCACATCCATGAAAGAAGGATTCAAAAGTTGCTAAATGATGGATATCTAGATCCATTCGACTATGTGTCATATACAACTTGTGAGCCTTGCATTCGTGGAAAAACTGACAAATCTCCATTTAGTAGAACTGGAGAGAGAGCCAATGAGTTGTTGGAACTCATACATAGTGATGTATGTGGACCCATGTCAACTCATGCCATTGGAGGTTACTCCTACTTCATTACATTTACTGATGATTTCTCAAGGTATGGATATGTGTACTTAATGAAGTACAAGTCCGAGGCCTTTGAGAAATTCAGAGAGTATAAGAATGACGTGGAGAACCGTGACCGAAAGAGTATCAAAACTCTTCGATCGAGATCGAGGAGGTGAATACTTAAGTATAGAGTTTACTCAGTTCCTCAAGGACCATGGGATATTATCCCAATGGACACCTCCTTATACACCTCAGCTCAATGGTGTCTCTCGAAAGGAGAAATCGTACATTATTAGATATGGTACGGTCCATGATGAGTTTCTTACGACCTACCCATCTCATTCGGGGATATGCCCTAGAAACCGCAGCTTTACCTTCCTTAAACAGAGTTCCAACTAAGTCAGTAGTGTCTACACCATATGAGATATGGAAAGGGAAGAAGCCCTGATCTTAAGGTTGTTAAGATCTGGGGCCCCTGCCCATGTTAGAAGACACAACCCCGATAAGTTAGAATCAAGGACAGAGCGATGCAAATTTGTGGGATACCCCAAGGAAACTTGTGGGTATTATTTCTATCATCTCGAGGACCAAAAGGTCTTTGTAGCTAAGAGAGCAGTGTTCCTTGAGAAGGAACACATTCTTGACGGAGACATGGGGAGAATGATAGAATTGAGCGAGGTTGGAGAACCAAGCTCAAGCACCACTCTGGCCTCGAACTGTTCGTAGTACCTAATACACAAGTATCAACTTTACGCAGGTCCGATAGAGTATCCCATCCTCCCGAGAGATATGTGGGACATATTAGAGCAGAGGATGTAGAGGATATTGATCCTTAGACCTATGAGGAGGCTATTATGAGTATAGACTCCGGGAAGTGGAAAGAAGCCATGAATTCTGAGATGGATTCTATGTACTCCAATAAGGTTTGGAACCTAGTTGATGTGCCCGAAGGTATTGTACCCATCGATTGCAAGTGGATCTTTAAGAAAAAAGATCGAGTAGATGGAAAGGTAGAGACCTATAAAGCAAGGCTAGTGGCTAAGGGTATCGTCAAAGGCAAGGTGTTGACTACTTACGAAACTTTCTCACCCGAAAGCAATGCTAAAATCCATCAGAATTCTATTGGCTATTGCAGCACACTATGATTATGAGATCTGGCAGATGGATGTGAAAACCGCATTCCTCAACGGGAACCTCGAGGAGGAGGTGTATATGATGCAACCTGAGGGATTCGTGTCCAAGAACTGCCCAGATAAGGTGTGTAGGTTGCTTAGATCCATTTATGGACTAAAGCAAGCTTCCTGAAGTTGGAACATAAGATTTGATGAGGCAATCAGATCTTATGACTTCGTTAAGAACGAAGATGAGCCTTGTGTATACAGAAAGGTAAGTGGGAGCGCTATCACCTTTTTGGTATTATATGTGGATGACATCCTCATCATTGGGAATGACATAGGAATGCTATCCACAGTAAAGGCTTGGTTATCTAGACACTTCTCCATGAAGGACTTAGGGGAAGCATCTTATATCTTGGGGATTAGAATCTATAGAGATAGATCCAAGAGGATGCTTGGCTTGTCCCAGTCTAGGTACATAGAAACTATTGTCAAAAGGTTTGGCATAGAAAATTCCAAGAGAGGTCTCATACCGATGAGACATGGGATATCGCTTTCTACGAATATGTCCCCAAAGACTCCGTAAGAAAGGGCTTAACATGGATATGATACCTTATGCCTCAAAGAATAGGGTCTATCATGTATCCCATGCTATGTACTAGGCCCCTGATATAGCGCATGCTCGAAAGTGTCACGAAAGGTATCAAAGGGATCCGTGCTTGGAGCACCGAAAGCAAGAAAGTGTATCCTTAAGTACTTGAGAAGGACTAAGGATCTTTTACTAGTATATGGAGGTAATAGCCTTAAGGTTGAAGGCTACACCGACTCAAGTTTTCAGTCGATGTCGATGATAGCAAGTCGAATTCGTGAGTATGTGTACACCTTGAATGGAGGAGCGGTGTCTTTGGAAGAGTTCCAAGCAAGATACCACTACCGACTTCGACCACGAGGCGGAGTACATTGCTGCATCGAAAGCAGCAAAAGAGGGAGTCCGGGTGAAGAAGTTCATCACAGATTTGGGAGTCAATACGAGATAGCGACAAGTCGACTTCCTTATATTGCAACAACTATGGGATGATTACTCAAATAAGGGAACCCGGGTCTCATCGGCGTTCCGAGGAGGTTCCACTTATAAGAGAGATCGTAACCCGAGGAGATGTAGCAAAGGGAAAGAGTTCCATCCGAAGATAACATTGCAGATCCACTGACAAAGCCGTTGTCTCATTTTGTCTTTGAGTGTCACAGGGGTCTGATGGGGATCAGACACATAGGTGATTGGCTTTAGGTCAAGTGGGAGATTGCTAGTCATAGGTGCCCAGCAAGCCAATCACGTGAGTGATGGCACGTGTGACTTGATACAGAATCTTTTTGCTTATTATATTTTGGCATATATCACTTTATAACTATTACATAAATGTATATATATATTGTGATGTCCTTGGATTTGTGCAATGGGAATCGGATCGTGATGAGATCATGATAATGAGATCGATTCACCTTTAAACACATATCCTAAATAATCCCGGTCATAGGTTACTTCGAGGGGACATCGTGATAACCGGATAGACCGGTGTCTTTGTATACCGCCCCATATGATGGATGCAAACCGGTCTCATAGCTGCCGTCGTGTAGGGACACTAGGGATACGATGATACAGTGCTCATTGAGAATGAGTTCATCGATTGATCCGCTTACGGAATGCTTTGGATGGTTGATGATGCCTTATTGTCGACAAGTGATTCCAGTAGTCCTAGTGGTGTATCCGGTCCTTAGACTTGAGACACCAAGGATGTCCCAGATGAGTGCTCCACTCTTTGATACAAGACTTATAGGTTTGGTCGTCCCGTCATCTAGTACAAACGGTCATTGGGAGTGGTAGTCGACCTTCACGAGGGCTATTGAGTGTCGATAGAGGATCATCCACTCTCGGTATCATGAGAGGAATATCCCATGTGTTCTTGCTCGCACAAATCCCCGGGCCGGGGTCATTCGGGTTGAGAGAGAAAGAGTTCTCCGGGAGAATCCGATTAGAGCGAGACTCGAGTAGAAACCGTATGGGTCTGACAACACCATGCTCGATATACGGTCTCTGGGATATTAGATGGATGAGGGACTATAGGTACATGGTAACTAAGGACAGACAGGTCCAATGGATTGGATTCCCCTGTATCGTTTGGGGACTACGGCGTAGTGGCCTAGTACGTCCGTTGTCGATGAGTCGAGTGAATTATTACAGAGATAATAATTCACTGAGTTAGAAGGAGTTCTAACAGGTATGACTCACGGCCAGCTCGATATTAGACCTAGAGGGTCACACACATATGGTAGGCATTGCGATGAGTAGAGGTTCGGATATGAGATATCCGACGGAGCCCTTGTCTTATTGGATGCAGATCCAATACCCACTAGGGAAGGACCCATTAGGGTTTGACACGGGATCTCTATAAATATGAGGGATTCACAGCCTCATAGGCTAGAGTCTTTGCTTGCCTTTCCTATTCTCCTCTCTCTCTCCACCTCAGAGTAGGCCTGGAGTTTTGAGGAGGGTCGTCGCAACCCTGCTGTGTGGATCACCGCTAGAGAGGAGGACGCTTGACCTCCTTCACCCTCTCCTAAGGATCTGTAAGGAAACAGGGATATACGATCTCCCTAGGTAACACAATCTCTATACACAGTTTTGTGTTTTGCGGATTTTTGCGCACCAATCTTCGCACGACGACGAACATCTTTTTGGTAATCGGGGATTTTTGTTTTCTTGTTCTTCCGCTGTGCATATGATGTCGCCCCCCATGATTTCCCAATAGGTGGCCTCGACGGAAGAGGAATCAGTGGGGTAGATGTAGGTCACGACGATTGAACTATTATAAAAATCTAGTTTGCATTTCTTTGAGCAATTTACTTTAACTACAAATCACTTTACTTGCTTGCTGCTTTCAATATGTTTACGAACATTCTTTCAAGTCAAGCATCTTTACGAATCAATTTTAATCATACGAAAGATTTTGTAAAACCGACGATTTTACCACTGCACTAATTCACCCCGCTCTTAGTGCTGACTCTTTCCTAACATGATCGATAATCTGAGTAATTTATACGAAAGAGTTCGTCGGATGTTCACCGGAAGTACGCCGGAAGCTCACCGGAAGAGCAATTGACGCATAGGAACATGAAGTGTAGTAATCATGTCTTAATTATCGTAGTTAGAGTGTAAATTATGTTAGGATTGGGCGATAATCCCACTAATTTAATTAAGGGCCAACTGGGCCCTAAGTAGGGTTGGTTTGGGCCAGATTCAAGGCCCAACCAGGACCCTGAATTCTTGGCCGGCGATGGCATCGCCAGGGCCAGTAGTGGCACCCGCCTTGGGAGACTCGGTCTCCCAGGAATTCTGGGCGGTGGTACTGCCCTTGTCAGGTGGTGGCACTATCGACAATTATTGCTACCAGCGGTGGTACCACCCCTATTAGGCGGTGGTATCGCCAGAGATCAGTCTCCAAGGTTTGTCAGGTGGTGGTACCACTCAGACCGAGCGGTAGTACCACTAAGTGTCAAATGTCAGGCGGTAGTATCGCCTAGTAATAGCAGTGGTACCGCCAGTACCCCGAAAATCCGGGATGAGACACTTCTTGGCTCCATTTTTTAAAGTCATTGGGGTCTATAAATACTCCACTCTTTTTTGCATGAAAGGGTAATGAAAGCTTGATATATTCTTGAGTCTTTGAAGTGTTAAAGAGTTGTAAAAGTGCTAGAGTTCTCCTCCTCCCTTTCTAAGTATTGAGATCATTCAAGAGAGGCGTGAAACTTGTAAGGGTTGTCTCCTAAACCTGGCAAAAGGAGAAATGCTATAAAAGGTGGTTGGCCTTCGTCTATTGAAGGAAGGCCTTTAGTGGACGTCGGTGATCTCGTCGAAGGAGGAATCCGAAAGTGGATGTAGGTTACATTGACCGAACCACTCTAAAACTTAGTTTGCATTTACTTTGAGCAACTTTCTTTTATAGTCTCCTCCTTACTGTGCTTTAACTACATTTATATATGCTTTCAAGTAAACACCTTGCACTTTCACTAAAGCTTTCAAGTTCAAAGTCTTTTTGAAACAGATTGAATCGAACCATTCTCATCAGAATCGGTTTTAATCGAAACAAGTTTTTTTGAAATAACAAAAGTTTTCTACTGCACTAATTTACCCTCCCCTAGTGTCGCTCTTAATCCTAATATAATTGAATGACTCTCTTGGTTGCCGGCAAATGCCATCTCTCTTGGGTTTTAAACCAAACAAGAATGAACCTTGCTCTGATACCAATTGTTAGTTAGTTAGTTAGTTAGTTAGTTAGTTAGTTAGTTGATCAAATAAAATAATTTATAAAAAAAACTTACTAAATATATGTATATTATCTAACATAGAAATAATAATAGAGATAATATTGTTAAAGACTTTGGATACATCTTATTACATTTGATCTGTTGCATGCGTTTCCACAAGTGTTAATTATGGATTGCACATATAGCCCAAGCTAACATCCATATATCTATATAAAAGAGAATCAAGATAAAGTTACATCATCTAAGTCATCATCCGTCGATGAACATAAACATGAGGTGCCTTAGGTGGAGCATCGGTGGATTTGCATGAAGTGAAGCCTAAGATACGTCCTTCAGTGCATCTACAACACATGCAGCCACCTCATATGAGCTAACCAATTCATCACGGATGCTCGTAAAAGCATATCTCCTTGGGTTAATTATTTTTTTTATCTATTTACCTTCTTATTTTTCATTCTCCTGACAAAGATAGGTGGTTTACATGATTATTTGAGGACGTATTATCATTGCTTACATTTAGATGTTGGTATTACTGAAAAAAAATAAAAGAAACAAGCGAAGGAAATTGTCGGACTCGAACTACGAGCTTAATATTTATCTAATAACTTCATTTCAATGGTGAGCAAATTATTTAACAACCTTCATAATTTTAGCTATTATTATAAAAGATATTTCAGTAGTTATGATGTCAAGAGTAGTATAACACATCATAGATGACACTCATTAGAGTACAACTCTCAAGCATGTATCGATGAATGGATCAAAGGAATAATTGATGCATCTGCCACAAAGGAGCCAAGAGCTCATTCGCAAAGGTAATGAAAAATTATTTAATATATCAACCAAGGAACAATTGAGACATCCGACATAACAACGATTGATGGAAATATATTCGTTTTGATGGAAATTTTAAAAAATCATGATTGGTGAAAAAAACAAAAGAAGTCAAGGAGATCATTAAAGTCAAACTATGAACTTCATATTTATCTAATAACCCCTCCTTTTGAATATTGAGCATATTATTTAACAACCTCCACTCTTATAAAACAATTATAGTAGCTCTGATGTCAACGATAGTCCAATCACATATCTTAGATGAAACTCATTCGAGTATGACCCCAAGCATATGTTGATGAATGGATTAAAGGAACGATTGATACATTTGGCACAACGAAGCCAAGAGATCGCTCACAATCGAAGGAAAAATAAGACATACGATACAACAACGTTTGATTTATGCATCTCATTGATGTAAATCGTAAGGGTTTATACATTTTTTAATCATTATGTGTATAGAAATACATTCACTTTGATGGAAATTTTGAAATAAAATCATTCTTATTTTGTCACTATAATGTTTAAAAAATTAATAATTAAAATAATGAATCATTGATTTTAAAACCATAACTATAATCACCTAGATCTGGTTTAGTTTCGATTCTTAGAAACCCAAAACTAAATTCATCGACTCCTAAACCAAGATCTAGACACTAGCATCCCTACAACTTTACCTAGAATCCTTCAAACCTTGCTCGAATATATCCTTCACCCACAACTGATCATACGTCTTGCCTAATAGAACTCGCAATCCTGGTATGCACAATAGTTCATTCTTAATTGACTAGGTTGAGATTTGTTCGAAGCACTTATTCCACTCTAATCTCATTGTAATATTGAGTTTGACAAGTTGGATCGATGGCCTTTGGCTAGCAATACTAGCTTAGTTCCATGGAACTAAAAGAACAGATACTTCCCATCAAGATTCAAGATATCGTTTAATATGCTCATATGATACTCAACTGATAGGGCATATTTTGGCTCCGAATGAGTCACCATCGACATCACACGCCACCAGCCACGAATCCGATGCTATACACCATCAGAACCTCGTGGTGCACGCCACGTCGGGTTTCGTACTGATACACCATGTGACATGACTACACCGAAAGCTTGGGACGGTGCCGTCTGACACCACTCAGGCACCCCCAGAGACACCAACTTGTCAGAGAAGTCACTCCACCCCTACGAAGGTCAGCGGCCACGTCGAATCAAGGCGGAACCAATCCTTGCATGAGGGTAGAAAAACACCTGTCGGACCATACGTCGAGGAGAGGGGAAAATCAAGATAAAAACATTCCACTAACTTGCTCGTCTGAGGGGTCAAAGTCGGGAAGCACCCGACGAAGGCTATTTTGCAGGAAAGCGACTGCCCGCAACCAACGAGTGTCTCAACCTGGGAACTATCATCTAGTGTACGAGGACGTGTTGTCATCCATTTCAGAGATGAAGAGACATGACTCGGAGGCATTCCTTAGCCTGACCAAGAAAGTGCAAGCCATGGCGGGCATGATGCAGATGCTCGCTCTGATCATTCCTCAGATCGTGCAGCTAGCGACGCCCCCGATCGACTCGACCCGACAGCACCCGGGCGGGGAGCAAGTCAGGATCGGAGAAGCCCGAGAGCAAGTAAGGGACCCGAGGGGTCCTCTCGGGCAAAATGTACTCGTACCCTACTGAGTCATGCCACCTCATCTCGAGCCCGACACCATATCGTCCGACTTAGTGGACGACTTGCTTAGAGCCTATTTGTCACAGGTCAACCAACGCTTGGACATGTTCCAGTGCGAGCTTCGAAAATCACAGAGCGAGTCTAGTGAGGGCGGCTCGGGTGGGTCTCCCTTCACTCAGGAAGTACAGGACAAGCCAGTATCCCTCAACTTTAGGTTGCCGACATTGGAGTTGTATGACGATGGCTCCAATCCTATGGAGCACTTCTTTGCATTCCGGGCCTAGATGGCCCTCTATGGCACCTCCGATGCACTGATGTGCCGGGCATTTTCGACCATTCTGAGGGGCCCGGCGCAGACATGGTTCAGCCGGCTGTGCCTATCTTTGGTCTCATCCTTCGACCAGCTTGCCGAGCAGTTCGAGCAAAACTTCCTCACTAGCGCGTGACCCAGACCTTCCATGGCCATCCTGCTCGCACTAGCTCAGCACGAGGATGAGTCGCTCTCTCAATTCATGGCACATTTTTCCACTAAGATCCGGGGATTTCCAAGTGCTCACCCCTCCCTAATCTTGTAGGCCTTCCTGATGGGTTTGAAGCCTTCAAGGTTCTTCTCGTCACTGATTGAGAAGCCACCGGTGACCATCTCCGAAATGCTCCAACGCGCCAACCAGTACGTCGCCACCGAGGCACTGGTGGCGAGGAGGCGCATAGAAGGCAAGAGGCCAAGGTTGGAACTGTCTCAGGGAATGACCTTGACGGCCCTGACACCACCCCACCGTGGGCTCAGCCGACAAGAGCTACCGCTCCCGAGGCCTCTGCCTCTCCCCCTAAATGCGTCTCGCACCGAAATCTTCCTCCAAATCAAGGAGACGGATCTCTTGCAATAACCTCGTCCTATGAAGGCCGCCCACAAAGATCAATCCAAATATTGCATGTTCCACAAGGACCACGGTCATGACACGGAGGACTACCACGACCTCCAAAATCAAATAGAGGCACTGATCTGGGAAGGCCACCTCGGATGCTACCTCAAATCCTGGGAGGTGACTCTACACCCTAGGGGACCCGTCAAGAGATAGATCGACATAATCTCTGGCAAGACAGCAATCGGCGATAGCAGCATGGTGGCAAGAAAGGCCTATGCCCACAGCATAGTAGAGAAATGTCCTCGGCCCGAGCACGAACCTAAAATCACATTTGGGACAGAAGAGGTCAAGCACTCCCACCACAACGACGCTATGGTGATCTCCATCCAAATCGCCAACGCCCGAGTTAAGAGGGTGATGGTTGACACCGGGAGTTCCGTTGATGTTCTTTGCTTCAATGCCTTCAAAAGGCTCGGCTAGACCGAGGGAGATCTCACCCCTATGGCGTCATCACTCATAGGGTTCACGGGAGAGTCCATCTCGCCATCACCGTCGGGGAGGAACTAAGAGCAAAAATAGTAATGACCACCTTCATGGTAGTCGACCTACCCTCGACCTACAACATCATCCTCGGCTGCCTAACCCTCAACAAGATCAGGGCGGTGGTCTCCACCTACCACAGAACTATCGAGTTTTCGATATTGGCAGGGATCAAGGAGGCCTGAAGTGACCCAGGTGAGTCAAGGCGATGCTACCTCACCGCAGTTGCTCTCCCAACAAAGCTACACCCGACTCCTATTCTCGATCCTCGTGAAGCGCCCGTACCATAAGTAATGCTGGAGCCCCCAGAGCCACTCATCGAGGTACCCCTGAAGAGGAGCCGACCCAACTAGAATGTCAAGGTCAGAGCCGCACTCCCCGAAGTGGACCAGCTCCATCTCGTTGATTTCCTAAGGGAGAATGTCGACGTGTTTACGTGGTCCTCCTAAGAGATGCCCAGGATCGACCTAGAGGTGGCACAACACTAGCTCAACATCGACCCTAAGGCATGGCCGGTGAGACAAAAACTAAGAAGGTTCGCCCTCGACCGATAGAAGGTGATTGGAGACGAGGTCGACTGCCTCAAAAAGGCTGAGTTCACTATTGAGGTGAAGTACCCCCGGTGGCTGTCGAAAGTAGTCCTCATTAAAAAACCTAATAGAAGCTGGAGAATATGTATTGATTACACCGATCTCAATCGAGCATGTCCCAAGGACTGCTATCCGCTCCCCAGGTTAGACCAATTAGTCGACGCTACCACAGGCCATGAACGCCTCACGTTCTTGGATGCATTCTCGAGCTACAACCAAATCCGGATGGCAACCCAAGACCAAGAGGACACTACCTTCGTCACTAACCGGGGGGCGTGTTGTTACAAGGTGATGCCCTTCGACCTAAAGAACGTTGGTTGACAAACTTTCCAAGCTCCAACTCGGGAGAAATATAGAGGTATACGTAGATGACATGATTGTAAAGAGTAGGGTCACAAGGGCACATTTGGCCAACCTGGCAGAAACATTCTAGACGCTCAGGCAGTTCAACATGCGTCTGAACCCTACGAAGTGCATCTTCGGGGTCTGCTCGGGGAGGTTCCTCGACTTTATCATTCACTAGTGGGGAATATATGCCAACCCAAAAAAGGTATATGCCATTACCGAGATGCACTCCCCCCCACTCGATCAAAGAGGTACAGCGACTCGCCGGAAGGTTGGTAGCGCTCAATAGGTTCATGTCACACTCGGGCGACAAGTGCCTCCCCTTCTTCCATGCTCTACGGTGGGCCGACAACTTTACTTTGACTTCGGAGTGCGAGGAGGCCTTCAAAAAGTTGAAGGCATGCCTCGCCCGCTTGCCCCGACTCGCCTCGCCCGAGCTAGGCAAGACACTCGGCCTCTACCTGGCGGCTTGGGCACAGGTTGTCAGCTTGGTGTTAGTTTGGGAGGTACCACCAGCGCAGCAGCCGGTGCATTACATCAACCATATCCTCGAGGGACCCGAGTCATGGTAACCCCCGATCGAGAAGCTAGCTCTCGCCCTTATCATGATGGCCCGAAAGTTGATGGCCCGAAAGTTGACGACCCTACTTCCAAGCCCATACGATCAAAGTAATCACCGACCAACCGCTACATCAAACCCTTTCCAACTTTAATGCATCAGGTCGTATGCTACGATGGTTGGTCAAGCTTAGTGAATTCAACGTTCAGTACTCCCCTAGGACCGCCATCAAAGCTCAGGCATTGGCTAATTTCATTTCTGAGCTAACTCCCAAAGACCAGGCTGTAGGGTAGGAGAGTAATCAGGGCACATGGACCTTGCACATAGATGGCTCGTCCACTTCCTGGGGAGCCGGCCTCGGGCTCATCCTTAGAGACCCGTTGGGAGAAACTTACAAGAGGTAACTCTAATTGTAATTCTGAGCTACTAACAACGAGGTCAAGTATGGAGCGATGCTCCACAGCCTATGCCTCGCTCTGGAGATGCATGTAGACGACCTTAAAGTCTTCAGTGACTCCCAACTGGTGACAGGACACGTCAATGGGAGCTACGAAGCCCGAGACCCAACAATGGTGTCGTACCTAATGGAGGCAAAGTGACTCGCCCACCGGTTCAACTGCCTTTCAGTCGCCAGAATACCTTGGGCACAGAACGAGTGAGCTGATGCCCTGGCCAGATCAGCCTCCACCCGTATCCCAGGGTCGGCCCCAGCTACCAAGTCCGTAGTGGCCCCGATGATAGTGACTCACGAGGTCACCGAGATGAATTTACCATCGAACTGGATAGAGGAGATCCTCCACTACAAAGCGGGCGAAGAGGAGCCCAACGACCCAACAGCTGCAAGAAGGTTGAGGCAAGCTCAAGCCCGGTACTACATCATTGGTGGAAAGTTGTACTAAAGAGCTTTCTCCCAACCCCTCCTACACTGCCTCGCGCAGTCGAAAGCCGAGACAGTCCTTGCCAAGCTACACGAGAGGATTTGCGGGGAGCATGTCGGGGGGTGAACCTTGGCCTTCAAAACCCTTCGGCAAGGGTACTACTAGCCGACCATGTGCTAGGAAGCCATGTCATACGTGCAGTAGTGCCCGCAATGCCAGTGACACACCCAACTGCCACACCGGCCAGCAGTTCCCCTAACTCCGATAGATGTGGCCTAGCCCTTTGCCCAATGGGGGTTCGATCTCCTCGAGCCTTTCCCTCCGGCATCGAGTTCAGCAACGCTTCCTCATAGTCAGAGTCGACTATTTCACGAAGTGGGTTAAAGCCGAACCCATGGCCTCCATTACCGAGAGGCAAGTCTAGAACTTCACATGGAAGAACATCATCACCCAGTTCAAGATCCCAGAGGATATCATCACCGACAATGGGATTCAGTTCAACAACACCAAGTTCAAGGCCTATTACCAGTTGTACGGGATCTAGTTAAAGTTTAGCTCGGTCATGCACCCCCAAACCAATGACCAAACCAAAGTGATGAACCGAGCAATTCTGGAAGGCCTCAAGAGGAGAATCTCGGGCGCATAGGGTGCCTGGGTGGTCGAGCTTCCTAGTGTCCTATGGGCAATGCAAACAACCCCCAAGACCGCCTTGGGGGAGTCTCCGTTTAGCCTGGCATTTAGGACCAAGGCAGTCCTTCCGCCCGAGTTGTTGTTCTCGACCCTGCGCACCCCCAATTATGAGCAAGGAGACTTTGAGGAGGGACTCCGAGCTAATCTAGATCTCCTTGAGGAAAGGAGAGCTAGGGCACATCTGCACGCTCTATCATACAAGAAAGCGACCGCTCAGATGTACAATCGAAGGGTCCGTCCGCGGCCAATCCAGGTCAGGGACCTTGTCCTCCGAAGGGCAGAAGTAAGCGACCAACCTGCGCAAGAGGGAAGCTTACACCCAACTGGGAAGGCCCCTATCAAGTCTATGACATGGTTCAAGAGGGAACCTACCGTCTCAAGACTATGGAGGGAAGTCCCCTACCGAGAACGTGGAATGCGACGAACCTGAAGAAATTATACCCTTAAAGGAGGCCGGTCGGGGCGCAAAAAAGACATAGGGAGCTTGCGCATCCGTAGTCGAGGAAATGAGTAGGTCAGAATTCCAAAATAAAGTGCTTCTTGACCATAAAGGAGTTACATATAGCGGTTGGGCGGCACGACCCCAAGCCCGACCGCGATAAAAAAAAAAAATAGAAGAAAAGAAGAGAAGGAAAAACATAACAAAACACAAAAAAAGGGAGGTAGCCCCTAGCTTGGCGGAGGAGTCGCCGACCCATCATTAAAGGGAACGTTCACTAGCATGTTGACATCCTGGTCCATCGGGTTGTCAACGAACGAGTCCGACTCTAGGTCTAGATCTGGGTACTTCGCCCGGAAACGAGCGCAGGCCACCCGGTACCTATACTTGTATGTGACCCAACCCAACCTCACCAAGCCACGCTTGAACCCGGCGAATGCTTTATACCCGATGACTACTGATAAGTAGATGAGATTTTCCTAATTGTTTGAGGAAATCTCTCTACTCTGTTGAGGGAAATCCTCTAACCTGTTGAGGAAAACTCTCCCTTCTAACCTATATAAAAGGAAGGGGGATATGTTAATAACAATCAACTTCTTCTACAACTTGTTTATCTATTTATTTTCTAACATGGTATCAGAGCAGTTCCTCCTTGGCGACAGCAGTATCGCCGTGTGTTAGCCAAGCAGCACAGTAACACGCTGCCTCAAGCGGAGTCATTGAAGAAGCACAAGACACGGATTCAGAGCCAGTGCTAACGAGCACCGTCTTGGCTCTGCTCAACCACTCCTCTTCCTTCATCGTCGGTCTTGCTTTTCTTCGCCGGCCTTGCTCCCTCTCCTATTTGCTGCCTACAGTAGACACTCTCTATCGCCGTCACGCAAGAAGGAAAATATTCTCTCACTGCCTCCTCAATAGCGGTGAACGGCGAACAGCGGTGTCTTCCTCGCTTCCCGGCCAGCAGCAATCGCAACTGCTGCATCTTCCTCTACCACAGCAGCTTTCGCTGCCGCTTCCCTCTACACAACGACACCTCCTTAATGGCGGTGTCCTCCTCCTCAATAGCGACGAACGGCGAACGATAGTGTCTTCCTCGTTCAGTCTTCCTTGCTTAACGATGGCTACCGTGTCTTCCTCCTTTGCTGTCGCAGCCGCTTCTCGGCCAACAGTAGCCACAACCGCTGCATCTTCCTTCCTCTACCGCAGCAGCTTTCGCTGCCACTTTCCTCTATACATCTAATTGCTGTAGATTTCTCTCACTGCAGTTTCCTTGAGTACCGCTATAGATTTCTCTCACTACAGTTTCCTTGAGTACCGCTGCAGTTTTCGCTGCCATCTTCCGGCGAACTATAGCCTCTACAATCTGCTACAGCAAGCAGCAATCCACAATAGCGAACCACAGTCTTGAGTACCGTTGTAGTTTTCGCGGCCATCTTCCGGCGAACTACAGCCTCTACAATCTACTGCAGCAAGCAGCAATCTACAGCAGCAACCCCCTCCCTCATTCTCCACCTTGTGTGACCTAAGTATCACATAAGGTTCGCTGCATATCTTCTAAAAAAAAAAAAAAAAAATGTCTTCATTCACTTCTTCTGATGTTTCAGTTCCTGTAGGGACTCCCACTTCTTGTTCTTCTACAGGGCTTATCTCCATCAATGCTGCCACACTGATCCCCTTTAAGTTATCAAAGGGTGGCAACTATGCGTCCTAGCGAGCTCAATTTTCTAATCTTTTATTTGGATACGACTTGTTAGGTTACATTGATGGCTCTTTCAGTTGTCCTCTGGCCATGCTTAATGCCCCCGGCGATCCCAGTCCAGTACCCAATCCAGCTCACAAACTGTGGCTACGTCAAGATCGTCTCATCCTCCAAGCTATTCAAGCTTCAGTTGCTAGATCCGTTGCTCCATTGATATCTTCATGTGTAACAGCTGCCGATGCATGGTCTACACTACAAACCACCCTGGTAAATCATTCGCGTACTCGCAAACTCAGATTTCTAACCAAGCTTATGGTGACGAAACAAGAGGGAAGTACTATCTCTGATTATCTACAACATATCAAGGTTATCATTGATGACTTAGCCTTGATAGGTCATTCCCTATGTGATGAAGAGGTTGTCATTCATACCCTCAATGGTCTCGACACCGACTACAAGGAATTGGCTGCTGCAATTCGGGCACGCGACTCGCCAGTCTCTTTTGAAGATCACTATGATAAACTGACTGACTACGAGATGTACTTGAGGCGTGTGGACAAACTGCCTGGTTCAACTGTCACAGCTCAAGTCAGTCACAAGTCCAAACGGAAGAGCACTCGGTACTCGTCGAACATCACCCAAGGTTTGGCTAATGTGCCTCTTGATTCTGTGAGTTCCATGCAACACCCCTCCTATCCTCCTAGTCATTACTTCTCGCAAAGTGGTAACTCCAGCCATCATTCGTCTTGGCATCCTGCCCTACCGAGCCATCAAAGACGGGTTGTTTGCCAACTGTGTGACAAAGTTGGCCACTTCGCTAAAGTTTGCCGGTCTCGTCCCCACCTCCCTGCTCCGTCACACTGGCCTCAGGAAAATCTCTTAACTTCTCTGACACCTAGCTAGTCCAACTGGATTGTCGACTCTGGTGCCTCTCATCACATCACCGCTGATCTTCAGAATTTGTCTCTTCATAATCCCTATGGCAGCGATGAAGATATCATCATCGGTGATGGTAAAGGACTTCCTATAACTCATACTGGTTCCACAACGCTTAATTCTGACTCTAATACATTTACCCTCGATGATGTTTTATGCGCCCCTCATATTAAACGCAACCTCATTTCTGTTTTTCAATTTTGCAAACATAACAATACTTCCATTGAATTTTTTCCTGATTCATTTCTTGTTAAGGACTTGAGCACGGGGGCATCATTGGTCCAAGGCCCGAATAAAGACAACATTTACAAAAGGCTGTCAACCTCTCGAATAACCCAGCCCACTGTTCATTCTTCTGTTGCGGCTCCAGTTGATGTGTGGCATCGTCGGCTTGGTCATCCCTCGTCCTTTATTCAGCAGAAATTATTATCTCATCACTCTCTTCCTCTTTTTAAGTCCACTAATTCTATGATGCATTGTGATGCTTGTCTTAGTAATAAGAGTCATCGGTAGCCTTTTGGCTCATCTTCCATTTTCTCCTCTAAACCTTTTGAAATTATATATACTGATGTTTGGGGTCCTACTCCAATCTTATCTTTTGATAAGTTCCGATTTTATGTTATTTTTGTAGATCACTTCTCTAAGTACACATGGATATATCCTCTTTATCATAAATCTGACGTTTCTCGCATTTTTTCCACTTTCCAGAAGTTCGTCGAAAACTATTTTTAGTCTACCATTAAAACAGTCTACTCTAATGGTGGCAGTGAATATCAAGCCCTGGCATCCCATCTCTCAGCTTATGGCATTCAACACCTCAAGTCTCCCCCACATACTCCTCAACTAATTCGTTCTGCCGAACGCAAACATCGACATATAGTAGAAACTGGACTCACACTTCTACATCAGGCTTCCATGCCTTCAACTTTTTGAACAGCAGCCTTTCAAACTACAGTCTATCTAATTAATCGAATGCCTACACTAGTTCTACAATACCAGTCCCCCTTTGACACACTATTTCATAAACCCCCTAACCTTCGTAAATTCCGAGTGTTCGATTGTTTATGTTATCCTTGGTTATGTCCCTATGCCTCTCATAAGTTAACATCTCGATCTACTCCTTGCGTCTTTATGTTGAATATCGTATTTTGATGATGAAACTACTTGATATATGTTTATGATTTAATCTGCGTTTTGAGTGACGCAGGATGCTTCGATCAGGATGAGACAATTAAAGCAGGAAAATCATGTTGTACCGAAGGAACATGTTATAAGATTGGACATCGGGCCGGTGGATCGGTCGACGTATCGACAGATGGCTTCGGGCCGTGGACTCGGGCATCGGGCCAAGAAGAGCGGGTATTGTGCCAAGGATATCGGAGTTGCAGAGTCAACTGGCCGATTGGGCAATAGGCTGCAGGAGAGGACGATGCACCGAAGAATCGGATGAAGCGTCGAGGGACCAATGACATGCCAGACAACTTGGTTAATTGCTTAGGATTAATTGTCTCGATCGAAGTTTTGTTTTAAGTGTGCAGGATTAACTACGATGGAAGAAAGACATGCAGCAGGAGTTGTGCCGGAGTCAAGACAATGATCATGTTGGGAGTTCGAGAGATCGACGGAAGTTCGGACAGTCGTCGGAGGTTCTACGGGAATAAATCCGAGAAGTCCATGAGCTTGCCAAAGAAGCTCGTCGAAACTCGCCAAGTGGATCGTCGCAAGTCCAGGAGTTTGCCGGAAGTCCGCAGGAGCATCACCGAGGGTTCATCGGTTGATCGACGAAAGTTCGCCGGAAACTCGCCGGAAGAAGCGATTGACGCACAGGAGCAAGCTATAGTAATGTCTAAGGAATAATCGTAGTTAGCACATTGATTAAGTTGGAAATGGGAGGTGATCCCATTAGCTTAATCTTGGGGCAATTGGGCCCCTAAAAAACCCAAGTTGGGCCGAATGGATCTACCCATTCGGACCCTGATTGCACTGGGTGGTGCAACCGCCCAAGCCAGGAGGTGCAACCGCCTGGGCTCAGTCTCCGAGCAAGACTGGGCGGTGCAACCTCCCCTGACAAAGAGGTAGCACCGCCTGAGCACGGTCTTCGAGCTCTGGCAGGCGGTGCAACCGCCCCAGTCAGGAGGTGCAACCGCCTGAGCTCGGTCTTCGAGCTCTGGCAAGCGGTGCAACCGCCACTAACAGAGGTGGCACCGCCTAGAGGCTCAGTCTTCGAGCTCTGCTAGGCGGTGCAACCGCCCCAGTCAGGAGGTGCAACCGCCTGATCCCAGAATTATGGGAATTGACAGTTTTGAGCTCCAAATTTGAACTGGGTTGGGGCCTATAAATACCCCACCCATTCAACACTGAAAGAAGATAACTTACACTCGAAATCTTGATCTCTTTCTGTGATTCTTAGAGCTCAAAATTGTTGTAAAGGCCAAAAGTTCTCCTCCCTCTGTTCTTCAAAGTTTGAGTTGTAAAGAGAGGAGAGAAAATTTCTGTAAGGGTTGTCTCCTAAGCCCGTCAAAAGGAGTGAAACTGTAAAAGGGTGGTTGGCCTCCGCCTATTGAAGGAAGGCCTCTAGTTGACGTCGGTGACCTCGTCAGTGGAGGAAGCCAAAAGTGGAGTAGGTCAAGATCGACCGAACCACTCTAAATCTCGGTTTGCATTTACTTTGAGCATATTATCTTTACTACAAACCTACTCTAAAGCTTACTGCTTTCTGCATATAACGATCGAGTTTCAAGCTTTGCACTTTCCGAATCAGCGTTTAAACGTAAACCTGCTTTTTCGTACGATCATCATATTTCAGATTACGTTTACGTTTTGATTTCTACCATAACTGCAAACTGCCTTTATACCCTTGCTTAAATAGCATCTCGCCTAATCAAGTGATTTACGAATAAGCATTTAGACGTAAATCAGTTTCTTCGTACGAACCTCGCATTTCAGTTTGCGCTTATAGTATGGTTTTCATCATAACTGCAAACTGCCTTCATAGATTGACTTTAGCATCATCTTGCTTGATCTTAAGTTAAAGTAATCTTAGAATCGGCCTTCAAACAGAAATCAATTTTATCGCTTGAACGCAGTTTCGTTTTAATCGTAGAAAGTTTTCCGCTGCACTAATTCACCCCCCCCCTCTTAGTGCTCTTGATCCTAACAATTGGTATCAGAGCCCGGTTTTTCTCATTTCGGATTTACACCCGAGAGAAATGGCTCTTCATGGCTTTCAACAGGGCTTTTCGGTCTTTCGTCCATCGTTGTTTAACGGATTGGACTACACTTATTGGAAAACTCGAATGAGAGTTTTCTTGATTTCTATGAATTTGGATTTATAGAATATCATTGAAAACGGTTTTCAACTTCCCTCTAAACCAATGAACGAATGGTCGGATTTGGAGAAGAAGTATTTTTCATTAAACGCAAAGGCTATGAATGCCTTATTTTGCGCTTTGGACAAAAATGAGTTCAATCGGATTTCTACGTGCGAAACGACTTTTGACATTTGGCGAACACTTGAAATCATGCACGAGGGAACTAGTAGAGTCAAAGACTCGAAAGTTAACATTTTATTGCATGATTTTGAGCTTTTTCGAATGCAACCAAGCGAGACTATAGGCGACATGTTCACCCGTTTCACGGATGTCGTCAATAGTTTAAGAGCTCTTGGAAAATGTTTTTCGAATTTTGAACTCGTAAACAAGATTTTGCGTTCTCTTTCTAAGAAGTGGGATTCAAAAGTAACTGCAATACAAGAAGCTAAAAACCTAAACAACTTACCACTTGAAGAACTAATTGGTTCGTTGATGACATATGAAATAGTGCAAAATGCACATGATGAACATGATGAACATAGTCACCTTCCAAAGAACATGAAGGATTTGGAACTCCGGACAAATGAATACCACTTGAGCGATGACTCAAGTGATGTGGACAATGATGAACTTGAACTTCGAACACTAAATCTTAATAAGTTTATCAAACAAAAATCTAAAATAGACAATGAACTTGAACGAAGGAAGAGGCCAAAGAAGAGGAAGGCAACAAAGGATGAATCAAGAACTTCCAAAGGTGAAACGGCGAATTGGGCTTTGACGAGCTTCGACTACAAGGTAAGTAACTCAACTCTCTTGAATTATTTTAAAATTACTTGATGCTCTCATGATGTATTTTCTTTTTTAGTTTAGAATTAATGTTTTTTTTAAAAAATGATCATGCTAGTAATTTCAAAAATGATAATATTACATATTTTATGATAAACAAACAAAATGATTTTGATTGAAAAATATGAAATCATGGTTAAGAAGTAATAATGTGTATCATGGTGATGTCCATTGTTATTTCTCAATTTTGAGTATATTAAATCATGTTTAATTTGAAGTTATGATTAATGAGTTTTATCAAAATCATGATCATGATTTGTCAAATTAAAAATGAATGATGAATGTTTGGTATCATGATCGAAAATAGTGATAAATACATTGAAAATAAATGCTTATATCATATTAGATGGTTTGACATATTGTGCATGATAAGCTATAAAGATGATTGAAACAATGATTGAAATAATGGGAATGATGATTTGAATCATATAATAATGAGTTTATATGTTTTAAAAATATGATGATAATGATGCATGCAATGATGAAATATTCATGATAAAATAATTGTTTTGACATTCAAGACTTGAATTTTCATCAATGCTATTTACCTTTGTCATAATTTAGAAATTAAATTAAAGGGTCTTCCCTTCTTTTTGACAATGACAAAGGGGGAGCAAAACATGTTTGAAAGCTAATTTGCTAGCTCATATAATTCAAAAAAAAGGGAGAAAGAAAATAATTACACTTCTAAAAAAAAAAGGAATTGCTATCTTGAACAACACCAAGAAGTGCTATCTTACAAATCTCAAGATGCACAAATACAAACATGCAAAATTTGTAATTTTGCACATCATTAAAATTTATGATGCTTATGCATGTTCTAAAATGTTATAAGATTCACTAGCTTGCATGATGTAGAACTTGCTATATTGAACATCACCAAGAAATGATATCTTGCATAAGCAAAAAGTTAACTTGCACATGTAGCAAAACTTATATTTCAAGAAGCAAGAGTTACTTTCTTGAACATCTCAAAATTACTAGCTTGCGTGTCTTAAAATTGTAAACTTGCCATCGTACTACCATGATGATGAGCATGTCTTATCTTCTTGATTGTATTTGAAAAACTATGGCAAAAATACGTCCTAATGATTGAACGTGTTAAAATTATTTTTCGAACCTTCTTGATTGAATGATCAAATCACTTGATTGGCATAATGATTTTACACAATTACATGTTGGAAATTATGTGCTTGAATACAAAACTTCCATGATAACAAGCATGCTTTACCTTCATGATTGTAATTGAATATCTATAGCAAAACCTTGTCCGAATGCAAGAAAGAGTCAAATTTCATTTTCGGATTCTCTTGATCCTAAAATATCAAGTTTACTCTCTTCCAAACTTAACAAGCATATGACATATCAAGTTTAGTTCATATCATTGATTTTTGACATATGTAATCAACTAGCAAATACATCTCTCATACACATATCATGTGAAAAATATTTTTTTTGAGAAATGGATTTGATGAATATGGATGAAAGTGTTTTTACTTGCAAGGATTTGTTTCACATACATATCTTGATCCTTGTAAAAATGAAGCATGATTTAATCTCTCATCGATTCTAACTTCACTCGAAGTAAACTCACAAATAGCATGTATCACAAATAGTCTTCCTCCTTCATGTAAAAAGATAATAACAAAAAAAAAAAAGGAAGAAGTTTTCAAAGCTATCTCCATGTCATGTTTTCCTTGAGATGTTTGTATAATTGATATCCTATCACTCAGTATTGGAAAATGACATGAACTTAGTTATGACAAGTACTTATGCTTAAAATTTGCTTATATCGTTCTTCGTTTTGTTGATGACAAAGGGAGAGAAATATATGAATTGATTCTATGAACACTGATGCTATGCTTGCATCATCAAGAGATATATGAATTGATATGATTGCCATATTTGCAATGCTTGCATCATCAAGAGATATATGAATTGATGCTATGATTGCCAAACTTGCATTATGCCATGTTTGCATCATACATTAAGATATCAAGAACTTGTATCGTAATTTTACGCGTTGATATCTTACCATGTGATGAGATGCTACAATTGATAAACACTTGAAATGTTTGCGTTATGATATCAAAAGCTTACATCGCAATTTTACATGTTGATATTTGATAATAGCAAACTTGCATGATGATAAAACTTGATATTATGTTTTTCATACAATAAGTTGAACCAATATCACACACACTTGATTGTGGTACTTCTCCTTTTTGTTGATGACAAAGGGGGAGAAGTATGTTGATGAAATGACATGTTATGCATAAGTTTATACATAAGTTCATGTTGACATGTTGCAAGTATTCATGATGAATATTGCAATGACTTGAATTCAGTTTGAATTCAAGATTCTATCAATATGGCATATTGATAGGGGGAGTTTGTTTAAACTCCAGGAGTTAAGTTTAACTCCGTCATCAAGTGGTTGTCATCATCAAAAAGGGGGAGATTATTGAATCTCGTATTTTGATGATGAAACTACTTGATATATGTTTATGATTTAATATGCGTTTTGAGTGACGCAGGATGCTTCGATCAGGATGAGACAATTAAAGCAGGAAAATCATGTTGTGCCGAAGGAACATGTCAGAAGATTGGACGTCGGGCCGGTGGATCGGTCGACGTATTGACAGAAGGCTTCGGGCCGTGGACTCGGGCATCGGGCAAAGAAGAGCGGGTATTATGCCAAGGATATCGGAGTTGCAGAGTCAACTGGCCGATTGGGCAATAGGCTGCAGGAGAGAACGATGCGCCGAAGAATCATACGAAGCGTTGAGGGACCAATGACATGCCGGACAACTTGGTTAATTGCTTAGGATTAATTGTCCTGATCGAAGTTTTGTTTTAAGTGTGTAGGATTAACTACGATGGAAGAAAGACATGCAGCAGGAGTTGTGCCGGAGTCAAGACAATAATCACGTTGGAAGTTCGAGAGATCGACGGAAGTTCGGACAATCGTCGGAGGTTCAGCGGGAACAAATCCGAGAAGTCCATGAGCTTGCCAAAGAAGCTCGTCGGAACTCGCCAAGTGGATTGTCGCAAGTCCAGGAGTTTGCCGGAAGTCCGCAGGAGCATCACCGAGGGTTCATCGGTTGATCGACGAAAGTTCGCCGGAAACTCGCCAGAAGAAGCGATTGACGCACAGGAGCAAGCTGTAGTAAATATCTAAGGAATAATCATAGTTAGCACATTGATTAAGTTGGAAATGGGAGGTGATCCCATTAGCTTAATCTTGGGGCAATTGGGCGCCTGAAAAACCCAAGTTGGGCCGAATGGATCTACCCATTCGGACCCTGATTGCATTGGGCGGTGCAACCGCCCAAGCCAGGAGGTAGCACCGCTTGGGCTAAGTCTACCAGGGAGACTGGGCGGTGCAACAACCCTAGCTAGGAGGTACAATCGCCTGGGCTCAGTCTCCGAGCGAGACTGGGCAGTGCAACCTCCCCTAACAGAGAGGTAGCACCGCCTGAGCTCGGTCTTCGAGCTCTGGCAGGCGGTGCAACCGCCCCGGTCAGGAGGTGCAACCGCCTGAGCTCGGTCTTCGAGCTCTGGCAGGTGGTGCAACCGCCCCTGACAGAGGTGGCACCGCCCAAAGGCTCAGTCTTCGAGCTTTGCCAGGCGGTGCAACCACCCCAGTCAGGAGGTGTAATCGCATGATCCCGGAATTCTGAGAATTGACAGTTTTGAGCTCCAAATTTGAACTGGGTTGGGGCCTATAAATACCCCACCCATTCAGCACTAAAAGAAGATAACTTACACTCGAAATCTTGATCTCTTTCTGTGATTCTTAGAGCTCAAAATTGTTGTAAAGGCAAAAAGTTCTCCTCCCTCTGTTCTTCAAAGTTTGAGTTGTAAAGAGAGGAGAGAAAATTTCTGTAAGGGTTGTCTCCTAAGCCCGTCAAAAGGAGTGAAACTGTAAAAGGGTGGTTGGCCTTCGCCTATTGAAGGAAGGCCTCTAGTTGACGTCGGTGACCTCGTCGGTGGAGGAAGCCAAAAGTGGAGTAGGTCAAGATCGACCGAACCACTCTAAATCTCGGTTTGCATTTACTTTGAGCATATTATCTTTACTGCAAACCTCCTCTGAAGCTTACTGCTTTCTGCACATATACGATCGGGTTTCAAGCTTTGCACTTTCCGAATCAGCGTTTAGACGTAAACCTGCTTTTTCGTACGATCATCATATTTCAGATTACGTTTACGTTTTGATTTCTACCATAACTGCAAACTGCCTTTATACCCTTGCTTAAATAGCATCTCGCCTAATCAAGTGATTTACGAATCAACATTTAGACGTAAATCAGTTTCTTCGTACGAACGTCGTATTTCAGTTTGCGCTTATATTCTGGTTTTCATCATAACTGCAAACTGCCTTCATAGATTGACTTTAACATCATCTTGCTTGATCTTAAGTTAAAGTAATCTTAGAATCGGCCTTCAAACATAAATCATTTTTATCGCTTGAACGTAGTTTCGTTTTAATCGCAGAAAGTTTTCCGCTGCACTAATTCACCCCCCCCCTCTTAGTGCTCTTGATCCTAACAATTGGTATCAGAGCCGGTTTTTCTCATTTCGGATTTACACCCGAGAGAAATGGCTCTTCATGGCTTTCAAGAGGGCTTTTCAGTCTTTCGTCCACCGTTGTTTAATGGATTGAACTACACTTATTGGAAAACTCGAATGAGAGTTTTCTTGATTTCTATGAATTTGGATTTATGGAATATCATTGAAAACGGTTTTCAACTTCCCTCTAAACCGATGAACGAATGGTCGGATTTGGAGAAGAAGTATTTTTCATTAAACGCAAAGGCTATGAATGCCTTATTTTACGCTTTGGACAAAAATGAGTTCAATCGGATTTCTACGTGCGAAACGGCTTTTGACATTTGGCGAACACTTGAAATCATGCACGAGGGAACTAGTAGAGTCAAAGACTCGAAAGTTAACATTTTATTGCATGATTTTGAGCTTTTTCGAATGCAACCAAGCGAGACTATAGGCGACATATACACCCATTTCACGGATGTCGTCAATAGTTAAAGAGCTCTTGGAAAATGTTTTTCGAATTTTGAACTCATAAACAAGATTTTGCGTTCTCTTTCTAAGAAGTGGGATTCAAAAGTAACTGCAATACAAGAAGCTAAAAACCTAAACAACTTGCCACTTGAAGAACTAATTGGTTCATTGATGACATATGAAATAGTGCAAAATGCACATGATGAACATGATAAACAAAGTCACTTTTCAAAGAACATGAAGGATTTGGAACTCCGGACAAATGAATACCACTTGAGCGATGACTCAAGTGATAAGGACATTGATGAACTTGAACTTCGAACACTAAATCTTAATAAGTTTATCAAACAAAAATATAAAATCTTCATATCACGTCATGTTGTCTTTGTTGAGTCTAACTTTCCTTTCCAAACCCTTCCATATCCTACCATACGGACCACTTCACTATCTTACTAGAGTATACCTTCGAACCAATCAGACGAGCCTCCCATGACTTCGTCTACTTCCTCCCGTCCTGATCTGCACTATATCACTCCAATTCAACACTTGCCCGTTTTCTCTGTTCCTACTCCACTCCACTCTTCTCCAATTGATGGGGCAATATGTTCCGAAACACAACCATCCTCCTTACCTCCTTCTCGCCCAAGTGCCCCTGATGTGTCTCCGCTTGACCCGGCTTGTGCCACAGATCCTCACCCAACATCACCTCCCAATCCTGTCGTCTCCAATCATCCTATGACAACTCACTCTAAGCATGGTATTTTTAAACCTTGTCAGGTACTTAACCTACAAGCTATCATGAATTCCTCATCCCCCAACGTTGAACCCACCACCTTCACTCAAGCCCAAAAATCTCCGCATTGGCGTACTGCCATGAGTGAGGAATATAATGCCCTCCTCCATAATTCAACATGAGATCTCATTCCTTTCCATCCTTCACAAAACATCATCGAGTGTAAGTGGGTCTTTAGAATTAAGTGGAACCCAGATGGCTCTATTGCTGGATATAAGGCACGCTTGGTCGCCAAAGGGTTTCATCAACGACCTGGAGTTGATTTCACTGAGACGTTTAGTCCTATTGTTAAACCCACTACAATCTAGCTTATCTTGAGTCTGGCTACCACTAAAGGCTGGCAATTACGACAATTGGATGTTAATAATGCCTTTCTACAGGAATCTCTATCCGAAGATGTTTTTATGCAACAACCCCCCGGTTTTACTTATCCTCAGTATCCACAGCATGTTTGCAAACTTCGGAAAGCCATTTATGGACTTCGTCAGGCTCCGAGGGATTGGTACACTGAACTTAGCTCATTTTGAACTTCTGTCGGCTTTCTTAACTCCAAATCTGACACTTCGTTTTTTCTGCGACATCATCATGGAAACACAATGTATATTCTGGTATATGTGGATGATATTATTATCACAGGAAATAATCCCATCAGCATCCAAGCATTCATCAAACAGTTGGCAGCTCGATTCTCGCTTAAGGATCTCGGACCCTTGAGCTACTTTCTGGACGTCGAAGCTACCTTCACGTCTTCTGGTCTCCTTTTATCACAATGCAAGTACATTCAAGATTTGTTATTAAAGACAAACATGTAAGATGCAAATGCAATTACAAACCCCATCTCTACTAGTGGTTCTCTCAAATTATCGGATGGAAGTCTTGCTACGGAACCCACTCAATACTGCCAAGTTGTTGGCTCTTTACAATACTTAGCTCTCACGCGTCCAAACATCTCATTTGCTATCAACAAATTATCACAGTTTATGCAGCAACCATCTACTCTACATTGGTCTGCGGTCAAGAGACTTCTACGATATCTTAAAGGGACCCGAAATCATGGACTCTTTTTTCGTAAACACTCTCCACTTCATCTTCATGCCTTTGCCGATGCTGATTGGGCAGGTAACCTTGATGATAGAACATCCACATCGGGGTTTATTATCTTCCTTGGTGCTCATCCAATCAGTTGGAGTTCTAAGAAGCAAAAGACAATCGCCCGGTCTACAACTGAAGCTGAATACCATGTCATTGCCGCTACCACTGCAGAACTCAATTGGTTCACGAATCTACTCCAGGAACTCAACATCGATTCCACCCCTATAATATATTGTGATAATATTGGAGTTACCTATCTGTGCGCTAATCCGGTATTCCACTCCCGCATGAAACATATTGCTATCGACTTCCACTTTGTATGCGATCAAGTTGTCCGCCGTCAGCTTCGTGTTTCTCATGTTCATACGGATGATCAATTGACCGACTCATTTACGAAGCCTCTAGCTCGTAAACTTTTTGCCTTACATCAGTCCAAGATTGGCCTCCTTGATCGAAGTACCATCTTGCGGGGGCATGATAAGTAGATGAGATTTTCCTAACTGTTTGAGGAAATCTCTCTACTCTATTGAGGGAAATCCTCTAACCTGTTGAGGAAAACTCTCCCTTCTAACCTGTATAAAAGGAAGGGGGATATGTTAATAACAATCAACTTCTTCTACAACTTGTTTATCTATTTATTTTCTAACAACTACCTCCTCGCCCCTTTTGAGCAGCCCCAACCGCTCCTCCTCCAGTGCCTCCTCAGCGGCCCGAGCGCCGACCTAGCAGTCTCAACATCTTGGGAGAGGGTTAGCAGCTCGTCATCCAGCGAGCGGATGTGCGATTGGCTTTCTTCTAGCTCGGTCTTCAAACGAGCCACCTCCTCACCCAGTGTCATCGCACGCTCTTCATGTGGAATCTCGGATTTTGATGATGATATCAATTGTCATTTGTTATCTAATCCATATGTTGAGATAAGTGTGCAGGATTAAATACGATGGAAGTAAGACATGCAGCAGGAATTGCGCCGGAGTTAGGACTATGATCAAATTGGGAGTTCGAGAGCTCAACGGAAGTTTGGATGGTTGTCGGAGGTTCTGTGGGAACAAATCCGAGAAGTCCAGGAGCTTGCCAAAAGAAGCTCGTCGGAACTCGCCAAGTGGATCATCGCAAGTCCAGGAGTTTGCCGGAAGTCCGTAGGAGCATCACCGAGGGTTCATCGAATGATCGACGGAAGTTCACCGGAAGCTCGCTGGAAGAAGCGATTGACGCACCGGAGTAAGCTGTCTTAAGAATTGTCATAGTTAGCACGATGATTAAGTGAGAATTGGGAGGTGATCCCAGTTACTTAATCTAGGGGCAATTGGGCCCTTGAAAGAACAAGATTGGGACGAATGGATCAACCCATTCGGACCCAGATCTCTCGCTTAGAGGTGGCACCGCCTGGGTCGGCGGTGGCACCGACCAGGGCTCAGTCTCCGAGTTCTGGCTGGGCGGTGAAACCGCCCCTGACAAGCGGTGGCACCGCCCAGGAGCTCAGTCTCCGAGCTCTGACAGCGGTGCAACTGCCCTAGTCAGGCGGTGCAACCGCTAGACCTCGGAATTCCAGGAATTGACAGTTTTGAGCTCGGAATTCAAACTGGTTTGGGACCTATATATACCCCACTCTTTCAGCAATGAAAGAGTAACAAAAACCACCAAAATCCTGATCTTACTCTGAGATTTTTGAGCTCAAAAGTGTTGTAATAAGCTAAAGGTTCTTCTCCCTCTTTTCTTCCAAGTTCAGATCTTTCAAGAGAGGAGAGAAAAGTTTGTAAGGGTTGTCTCCTAAGCCCGTCAAAAAGAGTGAATCTGTAAAAAGGTGGTTGGCCTTCGCCTATTGAAGGAAGGCCTCTAGTGGACGTCGGCAACCTCATCGGTGGAGGAAGCCAAAAGTGGATGTAGGTCAAGATTGATCGAACCACTCTAAATTGCGCTGCTCTCTGGTTTGCATTTACTTTGAGCTTATTATCCTTACTGCAAACCTCCTTCATAGCTTACTGTCTTCTGTGCTTTTACGTTTGCGTTTCCAAGCTCAATACTTTCCGAATCGTGTTTAGACGTAAATTGATTTTCTCGTCCGAACATCGTATTTCAGTTTGCGTTTACATTCTGATATCTATCACAACAGCAAACTGCCTCAACAGATTCGTTTTAACTGCCTCTTGCCGAATCACAAGTTAAAGTGATTTACGAATCGAATTTTCTATTGAAATCGGCTTTGTCGTACGGACTCAGTTTTAAAACGTAGAAAGTTTTCCGCTGCACTAATTCACCCCCCCCCCTCTTAGTGCTCTTGATCCTAACAATTGGTATCAGAGCTCGGTTCACTCTCAAACGGATTAAAACCCAAGAGAGATGACATACGCTGGAAATCAAGAGGGTCATTCTATTACACGTCCACCCATGTTCAATGGAACGGAGTACACCAATTGGAAGACCCGAATGAGGATCTTCCTTATTTCGATGGATTTTGAACTTTGGAATCTTGTTGAAAATGGTTTTTCGAAATCTTCTCTTCCAATGATTGAATGGAATGAATTGGAGAAGAAGACTTTCATTCTTAATGCAAAGGCTATGAATGCCTTATTTTGTGCGCTTGACAAAAATGAGTTTAATCGTGTTTCGGTTTGTGAAACCGCATTTGATATTTGGCATGCACTCGAAGTGACTCACGAAGGCACAAGTAGAGTGAAAGAGTCAAAAATCAATCTTTTGATACACTCTTTCGAACTTTTCCGAATGAAACCGAGCGAGACTATTGGCGACATGTACACCCGTTTCACGGATGTCGTCAATGGTCTAAAAGGACTCGGCAAAAGTTTTTCGGATTTTGAGCTTTTAAATAAGATTCTAAGATCCCTTCCTAAGAGTTGGGACCCTAAAGTCACTGCTATTCAAGAGGCTAAAGATTTAAGAAACTTCCCTCTTGAAGAACTAATCGGGTCATTAATGACTTATGAAATGACATGCAAGGCTCATGAAGAGCATGAAGACATCCTTCCAAAGAACAGGAAGGATATGACACTTAGAACTTTAGATGACCACTTGAGAGAAAACTCAAGCAATGAGGACTGTGACAATGACTTGGCACTTCTAACAAAGAAATTCAAAAAATTCATTAAGAGAAACAAATTTAAAAATGACATAAAAAATAAACTTGAACCCAAAAGGGACCAAGTTACTTGCTATGAGTGCAAAAAACCGGGACACTATAAGAGTGATTGTCCCCAAGCCAAGAAGAGAATATCAAAGAAGAAGGCGCTCAAAGCAACATGGGATGATTCGAGCGCATCCGAAGAAGAGGAGTCCAACACCGAGCAAGTTGCTCATTACGCCTTAATGGCTATCGGAGAGGAGGTAACAAATTTAATTGATGCAGATTTATCATTTGATGAATTATTAAATGCCTTTCATGATTTATTTGATGAATGCAAGATTATTAGTAGAAAATATAAATTGCTAAAAAAGGAGCATGATAGTCTTAATTATGATTTTGATAAGTTAAAGATTGAATATCATGATAGTTTAGGCTCTTGTATCAAATGCCACGATCTAGAAACTATCCAAAAGCAAAACTTGCTACTCATGGACACCTTGAAAAAATTTGAGGTTGGTAGCAAGTCTTTGAACATGATCCTCACAAACAAGGGTCACGTTCCCAAAAGAAGGGGAATCGGATTCGTGAGAAATTCTCACCAAAATCCAACAACCTTCATAAAAGGCCCTATCCTACATGTTCAACACCAAAGCAAATGCAACTTTTATTGCAAGCATAGACACAAAACACATTATTGTCCATTCAAGAAAATTAGTCCGAACAAACTAATTTGGGTTCCTAAAGGAACCATGATAAACTCTATGCAACATAACAAACAATATAGATCAAATTTTGAGGCACCCAAAAGTAAATGGGTACCTAAAAATTATCCTTTTTTGTAGAGACATACACCATCACAAACTAGGAGCAAGAGATGGTACCTTGATAGTGGATGCTCAAGGCATATGACCGGAGATCCATCTCAAGTCTCTAAGCTCACTAGCATAGAAGAAGGGTATGTCACCTTCGGAGACAACAACAAGGGTAAAATCATTGGCAAAGGAACCATAGGTAACAAATCCAACTTCTTTATTGAAGATGTTTTATTAGTTGATGGTTTAAAACATAATCTCTTGAGCATTAGTCAATTATGTAATAAAGGATATATTATCAAATTTGAATCTAATGCATGCATCCTTAAAAAATCACACAACAACACATCTATGATAGCATTAAAACAAAATAACGTATACACCATTGACATCAATGATTTGTGTAATGAAATATGTTTTTCGGTTTTAAATGAGGATGCTTGGCTATGGCACAGAAGATTAGGTCACGCTAGCATGAAACTAATTACTCAAATATCATCCAAAGAACTTGTACGAGGAATTCCTCACATCAAGTTCATCAAGGATAATGTGTGTGATGCTTGTCAATTAGGAAAACAGATTAAGAGTAGTTTCAAATCTAAGAATCAAATAAGCACATCAAGGCCCTTACAATTGATCCATATGGACTTGTTCGGACCAATCTCTACATCAAGCCTAGGAGGTAGCAAATACGCCCTCGTCATTGTAGATGACAATAGTAGATATACATGGACTTATTTTTTGAAACACAAAAATGAATGCTTTAGATATTTCACCAAGTTTTGCAAACTTGTTCAAAATGAAAAAGGTTTTATGATTTCATCAATTCAAAGTGATCACGGTGGTGAATTTCAAAACCGTGATTTCCAAGAATTTTGTGAATCTAATGGATTCAACCACAACTTCTCTACTCCAAGAAAACCTCAACAAAATGGAGTAGTAGAAAGAAAGAATAGAAATTTACAAGAAATGACAAGAACCACGTTGAATGAACAAAGCCTACCCAAATATTTTTGGGCCGAAGCTGTAAACACTACATGCTATATTTTGAATAGAGTTTTTGTAAGACCCTTACTCACCAAAACTCCCTATGAGTTGTGGAATAATAAAAAACCTAATGTTTCATATTTTAAAGTTTTTGGGTGTAAGTGTTTTATCTTGAATGAGAAAGATGCCTTAGGAAAATTTGATGCTAAATCCGATGAAGGAATTTTTCTTGGTTATTCTTCGGTTTCTAAAGCTTTTCGTATCTTCAATAAAAGGACTTTAATAATAGAAGAATCCATTCATGTTGTTTTCAATGAGATTTCCGAAATCAAGAAAAATGACTTTGATGATGATGTTAATTTCGATTCTTTGAATTTAAATGAAACCCCTTCTCCAACTAGCAACCATGTTGATAATGCATCCACTTCCGAAACTTCCTTACCTAAGGACTGGAAGTATGTAGATGATCATCCTAAGGAGCTAATCCTAGGAGACACATCTAAGGGGGTTCAAACACGTTCATCTTTTAAAAATTTGTGTGCCAACGCCGCTTTTCTCTCCCAAATTGAACCTAAATGTATTGACGAAGCCATGAAAGATAATTCATAGATTATCGCAATGCAAGATGAGTTAAATCAATTTGAGAGAAATGAGGTGTGGAAGCTTGTTCCTAGGCCAAATGACCATTTAGTTATTGGTACTAAATAGGTCTTTAGAAACAAGCAAGATGAATATGGTATCGTGGTAAGAAATAAGGCTAGACTAGTGGCCAAAGGTTTCAACCAAGAAGAAGGTATCAATTACGAAGAAACCTTCGCTCCTATGGCTAGATTAGAAGCCATAAGGATGCTCCTTGCCTATGCTAGTAATAATAATTTTAAGTTATTTCAAATGGATGTTAAAAGTGCTTTTCTAAATGGTTTTATTTCTGAAGAAGTTTATGTTGAACAGCCTCCCGGATTTGAAAATAATAGCCTCCCTAATCATGTATTTAAATTAACCAAAGCTCTCTATGGTTTAAAACAAGCCCCAAGGGCTTGGTATGACAGACTAAGTACTTTTCTTATTGAAAATAATTTCACAAAAGGCAAGGTCGATACTACATTATTTATCAAAAAATTTAAAAATAACTTTCTCATTGTTCAGATCTATGTTGATGACATTATCTTCGGTTCTATGAATGAATCTCTTTGTGAATCTTTTACTAAAACCATGAGTCTCGAATTTGAAATGAGTTTGATGGGAGAGTTAACCTTTTTCTTAGGCTTACAAATTAAGCAACTAAGAAATGACATCTTTATTAGTCAAACTAAATATGCCCTAGATCTGCTAAATAGATTCAATATGAATAGCTCAAAAGCTGTTAACACTCCTATGAGCACCTCCACGAAGTTGGAAGTTGATGAAAGTGGAGAAAGCTTCGATTAAAAAACTTATAGGGGTATGATAGGAAGTTTACTTTATCTAACTGCAACCAGACCAGATATTATGTTCAGTGTAGGACTTTGTGCTAGGTTTCAATCGAACCCTAAGATATCTCATCTCAAAGCAGTTAAAAGAATACTTAGATATCTTAGGAACCACAAATCTAGGATTATGGTATCCAAAATCCGAAAATTTTCAATTAATTGCTTATGCTGATGCGTATTTTGCTGGGTATAGACTAGATAGAAAAATCACATCAGGAACATGTCAATTTTTTGGACATTCTCTTGTTTCTTGGTCATCTAAGAAACAAAACTCGGTTGCTCTATCAACAACTGAAGTTGAATATATTATAGCTAGTGCATACTATGCACAAGTTGTGTGGATGAAAAACACCTTAGAAGATTATAAAGTCCATCTTAAAAATATTCCCATTAAATATGATAACATGAGTGCAATATGCTTAACAAAGAATCTCATTCAACACTCAAGAACAAAACATATTGATATTAGACATCACTTTATACGAGATCATGTTACTAATCATGATGTAATTATAGAATTCATAGATACTAAGCATCAACTAGCTGATATTTTTACAAAACCTCTAAGTGAAGAACAGTTTGATTTCATAAGAAGAGAACTAGGAATGTTGATGTGTCCGAATGTATAAACTTGTTAAAATTATAATTGAATTACATGACAAAAATAACATGTTGGAAAAATCTTCATAAACGATGAGCATGTCCTCATAGTTTTGCATGAAAGTGTTAAATTAAATTTTTGGTTCCAATTGGATTTCATTATTCTCTTTTGGATTTTGATTCATATCATTAATTCTTGACAAGAATATTGCCTTTGAAAAATAAAATTGATGATTCCTTCTTGTAAAAGGAAGATATTTTTTGCATGGACTTTACTCAAAAAGATATCTTGATCCTTGTAAAGCATGCTATCGATTTGAACTACACAAATGGCCTTCCTCCATCATGCAAAAAGAATAATAACAAGGAAGAAGTTTTCACTCTATGTATATACTCTCCATGTCATGGTCTTCTTGGGATGTTTGTATCCTATAAATGACATGAACCCACTTATGGCATCACATGTATATTCAAAAGATGCTTATATCGTTCTCCTTTTTGTTGCTGACAAAGGGGGAGAAGTATATGAATTGATACTATAAATGCCATATTATGTTGAAAGAAACAAACATATGATCATTGATGCTATGCTATGTTTACTATAACTGCCATATTTGCATCATATTAAGATATCAAGAACTTGCATTATAATTTTACATGTCGATATCTTTCCATATGATGAATTGCTATCATTACAACAATTCACATTTGAAATTTGAAAATGGATGTCGAGTCTTGACATCATATAGAGAGATACATCATGATGGGAATCATGATGGGAGTATTGATAAGGTTAAATGACTTTAACTTATCAATATGTCTCTTGAATTCAAAGGCTTTGAATTCAAGAATGACTTATCTCAAATTATGAAACATAGATAGGGGGAGTTAAGGTTAACTCCGTTATCAATTGATTGTCATCATCAAAAAGGGGGAGATTGTGGAATCTCGGATTTTGATGATGACATCAATTGTCATTTGTCATCTAATCCATATGTTGAGATAAGTGTGCAGGATTAACTACGATGGAAGTAAGACATGCAGTAGGAATTGTGTCGGAGTCAGGACTATGATCACGTTGGGAGTTCGAGAGCTCGACGAAAGTTCAGACGGTTGTCAGAGGTTCTGCGGGAACAAATCCGAGAAGTCCAGGAGCTTGCCAAAAGAAGCTCGTCGGAACTCACCAAGTGGATCGTCGCAAGTCCAGGAGTTTGTCGGAAGTCCGCAGGAGCATCACCGAGGGTTCATTGGATGATCGACGGAAGTTCACCGGAAGCTCGCTGGAAGAAGCGATTGATGCACCGGAGCAAGCTGTCTTAAGAATTATCGTAGTTAGCACAATGATTAAGTGAGAATTGGAGGTGATCCCATTTACTTAATCTAGGGGCAATTGGGCCCTTGAAAGAACAAGATTGGGCCGAATGGATCAACCCATTCGGACCCAGATCTCTCGCCCAGAGGTGGCACCGCTTGGGTCGGCGGTGGCACCGCCCAGGGCTCGGTCTCCGAGTTCTGGCTGGGCGGTGCAACCGCCCCTGACAAGCGGTGGCACCGCCCAGGAGCTCAGTCTCCGAGCTTTGACAGCGGTGCAACCACCCCAGTCAGGCAGTGCAACCGCCAGACCCCGGAATTCCGGGAATTGACAGTTTTGAGCTCGGAATTCAAACTGGTTTAGGGCCTATATATACCCCACTCTTTCAGCAATGAAAGAGCAAAAAAAACCACCAAAATCCTGATCTTACTCTGAGATTTTTGAGCTCAAAAGTGTTGTAATAAGCTAAAGGTTCTTCTCCCTATTTTCTTCCAAGTTCAGATTTTTCAAGAGAGGAGGGAAAAGTTTTTAAGGGTTGTCTCCTAAGCCCGTCAAAAGGAGTGAATTTGTAAAAAGGTGGTTGGCCTTCGCCTATTGAAGGAAGGCCTCTAGTGGACGTCGACAACCTCATCGGTGGAGGAAGCCAGAAGTGGATGTAGGTCAAGATTGACCGAACCATTCTAAATCCCGCTGCTCTCTGGTTTGCATTTACTTTGAGCTTATTATCCTTACTGCAAACCTCCTTCATAGCTTACTGTCTTCTGCGCTTTTACTTTTGCGTTTCCATGCTCAATACTTTCCGAATCGTGTTTAGACGTAAATCGATTTTCTCGTCCGAACATCATATTTCAGTTTGCGCTTACATTCTGATTTCTATCACAATAGCAAACTGCCTCAACAAATTCGTTTTAACTGCCTCTTGCCTAATCACAAGTTAAAGTGATTTATGAATCAAATTTTCTACTGAATTCGGCTTTGTCGTACGGACTCAGTTTTAAAACGTAGAAAGTTTTTCGCTGCACTAATTCACCCCCCCCCCCCCCCCCCTCTTAGTGCTCTTGATCCTAACACTTCGACCCCCTGGCTCATAGCTCCAAGTTCTCCAGCCGGAGGGCGGCGTCGACCTCCATTTTGCGCTTGATCACCCGCCTAGCGTCTAGGACCCGGTCGATCAATGGCATGCCATAGTTTTAGCTCTGTAAAAAGGATCAGTGTCAACAACCTAAGAAAGAAGGAATCAATGGGAAAAGGAAGCCATTACTTACCCAGACGAGCGACTTGGCCACCCGCTCCACCAGCACTTCGGAGGCAGAGATGTAGAGGTTCTTGGCCAACGAGGGGTGTAGCGCCCCTTGGATGAACTCTTGGTCGGTTTGCCCATCGCCCCAGAGCCGGTTATCAACCTTGAGGGTCGGCCACCGAGCGGCATAGGAGGCTCCTGGCTCCCCGACTAGAAGATCGGCCATGTTCTGGGCCTAGTACTGCTCGCCCTCAGGCCAGGAGTAGATGCAGCACAGTTCCCACACCGGTAAGGGATATGCCATCGTTCGCTTGGATAGGTCGCTACCGGATGACCCGATCGACCCCTTCCCCTTCATACTCCCCGAGCCCTCCCCCTGGGCAGGGGCCCCGGGCGATTCCAGGGAGGTGTTCAAGCGAGTGGCCTAACTTACGAGCATCTTTTGAACCACCGTCTTCATTTTCTTCGGAGGGCGCTCTAATGCTAGCGATGCCGAGGCCCTCTTCGACTGCCCTCCAGTAGGACAATCCCGCCTCTGGAGCCCTCTCCGTCCTAAGACGGAGGCTCGATGGCCTTGGTGCTGGCCGTCTTCTTCATCGATCGTAGGTCCATCATTTCTGCAAAAATAGACAATGGTCAGATGGCATGGGACGAAGGAATGAGCCATTATATACGAATGGCCATACCCCCGATGGCGGGGCTCAGCTCCACTTCAACCATCCACTCCTCAGTCATCTCTTAATTGAGAAGAGGATAGTGTTGGGAAATCCTTGGGGGCGACATCATATGCGCAGCGGAAGAACAAGAAAAACAAAATCCCCGATTCCCAAAGAGATGTTCGTCGTCGTGCGAAGATTGGTACACAAAAAATCCACGAAACATGAAACTGCGTATAGAGTAGATTGTGTTACCTAGGGAGATCGTATATCCCTATTTCCTTGCAGATCCTTAGGAGAGGGTGAAGGAGGTCAAGCGTCCTCCTCTCTAGCGGTGATCCACACAGCAGGGTTGCGACGACGCTCCTCAAAACTCCAAACCTACTCTGAGGTGGAGATGGAGAGGAGAATAGGAAAAGGCAAACAAAAGCTCTTTGGCCCATGGGGCTCTAAATCCCTTATATTTATAGAGGTCCCCTGTCAAACCCTAATGGGTCCTCCCCTAGTGGGTATTGGATCTGCATCCAATAAGACAAGGGCTCCGTCGGATATCTCATATCCGAACCTCTATTCATCGCAATGCCTACCATATGTGTGTGACCCTCTAGGCCCAATATCGAGCTGGCCGTGAGTCATACCTATCAGAACTCCTTCTAACTTAGTGAATTATTATCTCTGTAATAATTCACTCGACTCATCGACTACGGACGTACTAGGCCACTACACCGTAGTCCCCAGACGATATAGGGGAATCCAATCCATTGGACCTGTTTGTCCTCAATTACCGTGTACCTATAGTCCCTCACCCATCTAATATACCAGAGACCGTATATCGAGCATGGTGTTGTCAGACCCACACGGTTTCTACTCGAGTCTCACTCTAATCGGATTCTCCCGGAGAACTCTTTCTCTCTCAACCCGAATAACCCTGGCCAGGGATTTGTCTAAGCAAGAACACATGGGATATTCCTCTCATGATGCCGAGAGTGGATGATCCTCTATCGACACTCAATAGCCCTCGTAAGGTCGACTACCACTCCCAATGACCAGCTGTACTAGATCTGGGACAGCCAAACCTATAAGTTTGGTATCAAAGAGTGGAGCACTCATATAGGACATCCTTGGTGTCTCAAGTCTAAGGACCAGATACACCACTAGGACTACAGAATCGCTGTCTGACAATAAGGCATCATCAACCATCCAGCATTCCGTAAGCGGATCAATCAATGAACTCATTCTCCAATGAGCGCCTGTACTGTATCCCTAGTGTCCCTACACAAGCAGCTATGAGACCAGCTGCATCCATCATATGGACGGGTATACATCACACCAGTCTGTCCGATTATCACGATATCCCTCTCGAGTAACCTATGACCGGGATTATTTAGGATATGTGTTTAAAGGTGAATCGATCTCACTATCATGATCTCATCACGATCCGATTCCCATTGCACAAATCCAAGGACATCACAATATATGTAAGCATTTATGCAATAGTTATAAAGTGATATATGCTAAAATATAATAAGCAAAAAGATTCTATATTAAGTCACACGTGCCATCACTCACGTGATTGGCTTGCTGGGCACCTATGACTAGCAATCTCCCACTTGACCTAAAGCCAATCACCTATATGTCTGATCCCCATCAGACCCCTGTGACGCTCAAAACAAATCTGAGATAACGACTTTGTTAGTGGATCTGCAATGTTATCTTCGGATGGAACTCTTTCCACTACTACATCTCCTCGGGTCACGATCTCTCTAATAAGGTGGAACCTTCTTAGAACATGCTTAGATTTCTGATGAGACTTAGGTTCCTTTGCTTGAGCAATCGCCCCGTTGTTGTCGCAATATAGGGAGATCGGCTCTTCGCTACCCGGCACGACTCCCAAATCTGTGATGAACTTCTTCACCCAAACTCCCTCCTTTGCTGCATTTGATGCAGCAATGTACTCTGTCTCTGTGGTCGAGTCAGCAGTGGTATCTTGCTTGGAACTCTTCCAACACACTGCTCCTCTATTCAAGGTGTACATATACCCTGAATTCTGTTAGGATCAAGAGCACTAAGAGGGGTGAATTAGTGCAGCGGAAATCTTTCAGCGATTAAAAAACGAAAGCTGCGTTCGTCCAATAAAAACGATTTCGATGTGAAAGCCGATTCATAGTTTGAATCGTAGTTTGTGTCTAAATACAGTTTGCGTCTAAATGCAGATTGCGTCTAAGCGCAGTTTGTATTTAAGCGCAGTTTGCGTCTAAGCGCAGTTTGCGTCTAAACACAGTTTGCGTCTAAACACAGTTTGCGTCTAAGCGCAGTTTGCGTCTAAACACAGTTTGCATCTAAGCGCAGTTTGCGTCTAAACACAGTTTGCGTTTAAGTGCAGTTTGCGTTTAAGTGCAGTTTGCGTTTGAGCGCAGTTTGCATCTAAACGCAGTTTTACGTCTAAGTGCAGTTTTACGTCTAAGTGCAGTTTTACGTCTAAACGCAGTTTTGCGTCTAAACGTAGTTTTACGTCTAAACGCAGTTTTACGTCTAAATGCAGTTTTGCGTCTAAACGCAGTTTTACGTCTAAACGCAGTTTTACGTCTAAATGCAGTTTTGCGTCTAAATGCAGTTTTACTTTGAAAAGCGTTTTATGAATACGCAGAAAGCAATTTGCAGTTATAAATGGAATCAAAACGTAAGCGTAAACTGCAGTGTAAAGATAGTACGAAAACACCGATTTACGTCTGAATGCAGATTCGGAAAGATCAGAAATTAGAGACTCGTTCGTAAACGCGTAGAGGGCAGTAGCAATGTAGGAGGTTTGCAGTAATGATAAAGTGCTCAAAGTAAAAGCAAACCAGAGATTTAGAGTGGTTCGGTTAGTCTTGACCTACTCCACTTTTGGCTTCCTCCTCCGACGAGGTCACCGACGTCAACTAGCTGCCTTCCTTCAATGGGCGAAGGCCAACTACCCTTTTACAGTTTCACTCCTTTTGACGGGCTCAGGAGACAACCCTTACAGATCCTTTCTCCCCTCTCTTTACAACTCAAGACTTGAAGAACAGAAAGAGGAGAACTTTTGGACTTTACACAAATTTGAGCTCTTAGAATCACAGAAAAGATCAAGAATTCGGTGTAGATCTGTATCTTTTCAGTGCTAAATGGGTGGGGTATTTATAGGCCCCAACCCAGTTCAAATTTGGAGCTCAAAACTATCAAATCCTGGAATTCCGGGATCAGGCAGTTGCACCTCGATCGAGAGGTTGCACCGCCGGGCGAGCTTCAGAGATCGAGCCCAGCGGTTGCACCTCTCTGTCGGGGCGGTTGCACCGCCTGAGTCTAGCTCGAGATCGAGCCCCAGGCGGTGCCACCTCTCGGACCGGCGGCGTTTGCACCTCTCTCTGCTCGAAGTTCAAGACCGAGCTCAGCGGTGCTACCTCTCCGTCGGGAGGTTGCACTCACCGCCTAGCTCGAAGACTCGAGCTCTAGGCGGTTGCACCTCTCCTGGCTGGGGCGGTTGCACCAGCCCAGTCTCGTTGGGAGACATAGCCCAGGCGGTTTCACCTCCTGGCCTAGGCGGTTGCACCGCCTGGTGCAATCAGGGTCCGAATGGTTAGCTCCATTCGGCCCGATTTCAATCTTTTCAGGGGCCCAATTGCCCCAAGATTAAGCTAATGGGATCACCTCCCATTTTCCAACTTAATCAACGTGCTAACTACGATTAAATCTAAGACAATTTCTGCAGCTTTGCTCCGATCGTCAATCGCTTTCTTCCGGAAGTTTCCGGCGAACTTCCGTCGATCATCCGATGAACCCTCGGTGATTCTTCTGCGGACTTCCGCAAACTCCTGGACTTTCACGCGACGATCCACTTGGCGAAGTTCCGGCGAAGCTTCGCAACAAGCTTCGACTTCTCGGATCTGTTCTCGCGGAGACCTTCGACGACCGTCCGAACTTCCGTCGAACTCTCGAACTCCCAACGTGATCATGATCTTGACTCCGGTGCAACTCCTGCTGCTTGTCTAACTTTCATCGTAGTTAATCCTGCACACTTAACTCAATACATAGATTAGACAACAAATGACAATTGACTTCATCATCAAAATCCGAGATTCAACAATCTCCCCCTTTTTGATTATGACAATCAATTGATAATGGAGTTATCCTTAACTCCCCCTATCTATATGCCATAGTTGAGATAAGTCAACCTTGAATTCAAGACCTAAGAATTCAAGTGACGTATTGATAAGTTAGATCAGTTAAACTTATCAATACTCCCATCATGATACCCATCATGATGTATCTCTTCAAGAATGATGTCAAGGCTTGACATACATCATCAAGTTTGTATGATTGTGTTTGTAACTATTCATCATGTAATCATATAAAGCTGTGAAGGACTATTACATGATGCACACATTTGAGATTTTCTAGCAAGTTTGCATTTACTTCACAAGATAGGATATCAACTCAAGACATAATGCAAACTATAGCACATGTTTATATATCTCTTGGTGATGCAAGGATGGCATAACCATAACATTGTTTATAGCATAACTCAAGTATTTGCAACTATGACATAGACATGATTATGGCAGTTGTTTATCAATTCATATGTTTCTCCCCCTTTGTCATCAACAAAAAGCATGATAGCATTATCAAAAAAGCATGGTAGATGTGATTCCAAAGAGTTATCACGCACATAAAGGAAGGCATGACACATATAATACTTTGAATATCTCTTTTCCTTGTTATAGTTCGTTGCTTGAAGGAGGAAAGTCATTTTTCAAAAAGTTTTCATAAGAGTGTACAGGAAAATCCCATTTTTAGCATTCAAACCGAAAAATGAACTTCTTATATGCATTCGGATATGAGTAAGCTACTGATTTTTAAAAAACATTTGTCACATAATTTCCAACATGTTATTTGATCAAGTGATGCCAAGGCATGTAATAGTAATAACGTCCGAAAAATAATTTTAACTAGTTTAAGTATTCGGACACATCAACATTCCTAATTCTCTTCTTATGAAATCAAATTGTTCTTCACTTAGGGGTTTTGTAAAGATATCAGCTAGTTGATATTTGGTATCAATGAATTCTATGATTACATCATGATTCGTAACATGATCTCGTATAAAGTGATGTCTAATATCATTTCATGATGTACACATTTCGAATATTTTAGCAAGTGTAGCATTGCATCACATGGTAAGATATCAGCTCGTACGATGCAAATTTTTGTTTGATATCTTGATACAGGGCATATAGCAATGATAGCAATCATATATTTCTTGGTGATACAAGTATGGCCTAATCATAGTATCAGTGATAGCAACCATATTAAAATCAGTAATAGCAACCATATCAATGTCATATTGTTGACTTATCAACTATATTGGTATGTCGCTTTATATTTTTCAAGGCATAATGTTTTTAAAACATTTTAGTTTCAGTGCAAAATCCGAGATAAACAACAAGAGATGTTTGTAAATTTGCATATGCTCACAGATCAAGGTAAAGGGTAACATATGGAGTTTACAACATATCAGGTAACCATATCAAAAACAAAGTCCTTCATGATGAGTAACATAAGGAGTTTACAACATATCAGGTAACCATATCAAAAACAAAGTCCTTCATGATGAGTAACATAAGGAGTTTACAACACGCCATATCAAAGACAAAGTCCATGAGGAGTTTATAACAACAACGGATGATTGTGTTCATACAAGCTCATTCATGAGGTGGAAGGTTGAAGTGCCTAAATAAAGAGTCAAATTGTCGATGGATTTGCTGTAGCTCAGTTAGGATTTGATCTTGTCAAAGTTCAAGCCGTTCTTGTCTTTGTTCGAATCGGTCCATCCGAATCCCAATATCTTCGATGGATGATGTGTGAGTTTGCTCAACCGGATGTGTTTCCTCAAAGGGACAGATCGGAGGAGATTGGGTACTCCTAAAGACTAGTGTTTCGCCTCGGGTTCAGTTTCAGGAGTTCGGGTTGAGGGGATCAGTTCTTCTAGGCATTCTAACCCAGTTACCGTTTCTATAGTGACATCTTAGTCGGTGAAGTAGATTTTTGTTTATTATGCTGAATCTATCTACTTTCATTACTTCTTCTTCTGGTGATATTTGAATGTCGTAAGCTTTCATTATTTTAGTAATTATACCACCATATGGGAGCATCATATCTTTCTTAGATAATTCTAACATGTTTTGTTGGATAAGATAGCCAAGACAAATGTCATGTCCTTTCATGATTAAGTACATAGTTCCTAATTCTAATTGACTCACTTCATCATGATGGTATTGTTTAGGAAGAATTATACTAGTCATGATATGATGAAGTATCTTAGTGTTTAAAGGCAGTAGATGCTCACAACTTTTAGGAACAAATGTTATGTTAGGATCGGCAAAGATTGTTCCTAAGGCTTCAACATAGGATGTTCCAATAGTTTCATCATCCCATGATCCTCTAAAGTAAATTCCTATGCTTTTCATGGGAATGCCTATCATATCACAAACGAATCTATCAGTGATTGAGATGTGTTGTCCTAAAAGATAGGTGGACATCCTTTCTTCATCATCTATTTGTATGTTATTGTAAAACAATCTAACTAGCCTAGGATAGATGGGTTCGTTGATCTGCAAGATTGGAAGTAGATTTAGGTTTGCAAACCATTGGATAGTCTCTACGTCTCTTAGTTCATTCAGATCTACGTATTTTCCCTTATTGATGCTTCTTAGTTCGAAAGAGAGAAATTTTTCAGCATGGTTTTTTGAATCAAAAAGGGTAAGATCAAACTCTTCTACTAATCTCCTCTTTCCCTTGTCCCTTGAGGATCTTCTAGATCCCATAACTACTGCTGTTTAGAGGGATAAAGGTAAACAAGAGTAAATGAAGAACAAAACAGAGTTTAAGAGGTTCTTAGAGAATACTTTAGTGAAATCTTCAAAACAGGGAGCGATTCTTGATGTTTTGCTCCGAAATGAGAGGTATTTGGGAAGCTAAACGGGGTGAAATGAGGATGGAGGAGGCTTGGAGGAGTAGAGAATGAAAGGGAGGTGAGTTGGGGTCGGTTTCACCGCCGGCCCTAGCGTGGGTTAAAAAGGCAGAGTTGCGGGCGGTTGCACCTCTGGCTGGAGCGGTGCAACCGCTGGCAACTCGTGATGGTTGGAGGTGCCACCGCTGGGAGGAGAGGTGCCACCACTGTAGGCAGTGAACACTTTATTGTGATTTGATCAGGGAGGTTTTGTCTTGAGGAGAGTTTTCATTCAGAGCAATTAACGTTACTTACATGATTACGTGTGCGTTTTTATTTCAAGGCAAAAACGCTTGTACGATCAAGATAGACCTTTGAACGTGCATACTCCCAATGTCGTACATATGTTTGTGATTTTGAAAAGTCATATTAGGTTGTATTCAAATTGCATTTGGGTCATGACTGTCGAGAATCAAGGAGCAGAACATTAATTCTTGCTCCAGCCTAAGGTTTTAATGTTTTTGTAGGAAGGGATGATTTTTAGGTACCCATTTGCTTTTGGGTGCCTCACTAATAGATCTAGATTTTCGATCATGTTGTATAGAATTTGTCATGGTTCCTTTAGGAACCCAAATCAATTTGTTTGGACTAAATTTCCTGAATGGACAATAATGCGTCCTCATTAACCAACTTGCAACAAAAAAGTTGCATTTGCTTTGATGTCTAACATGTAAGATGGGACCTTTTATTTAAGGTAGTTGGATTTTGGTGAGGACTCCTCACAAATCCAATCCCACTTTTTTTGGGAACATGACCCTTGTTTGTAAGGATCATGTTTAATGACTTGCTACCAACCTCGAATTTCTTCAAGGTGTCCTTAAGTAGCAAGTTTTTCTTTTTTGAAAAGTTTCTAGATCATGACATTTGATACATGAATTTAAACTATCATGATATTCAATTTTGAACTTATTAAAATCACAAGTAAGACTATCATGCTCCTTTTTTTAGCAATTTGTATTTTCTATTGATAATCTTGCATTCATCAAATAAGTCATGGAAGGCATTTAATAATTCATCGAAAAATAAATCAGCATCTAATAATTCGTTACCTCCTCTCCCATGGCCATTAAAAGCGAATGAGCAACTTGCTTTCGGTGTTGGACTCCTCTTCTTCGGATCTTTCGAGTCATCCCATGTTGCTTGAAGAGCCTTCTTCTTTGATGTTCTTCTTTTGACTTGGGGACAATCACTCTTTGTAGTGTCCCGCTTTTTACATTCATAGCAGATCACTTGGTCCTTCTTGGGTTCAAGTTTATTTTTTTAGATCATTCTTAAACTTGTTTCTTTTGAAGAATTTCTTAAACTTTCTTGTTAAAAGTGCCAAGTCATCATCACAGTCCTCATCACTTGAGTTTTCTCTCAAGTGGCATTCAGAAGTTTTAAGTGCCATATCCTTCCTGTTCTTTGGAAGGATGTCTTCTTGCTCTTCATGAGCTTTGCAAGTCATCTCATAGGTCATTAATGACCCGATTAGTTCTTCAAGAGGGAAGTTGCGCAGATCTTTTGCCTCTTGAATAGCAGTGACTTTAGGATCCCAAATTTTAGGAAGGGATCTTAGTATCTTATTTATGAGTTCAAAATCCAAAAAACTTTTTCCGAGTCCTTTTAGACCGTTGACGACATCCGTGAAACGGGTAAACATGTCGCCAATGGTTTCACTCGGTTTCATTCGGAAAAGTTCAAAAGAATGCAACAATAGATTGATTTTTGACTCTTTCACTCTACTTGTGCCCTCGTGGGTCACTTCAAGTGTGTGCCAAATATCAAATGCAGTTTCACAAGTTGAAACACGATTAAACTCGTTTTTATCAAGTACGCAAAATAAGGCATTCATAGCCTTTGCATTAAGAGCGAAAGCCTTCTTTTCCAATTCATTCTAATCGATCATTGGAAGAGAAGACTTTGAAAATCTGTTTTCAACAAGGTTCCACAGTTCAAAATCCATAGAAATAAGAAAGATCCTCATTCGGGTCTTCCAGTAGGTGTAGTCCGTTCCACTGAACATGGGTGGACGTGTAATAGAATGCCCCTCTTGGTTTCTGGCGTATGCCATCTCTCTTGGGTTTTAATCCGTTAGAGAGTTAACCTTGCTCTGATACCAATTGTTAGGATCGAGAGCACTAAGAGGGGGGGGTGAATTAGTGCAGCGGAAATCTTTCAGCGATTAAAAAACGAAAGCTGCGTTCGTCCAATAAAAACGATTTCGATTTGAAAGCCGATTCACAGTTTGTATCACAGTTTGCGTCTAAATGCAGTTTGCATCTAAATGCAGATTGCGTCTAAGCGCAGTTTGTATTTAAGTGCAGTTTGCGTCTAAGCGCAGTTTGCGTCTAAACACAGTTTGCGTCTAAACACAGTTTGCGTCTAAGCGCAGTTTGTGTCTAAACACAGTTTGCGTCTAAACATAGTTTGCGTCTAAGCGCAGTTTGCGTCTAAACACAGTTTGCGTTTAAGCGCAGTTTGCGTTTGAGCGCAGTTTGCATCTAAACACAGTTTTACGTCTAAGTGCAGTTTTACGTCTAAGTGCAGTTTTACATCTAAACGCAGTTTTGCATCTAAACGCAGTTTTACGTCTAAACGCAGTTTTACGTCTAAACGCAGTTTTGCGTCTAAACGTAGTTTTACATCTAAACGCAGTTTTACGTCTAAACGCAGTTTTGCGTCTAAACGCAGTTTTACTTTGAAAAGCGTTTTATGAATACGCAGAAAGCAATTTGCAGTTATAAATGGAATCAAAACGTAAGCGTAAACTGCAGTGTAAAGATCGTACGAAAACACCGATTTACGTCTGAATGCAGATTCGGAAAGATCAGAACTTAGAGACTTCGTTAGAACGCCAGAGAGGGCAGTAGCAATGTAGGAGGTTTGCAGTAATGATAAAGTGCTCAAAGTAAAAGCAAACCAGAGATTTAGAGTGGTTCGATCAGTCTTGACCTACTCCACTTTTGGCTTCCTCCTCCGGCCGAGGTCACCGGCGTCAACTAGCTGCCTTCCTTCAATGGGCTGGGCCAACTGCCCTTTTACAGTTTCACTCCTTTTGACGGGCTCAGGGAGACAACCCTTACAGATCCTTTCTCTCCTCTTTTACAACTCAAGACTTAAAGAAATGAAAGAGGAGAACTTTTGGACTTTACACAAATTTGAGCTCTTAGAATCACAGAAAAGATCAAGAATTCGGTGTAGATCTGTATCTTTTCAGTGCTGAATGAGTGGGGTATTTATAGGCCCCAACCCAGTTCAAATTTGGAGCTCAAAACTATCAAATCCCGAATTCGGGATCAGCGATTGCACCTCGAAATCGGAGAGGTTGCACCGCCTTGGCGAGCTTCGGAGATCTGAGCCCAGCGGTTGCACCTCTCTCGTGGGCGGTTGCGGTTGCACCACCTGAGTCTGCTTTCTCGAGATCGAGCCCCAGCCCCGGTGCCACCACCTCGACTGAGGCGGTTGCACCTCTGCCTGAGCTCGAAGACCGAGCTCAGGGTGGTGCTACCTTCTTCGGGGAGGTTGCACCGCCCAGCCTAGCTCGAATCTTGAGCTCTGGGCGGTTGCACCTCTGGGTGGCGGTTGCACCGCCCTGCCCTCATTGGGAGACATAGCCCAGCGGTTGCACCTCGCCCTGGGCGGTTGCACCGCCTTGGTGGGGATCAGTCCCAATGGTTAGCTCCATTCGGCCGATTTCAATCTTTTCAGGGGCCCAATTGCCCCAAGATTAAGCTAATGGGATCACCTCCCATTTTCAAACTTAATCAACATGCTAACTACAATTAAATCTAAGACAATTTCTGCAGCTTTGTCCCGTCGTCAATCGCTTCTTCCCGCGAAGTTTCGGCGAACTTCCGTCGATCATCCGATGAACCCTCGGTGATTCTTCTGCGGACTTCCGGCAAACTCCTAGACTTTCATGACGATCCACTTGGCGAGTTCCGGCGAGCTTAAACATGGCAGCTTGGACTTCTCGGATCTGTTCTCGCCAGAAACCTCCGGCGACCGTCCGAACTTCCGTCGAACTCTCGAACTCCCAACGTGATCATGATCTTGACTCCGGCGCAACTCCTGCTACTTGTCTAACTTTCATCGTAGTTAATCCTGCACACTTATCTCAACACATAGATTAGACAACAAATGACAATTGACTTCATCATCAAAATCCGAGATTCAACAAATTCGACTTGCTATCATCGACATCAGATTGAAAACTTGAGTCAGTGTAGCCTTCAACCTTAAGGCTATTACCTCCAAATACTAGTAAAAGATCCTTAGTCCTTCTCAAGTACTTAAGGATACACTTTACTGCTTTCCAGTGCTCCAAGCCTGGATCCGCCTGATACCTGCTCGTGACACTCAGAGCATGCGCTATATCAGGCCTAGTACATAGCATGGCATACATGATAAACCCTATTGCTGAGGCATAAGGTATCATATCCTTGTTCGCCCTTTCTTCTGGAGTCTTTGGGGACATACTCGTAGAAAGCGATATCCCATGTCTCATCGGTATGAGACCTCTCTTGGAATTTTCCATGCCAAACCTTTTGACAATGGTTTCTATGTACCTGGACTGGGACAAGCCAAGCATCCTCTTGGATCTATCTCTATAGATTCTAATCCCCAAAATATAGGATGCTTCCCCTAAGTCCTTTATGGAGAAGTGTCTAGATAACCAAGCCTTTACTGTGGATAGCATTCCTACGTCATTCCCAAAGATCAGGATGTCATCCACATATAACACCAAAAAGGTGATAGCGCTCCCACTTACCTTTCTGTATACACAAGGCTCATCTTCGTTCTTAACGAAGTCATAAGATCTGATTGCCTCATCAAATCTTATGTTCCAACTTCGGGAAGCTTGCTTTAATCCATAAATGGATCTAAGCAACCTACACACCTTATCTGGATAGTTCTTGGACACGTATCCCTCAGGTTGCATCATATACACCTCCTCCTCGAGGTTCCCATTGAGGAATGCAGTTTTCACATCCATCTGCCAGATCTCATAATCATAGTGTGCTGCAATAGCCAATAGAATTCTGATGGATTTTAGCATTGCTATAGGTGAGAAGGTTTCGTCATAGTCAACACCTTGCCTTTGACGATACCCTTTAGCCACTAGCCTTGCTTTATAGGTCTCTACCTTTCCATCTACTCCGATCATTTTCTTAAAGATCCACTTGCAACCGATGGGTACAATACCTTCGGGCGCATCAACTAGGTTCCAAACCTTATTGGAGTACATAGAATCCATCTCAGAATTCATGGCTTCTTGCCACTTCCCGGAGTCTATACTCATAATAGCCTCCTCGTAGGTCTAAGGATCAATATCCTCTGCATCCTCTCCTCTAATATGTCCCACATATCTCTCAGGAGGATGGGATACTCTATCAGACCTGCGTAAAGTTGAAACTTGTGTATTAGGTACCTGAACAGACTCGGACTGTAGAGTGGTGCTTGAGCTTGGTTCTCCAACCTCGCTCAATTCTATCATTCTCCCACTATCTCCGCCAAGAATGTGTTCCTTCTCAAGGAACACTGCTCTCTTAGCTACAAAGACCTTTTGGTCCTCGAGATGATAGAAATAATACCCACAAGTTTCCTTGGGATATCCCACAAATTTGCATCGCTCTGTCCTTGATTCTAACTTATCGGGGTTGTGTCTTTTAACATTTGCAGGGCAACCCCAAATCTTAACAATCTTAAGATCAGGCTTCTTCCCTTTCCATATCTCATATGGTGTAGACACTACCGACTTAGTTGGAACTCTGTTCAGAAGGTAAGCTGCGATTTCTAGGGCATATCCCCAGAATGAGATGGGTAGGTCAGCGAAACTCATCATGGACCGTACCATATCTAATAATATATGATTTCTCTTTTCAGAGACACCATTGAGCTGAGGTGTATTAGGAGGTGTCCATTGGGATAATATCCCATGGTCCTTGAGGAACTGAGTGAACTCTGTACTTAAGTACTCACCTCCTCGATCTGATCGAAGAGTTTTGATACTCTTTCCAGTCTGGTTTTCCACCTCATTCTTATACTCTCTGAATTTCTCAAAGGCCTCAGACTTGTACTTCATTAAGTACACATATCCATACCTTGAGAAATCATCAGTAAATGTAATGAAGTAGGAGTAACCTCCAATGGCATGAGTTGACATGGGTCCACATACATCACTATGTATGAGTTCCAACAACTCAGTGGCTCTCTCTCCAGTTCCACTAAATGGAGAGTTGGTCAGTTTTCCATGAATGCAAGGCTCACAAGTTGCATATGACACATAGTCGAATGGATCTAAATATCCATCATTTAGTAACTTTTGAATCCTTCTTTCATGGATGTGACCTAGCCTACAATGCCACAGGTATGCATTGTTCAACTCATCTCGTTTCCTTTTGGACACATTTACATTTATGATATGTGGAGTGGTGTCTAATATAAATAAACCATTATGCAATGTTCCTTTCATGATGATCTTATCATCTAATAATATCGAACAACCATTGTTCTCAAAAACAAATTTATATCCACTAACTGTTAAACATGAAATGGAGATAATGTTTTTGATAATAGAAGGAACAAAATAACATGCATCTAATGCAATAAAAGCTCCACTAGGCAGATGTAGGGCGACCTCGCCAACAGCTACTACAATAACTTTTGCTCCATTACCCATCTTGAGGTCCATCTCGCCTCTCTCTAGTCTCCTAGGCCTTACGGAACCTCGCAAACGAATTGCATATATGATAAGCACTACTGGGTATCCAATACCCATATGTTATCATAAGAGTCTAACAAATGGAGACCGATCATGAATGTACCTGAAGCTTCATCAAGCTTTTGTTTTTAGCCCTTTTCTGCAAGGTACTCTTTGCAGTTTCTCTTCCAAAGCTCATCTTTACCACGGTGGAAATCGGGCCTTTGTCCTTTGTTTGGGTCTTTCTTAGCAACCTTTGCTTTACCTAGTTTGACCTTGCCCTTTCCCTTCTTAAGGGACCTTTCTGCTTTCCTTTTCCTTTTGGTCTCACCAGTGTAGAGAACTGGCTTCTCTTTCTTGATAGTACTCTCTGTCTCCCTCAACATATTGAGAAGTTCTGGGAGAGTCACTTCAAGCTTGTTCATATTAAAATTCATTATGAATTGTGAAAAGGAATCTAGTAGGGACTGAAGCACAATGTTCACACATACAAGTTATCCTCTAGGACCATTCCTAGACCTGTGAGTTTCTCTATCCACTCAATCATCTTTAGGACATGGTTCTGAACCGGTGTCCCCTCAGTCATCCTAGCGCGAAAGAGGCTCTTAGATATCTCATATCGCTGAGTCCTTGTGCAGGCAGACGCAGCCCCTGTGCTGCCAGCCTTCGGTTGCGCTGCACGCACGTAGATCGAGGGCAGCAACTGTTGCTGCCCTTCCTTGTTTTTGCGTCAACAATTTTGACGTCAAAATTCTTCCTAAACACAACACACGCAGTTCAAAACCAATCATTCGCACGAGCAACCTGGCTCTGATACCACTGTTGGGAAATCCTTGGGGGCGACATCATATGCGCAGCGGAAGAACAAGAAAAATAAAATCCCCGATTCCCAAAGAGATGTTCGTCGTCGTGCGAAGTTTAGTATGCAAAAAATCCGTGAAACATGAAACTGCGTATAGAGTAGATTGTGTTACCTTGGGAGATCGTATATCCCTGTTTCCTTGCAGATCCTTAGGAGAGGGTGAAGGAGGTCAAGCGTCCTCCTCTCTAGCGGTGATCCACACAGTAGGGTTACGACGACGCTCCTCAAAACTCCAGACCTACTCTGAGGTGGAGATGGAGAGGAGAATAGGAAAAGACAAACAAAAGCTCTCTAGCCCATGGGGCTCTGAATCCCTCCTATTTATAGAGGTCCCTTGTCAAACCCTAATGGGTCCTCCCCTAGTGGGTATTGGATCTGCATCCAATAAGACAAGGGCTCCGTCGAATATCTCATATCCGAACCTCTATTCATCGCAATGTCTACCATATGTGTGTGACCCTCTAGGCCCAATATCGAGCTGGCCGTGAGTCATACCTATCGAACTCCTTCTAACTTCGGTGAATTATTATCTCTGTAATAATTCACTCGACTCATCGACACGGACGTACTAGGCCCACTACGCCCGTAGTCCCCCCGGCGATCTGGGGGAATCCAATCCATTGGACCATGTCTGTCCTCGATTACGGTACCTATAGTCCCTCATCCATCTAATATACCGTAGACCGTATATCGAGCATGGTGTTGTCGACCCCACACGGTTTCTACTCGAGTCTCTCGCTCTAATCAGATTCTCCTCCTTTGAGAACTCTTTCTCTCTCAACCCGAATGACCCTAGCCAGGGGATTTTTCTGAGCAAGAACACATGGGATATTCCTCTCATGGCGCCGAGAGTGGATGATCCTCTATTGACACTCAATAGCCCTCGTAAGGTCGACTACCACTTTGCCAATGACTAGTAGTACTAGATGCAGGACAGCCAAACCTATAAGTCTGGTATCAAAGAGTGGAGCACTCATACAGGACATCCTTGGTGTCTCAAGTCTAAGGACCGGATACACCACTAGGACTTCTGAAAATCGCCGTCGACAATAAGGCATCATCAACCATCCAAAGATTCCGTAAGCGATCAATCAATGAACTCATTCTCCAATGAGCACACAGATCTTGTATCCCTAGTGTCCCTACACAAGCAGCTATGAGACCAGCTGCATCCATCATATGGACGGGTATACAACACACCAGTCTGTCCGGTTATCACGATATCCCTCTCAAGTAACCTATGACTGGGATTATTTAGGATATGTGTTTAAAGGTGAATCGATCTCATTATCGTGATCTCATCATGATCTGATTCCCATTGCACAAATCCAAGGACATCACAATATATGTATGCATTTATGCAATAGTTATAAAGTGATATATGTCAAAATATAATGAGCAAAAAGATTCTATATTAAGTCACACGTGCCATCACTCACGTGATTGGCTTGCTGGGCACCTATGACTAGCAGATAGGATATCCCTTAGATGATCTACAACCACTATGTCTCCAGCAAAGAGCGACGGGGGGGGCATTATCGATGGACCGAATAGCCCACCCGGTGTTGACGCCCCACTCCTGATCACAACTAACATAGAAGAAACGCGTCTTCCAACCTTTGTTGTTGGAGGGTGCACCACTAATCTTGAAACTACTGTGAGTGGTCAAGTAATACCCGCCTAGTCCCCTCCCTAAGTAGAAGCAAGCTAGAAAGAGGGGCCGAGACGGTTCGATCCCAGTCCCCCGACACTCCCAGATGAAAGCCACCAGATAGCGCTAGTAGTTGGGTGACACCTGGGATGGGGAAATCCCCCAAAAGTGAAGACAATCCCTAATGACGGGGTGCATCGGAAATTGTAGTCCAGCCTCGAGCGCCCCCACGGTCAACCTGAATCCGTCGGGAAATCGATCGTACGACCGTTGCCCTAGACGAGGGGTGTGCAAGCCATAACACTCTGAGATGTGGTAACGATCCCGGAGCACTCTTAAAAGGTCCTAGGTCACCACCGAGTCCATGTCATGCTAGGGCTTAAGGGCCTCAAGCTCGCCTGGACCCTTCGAGGCCTCTGAGGAGGCGCTACCTGAAGCCACGCTCACTACCTCATCCCAAGAGCTTACAGGAGGAGATGGAGAAGGAGAATGAGTGGGAGAAGGGGACAAAAAACAAAGACAAGGATAAAGACGAAGATGAAGACGGAGACATCCCGACCTTAGAGTCACGAGAAAGAAGCCCGGGTGCCGGGGCGAGGGATTGAAGCAAATGTTAGGATCAAGAGCACTAAGAGGGGGGGGTGAATTAGTGCAGTGGAAAACTTTCTGCGAAAGCCGCGTTCGAACGACAAAAATGATTTCGATGTAAAATCATATTCTAAGACAACTTTAGCTTAAGATTAAGCGAGATGACGTTAAAGTAAATCTACAAAGGCAGTTTGTAGTTTATGATAAAAATCAGAATGCAAGCGCAAACTGAAATGCGACGTTCGTACGATAAAACCGGTTTACGTCTAAACGTCAACTTTGAAGATACTGAACTTTGAGATATGTTTTGTAAATGCGCAGAAGGCATTTTATAGTTATAATTGGAGTCAAAACGTAAACGTAAACTGAAATGTAATGATCGTATGAAAACACCGATTTACGTCTAAACGCAGATTCGGAAAGTTCTGAACTTAGAAACTCGTTCGTAAAAGCACAGAAGGCAGTAGCTATTTAGGAGGTTTGCAGTAATGATAAAATGCTCAAAGTAAATGCAAACCGAGATTTAGAGTGGTTCGATTAGTCTTGACCTACTCTACTTTTGGCTTCCTCCACCGACGAGGTCACCGACGTCAACTAGAGGCCTTCCTTCAATAGGCGAAGGCCAACTTCCCTTTTACAGTTTCACTCCTTTTGACGGGCTCAGGAGACAACCTTTACAGAACTTTTCTCTCCTCTCTTTACAACTCAAAACTTTGAAGAACAGAAGGAGGAGAACTTTTGGCCTTTACAACAATTTTGAGCTCTAAGAATCACAGAAAGAGATCAAGATTTCGAGTGTTTCTCTGTGTGTTCAGTGCTGAATGGGTGGGGTATTTATAGGCCCCAACCCAGTTCAAATTTGGAGCTCAAAACTATCAAGTCCCGGAATTCCAGGATCAGGCGGTTGCACCTCCTGACTGGAGCGGTTGCACCGCTTGGCAGAGCTCGAAGACTGAGCCCAGGCGGTTGCACCTCTTTGTCAGGGGCGGTTGCACCGTCTGAGTCTGGCTCGGTGACTGAGCCCAGGCGGTTGCACCTCTTGACTGAGGCGGTTGCACCGCCTGCCAGAGCTCGAAGACCGAGCTCAAGCGGTGCTACCTCTCTGTCAGGGGAGGTTGCACCGCCCAGTCTTGCTCGAAGACTGAGCCCAGGCGGTGCCACCTCCTGGCTGGGGTGGTTGCACCGCCCAGTCTCCTTGGGAGACTTAGCCCAGGCGGTGCTACCTCCTGGCTTGGGCGGTTGCACCTCCCACAGCAATCATGGTCCGAATGGGTAGCTCCATTCGACCCAATTTCGATTTTTCAGGGGCCCAATTGCCCCAAGATTAAGCTAATGGGATCACCTCCCATTTCCAACTTAATCAATGTGCTAACTACGATAAATCCTAAGACAATCTCTGCAGCTTGCTCCGGTGCGTCAATCGCTTCTTCCGGCGAGTTTCCGACGAACTTCCGTCGATCATCCGATGAACTCTCGATGATGCTTCTGCGGACTTCCGGCAAACTCCTGGACTTGCGACGATCCACTTGGCGAGTTCCGACGAGCTTCGCTTGGCAAGCTCCTAGACTTCTCAGATCTGTTCTCGCAGAACCTCTGATGACTGTCCGAACTTCCGTCGAACTCTCGAACTCCCAACATGATCATTGACTTGACTCCAGCGCAACTCTCGCTGCTTGTCTAACTTTCATCATAGGTAATCCTGCACACTTATCTCAACACATAGATTAGACAACAAATGACAATTGACTTCATCATCAAAATCCGAGATTCAACAGCAAAGAGGATGGCAGAGTTGCAAGGAAGGAGCCGAGGCACGGAACGGAAGACTGATCGCAAGGGTGATGGTAACTACCCAGGATGGGGACTATAAAATGGGGTGACCCACAGCGAGGTGGTGATTGGGGCTTCCCGAGGAGAGCAACAGTCATGGCATTTAAGACCTGTCACAACCCCTCAGATCTGCCAGATTCACCCTCTTGCATCCCCCGCCAGAGATGTCCCATCGCTTGAGACCCCCCACCGAAGGCCATTCAAAATGGAGTTTCCCGCCAGACCCCGTGATGCTCCACCCAACCCGCCATGTGGCGCGATGGCGCTAAGGTATGTGCTGCCCCCCAAGTTCGATTCCTACCCAGGTTGCTCTAGATCGCTCTCGATTGGTGACCTGTTAGCACCAAAACCGGAACTGAGCTCAATCCCTCGGCCCCCAAGTTCGATTCCTGCTCAGGTCGCTCCAGCTCACTTCCGACTAGCGACCCATCAGTAACAAAATGTTAGGACTCTAGCTAGGAGAGTCCTAATTGAGAGGGATACTCTGTTAGGACTCTAACTAGGAGAGTCCTAATTGAGAGGGACATTCTGTTATGAGGTTTTTTCTCAGAGAAGAATTAGGAGTTGTAAGGGAATAGGAGTCTTGAGTATGAGTCATATTAGGAGTTGGTTAGAAGTAAGAGTCTTAAGTAGGAGTCCTATTAGGAGTTAGGGTTTAGAAGCCCTATAAATAGCCATGTATTCCTTCTTTTTTCAAAAGCAATAGATGAATCTTTTCTGCAGCCTTTGAGCAGCAACTTGGAGGGAGGAACCCCTATAGAGTTCCAAGGAGGCCGATCCCCTAAAGAGATCAACCCCAAGTTTAGAATCTGCAAGGGTTCTAACACCTGGTATTAGAGCAGCGTTCTTGGCGTCTCACTGCCCTTCCATAGCCATCCATCAACCCTCCACAACCATCCTAAGCAATTCCCACAATTGCTTAAAAGATCGTCGTCGAATTCCGCCATCATCTCCACCACCGCAGATCATCCTTTGATCTCCCCGTGAATTGCAATAGGTTCTGGTTTCCTACCTTACTACTGCTGCAATTTATTTATCCCTATTCGAAAATCCAAAAAAAAAAAAAATTCGTTCCTATATTGCTGCAAATTTTCATCGTAAGTTGCTGAAATTTTTCGACGAGAATTCTGCTATCGCAACTTACACCAATTTTCTTGCTGTTACTACTGAAATTTTCTTGATGGACATCCTTGCTGTCATATAAACTGAGATATTGCTGTCAACTTTCTCCTCAAATCTCTCAAATTTTTTGTGGAGATTTTGTCGAGAAACCGCTATTTCTTCGACGATAATTCTGCTCTTATAAGACAACACAATTCTGCAGCAAACTTTCACTGATTTCTATCAAACCTATACATGCCTTTAACTTGTCAACAAAAGAGAGATCTTAACATCACAGATTTGGAGTCATATACTATGGCATCTGAGGAGGCAATCAATGCTAAATTTGAAGCCTTTGAGGCACGAATGGAGGATAAGATTCGGACTCTCCTTACCGAATTCAGTCTGGGCCGACCACCAAGCCCGAAGAAATCACATCAAGGAGATAGCTCTAACCAATCACATCATGCCCAAAGAGATGACTTCCAAGAGAGGGTAGGCTCTATGACCGACCCCAACTATTCGCGCATGAGAGTGGACTTCCCTAGATGGGAAGAAGGAGACCCAATTGGTTGGATCTCGCGCGCGGAGCGATATTTTCGCTACCATAAAACTGCAGATGCATCCATGGTGGAAATTGCATCTATACATCTTGAAGGGGATGCCATACAATGGTTTGACTAGTTTGAACATACTTATGGAGTCCTTTCATGGCGACAATTCAAAGAAGGACTACTGATCCGCTTCGGACCAACTTATTACGAGAACATTGACGGACAACTAGCAAAGATCCGACAAACCTCCACCATTCAGGAGTATCAAACCAGGTTTGAAAGGTTATCTAATCAAACTCATGATTGGTCTGAAAAACAGTTATTGGGGACTTTTATTGAGGGCCTAAAGCCGGAGATCCGGGGAGAAGTTAAGGCGCGACAACCATACACGCTTATGATAGCCATCTCTTTCGCACGACTTCAAGAGGAGCAATTGAACCATGAAGCCCGGAGGACTAGGATCACTCCACAACCTACAATACTAAAGCCCTCAGCCCCCCCTACTATCAACCGAGTCCCTGCACCGAAAAGGTTAACAAGAGAAGAACTTCGGGAGCGATCTGCGAAGGGGTTATGTTGGCATTGCGACGAGCCGTGGAGCCGCGAGCATCGCTGTAAAAAAGGTAGACTTCTTATGATTGAACTAGTAGAAGAAGAGGTCATTGAACATCTAGAAGAGAGCCTTGAACATGAAGAAGAAGATATGGAAGAAGAGCCACAGCCGACCGACATTACGGTACACGCACTAGCCGGCTACTCAAATCCGCAAACGATGAAAGTTGGAGGCCTTCTCAAACAACAGCCGATCACTGTTCTCATCGACACGGGTAGCACTAATAACTTCCTGAATAGTAAGGTTGCTGCTCGGATGGCACTGCATATTGAAGGTTGCAGCAAGTTCGACGTAAAGGTTGCTGACGGCAGAATCCTAAAGTGCGACCAAAGATGCCCACAGGTGAAACTATTACTGCAAGACCAAGAAATTATCACCGATTTCTTCCTCCTACCTATCGATGACTATGAGGCAGTGCTTGGTATAGAATGGCTGACTACACTAGGTGATGTCTCTTGGAACTTTTCTAAATTAACTATGAAATTCTACTGTAAGGGCAAACATATCATCCTATGCGGGAAGCGCGGAAGCAACGTTACCACTGTTTCGACCCAACGAATGGAGAAAGTTTTACATAAGGTAAATGGTGCCTTTTTGATGCACCTCCAGCAGCAACCAAAGGGGAAGAAAATAGAATTTGAAGATCAAAATCTTGCCCAATTGCTTACTGAATTTGCCGACATATTTGATGAACTGCATGGTCTTCCTCCTTCTCGGCAACATGACCATCGAATTCCAATCCTTCCGGGCAAGCCACCAGCGAACACTCGACCATACCGATATCCTCACCTCCAGAAAGATGAAATTGAAAAGATCGTAAAGGAGATGCTTGAAACAGGGGTGATTCGACCAAGTTGCAGCCCGTATTCCTCACCGGTGCTACTTGTACGTAAGAAGGACGGAACTTAGCGGATGTGCATCGACTACCGAGCTTTAAATGGCATCACCGTCAAGGACAAATACCCAATACCAGTGGTGGATGAACTTCTTGATGAATTGAAAGGAGCTCGAGTCTTCACGAAGTTGGACCTCCGATCCGGTTACCACCAAATTCGGGTATGTGACGATGACATTCCAAAAACTGCATTTCACACACATGATGGCCATTATGAATTCTTGGTAATGCCTTTTGGACTCACTAATGCTCCTTCAACCTTTCAAAGTCTTATGAATGATATATTTCAGAGCTTTCTTCGTAAATTTGTGCTGGTATTTTTTTATGATATTCTCGTTTACAGCCCTTCTCTTGAGACTCACTTTCAGCATTTACGGATTGTTTTGACGATCCTTCGACAGAATACTCTTTTTGTTAAGCAACCAAAGTGCAGCTTTCTCCAGCAAAAAGTAGAGTACCTTGGGCATATAATATCAGAAGAAGGAGTGGCGGTAGACCCAATAAAAATTGAGGCAATGCAAGGCTGGCCGAAACCTACAAACGTGAAATTACTGCGGGGGTTCCTTCGACTAACGGGCTACTACCGAAAATTTGTTAAGGACTATGGGAAGATCAGTGCACCACTCACTTCTTTACTGAAAAAAGATGCTTTCCAATGGTCGGACAAAGCCTCTGCTGCCTTCGACAAACTTAAAGCAGCCATGACAACGACGCCGGTACTTGCGCTACCAGATTTCAATAGACCCTTCATCATTGAGGCCGACGCATCTGGAGTCGGAATTGGAGCCGTTCTCATGCAAAATGGTTGACCACTCGCATATACTAGTAAGGCATTATCTCCCTCCCATCAAAATATGTCAGTATATGATAAGGAGATGCTTGCCATTGTACACGCAGTAACGAGGTGGAGACCCTACCTGATCGGCCGGCGATTTCAAATTAAAACTGACCATAAAAGCCTCAAGTACTTTTTGGAGCAAAATATATCCCCTGAGCAGCAAAAATGGGTAACCAAACTTCTTGGATTTGATTATGAAATTATTTACAAAAAGGGGAAAGAAAACGTTGTTGTAGATGCACTCTCACGGCTACCTGAACAAGTTAAGGTTTCAGCCATCTCCTTTCCTACCACCGGTCTCCTCGAGGACATTAGGGAAGAATGGAAGAAGGATCCAGAGATCAGCAAGATCATAAAAAAATTAGAGGAGGATCCAAGTGCAATAGCCCACTACACTTGGGATTCGAGGGATTTACGCTACAAAGGTCGCATTGTGCTTATACCTGACTCCCCTTGCATCGCAATCATCTTGCATGAAATGCACTCTATACCTTCAGCAGGGCACTCTGGATTCCTAAGAACCTACAAAAGAGTGAAGCAAAATTTTTATTGGAGAGGGATGAAAAATATTATTACTGAATATGTGGCACAATGTGATATATGTCAACAGCACAAGGGTGAAACTATGGCAAATCCAGGGAAGCTACAACCACTACCCATACCAGACTCGGTGTGGACTGACATCTCCATGGACTTTATTGAAGGGCTGCCATCTTCCAAAGGTAAAAGCACGATTCTCGTGGTGGTTGATCGACTTACGAAATATGCTCATTTTTGTGCTGTGAGAAATCCCTACACTACTGCTAGTATTGCCCATATTTTCATAGAAAATATTGTTAAACTACATAGGATGCCAAGGTCCATCGTAAGTGATCGTGACAGGATCTTCACTAGTAAATTTTGGACCGAGTTATTTCAGTTACAAGGCACCAAACTCAAGATGAGCACAGCGTATCATCCACAAACTGACGGCCAAACAGAGGTGGTAAATAGGTGCTTAGAGACGTACCTCCGGTGTTTCGCTAGTGACCGACCAAAAGAGTGGGCGAAATGGCTTCCTTGGGCCGAATGGTGGTATAATACTACATATCATTCATCTACAAAATGTGCCCCTTATGAAGCATTGTATGGTCGACCAGCACCTGTGATTCCAAAGTATGTAATTGGATCGGCCAAGGTAGATCAGGTTGACCAAGAATTGATTGATAGGGACAAACTCTTACAACTGTTAAAAGATAATCTCTCTACCGCTCAAGCCAGAATGAAGCAGCAAGCCGACACACGACGAAGTGAAAGAGAATTTTCAGTGGGAGATTGGGTTTATCTTCGCCTACAACCATACAAGCAACTCTCTATCAACACTCGAGCCTCCATGAAGCTATCCCCACATTTTTATGGGCCCTATCAGATCACAGAGCGTATTGGAGCCGTGGCATACAGACTTAAATTACCTGAGGATGCCAAAATTCATCCTGTCTTCCACGTATCATGCCTAAAGCCCAAGTTGGGAGAACACGAGTCACCCTAGATCCAACTGCCCAACACAACTGAGGATGGAGTTATTCAAGCCCAACCACAGGCTATCCTCGATCGCAGGATCGTGATGCGTCGCCGACATCCCTCTACTGAAGTACTAGTGCATTGAAATAATTTACCACTTGAAGATGCCACATGGGAACCATATGAGGAGCTGAAGACCCGGTTCCCTGAGTTCATGGAATCTCAGCCTCGAGGACAAGGCTGATTTGAAGAGGGCGGGTCTGTTAGGACTCTAGCTAGGAGAGTCCTAATTGAGAGGGATACTCTATTAGGACTCTAACTAGGAGAGTCCTAATTGAGAGGGACATTCTATTAGGAGGTTTTTTCTTAGAGAAGAATTAGGAGTTGTAAGGGAATAGGAGTCTTGAGTATGAGTAATATTAGGAGTTGGTTAGAAGTAAGAGTCTTAAGTAGGAGTCCTATTAGAAGTTAGGGTTTAGAAGCCCTATAAATAGCCATGTATTCCTTCTTTTTTCAGAAGCAATAGATGAATCTTTTCTGCAGCCTTTGAGCAGCAACTTGGAGGGAGGAACCCCTATAGAGTTCCAAGGAGGCCGATCCCCTAAAGAGATCAACCCCAAGTTTAAAATCTGCAAGGGTTCTAACACAAAACCAGAACTGAGCTCAATCCCTCAGCCCCCAAGTTCGATTCCTACCCGGGTCACTCTAGATCGCTCCCGAATGGTGACCCATCAGCACCAAAATTGGAACCAAGCTCAATCCCTCAGCCCCCACGTTCGATTCCTGCCCGGGTCACTCCAGATCACTCTCGACTAGCGACCTATCAGCACTAAAACAAGAACTGAGCTCAATCCCTTAGCTCCCAAGTTCAATTCCTGCCTGGGTCGTTCTCGATCGCTCCTGACTGGTGACCCATCAACACCAAAACCAGAACCTGTTGAATCTCGGATTTTGATGATGACATCAATTGTCATTTGTTATCTAATCCATATGTTGAGATAAGTGTGCAGGATTAACTACGATGAAAGTAAGACATGCAGCAGGAGTTGCACCGGAGTCAGGACTATGATCACGTTGGGAGTTCGAGAGCTTGACGGAAGTCCGGACGGTCGTCGAAAGTTTTGCGGGAACAAATCCGAGAAGTCCAGGAGCTTGCCAAAAGAAGCTCGTCGAAACTCGCCAAGTGGATCGTCGTAAGTCTAGGAGTTTGCCGGAAGTCCGTAGGAGCATCACCGAGGGTTCATCGGATGATCGACAGAAGTTCGCCGGAAGCTCGCTGGAGGAAGCGATTGATGCACCGGAGCAAGCTGTAGTAAAAGTCTTAAGAATTGTCGTAGTTAGCATGAAGATTAAGTTAGAAATGGGAGGTGATCCCATTAACTTAATCTTGGGGCAATTGGGCCCTTGAAAGACCCAAATTGGGCTGAATGGATCAGCCTATTCAGACACAGAGGTGGCACCGCCAGGGTCGGCGGTGGCACCGCCCAAGAGTGGGTCACCCAGCGAGACTGGGCGGTGCAACTACCCTAGGCAGGCGGTGGCACTGCCAGGGCTCAGTCTCCGAGCGAGACTGGGCGGTGCAACCTCCCCTAACAGGCGGTGCAACCGCCTAAGGCTCGGTCTTCGAGCTTTGGCTGGGCGGTGCAATTGCCCCAGTCAAGCGGTGGCACCGCCTGAGCTCGGTCTTCGAGCTCTGCCAGGCGGTGCAACCGCCCTTGATAAGCGGTGGCACCGCCCAGGAGCTCAGTCTCCGAGCTCTAACAGCGGTGCAACCGCCAGACCCCGGAATTCCTGGAATTAACAATTTTGAGCTCGGAATTCAAACTGGTTTGGGGCCTATAAATACCCCACTCTTTCAGCAATGAAAGAGCAACAAAAACCACCAAAATTCTGATCTTACTATGAGATTTTTTAGCTCAAAAGTGTTGTAATAAGCTAAAGGTTCTTCTCCCTCTTTTCTTCCAAGTTCAGATCTTTCAAGAGAGGAGAGAAAAGTTTGTAAGGGTTGTCTCCTAAGCTCGTCAAAAGGAGTGAATCTGTAAAAAGGTGGTTAGCCTTCGCCTATTGAAGGAAGGCCTCTAGTGGACGTCGACAACCTCATCGGTGGAGGAAGCCAGAAGTGGATGTAGGTCAAGATTAACCGAACCACTCTAAATCGCGCTGCTCTCTGGTTTGCATTTACTTTGAGCTTATTATCCTTACTGCAAACCTCCTTCATAGCTTACTGTCTTCTGTGCTTTTACGTCTGTGTTTTCAAGCTCAATACTTTCCGAATCGTGTTTAGACGTAAATCGATTTTCTCGTACGAACATCATATTTCAGTTTGCGCTTACATTCTGATTTCTATCACAACAGCGAACTGCCTTAACAGATTCGTTTTAACTGCCTCTTGCCTAATCACAAGTTAAAGTGATTTACGAATCGAATTTTCCACTGAAATCGGTTTTGTCGTACGGACTCAGTTTTAAACGTAGAAAGTTTTCCGCTGCACTAATTCACCCCCCCCCCTCTTAGTGCTCTTGATCCTAACAGAACCGAGCTCAATCCCTCGGCCCCCAAGTTTGATTTCTACCTGGGTCACTCTAGATCGCTCCCGACTGGCGACCTGTTAGCACCAAAATCGGAACCGAGCTCAATCCCTTGGCCCCCAAGTTCGATTCCTGCCCGAGTCACTCCAGATCGCTCCCGACTGGCTACCTGTCAACACCAGAACCAAAACCGAGCTCAATCCCTCGACCCCCAAGTTCGATTCCTGCACGAGTCGCTCTAGATCGCTCCCGACTGGCGACCTGTCAGCACCAAAACTGGAACCGAGCTCAATCCCTCAGCCCCCAAGTTTGATTCCTACCTGGGTCACTCCAAATCGCTCCCGACTAGCGACTCATCAACACTAGAACCGGAATCAAGCTTATGCACTCGGTCCCCAGATTCGATACGGAGCCGAGCTCACTCACTACGTCCCCAGATCTGATACGGAGTCAAGCTTACTCAGTCCCCAGATTCAATATGGAGCCGAGCTCATGCAATCGATCCCCAGATCCGATACGAAGCTGAGCTTACTCGGTACCCAGATTCGATACGGAGCTGAGCTAACATGTTCGATCCCTAGATCTGATATAGAGCCGAGCTCACGCACTCGGTCCCCATATTCTATATGGAGCCAAGCTCACATGCTTGGTCTCCAAATTTGATATAGAGCCGAGCTCACACGCTCGGTCCCTAGATTCGATACGAAGCTGAGCTCACGAACTCGGGCCCCAGATTCGATATGGAACCGAGCTCACATGCTTGGTCCCTAGATCCGATATGGAGTCAAGCTCACGCACTCGGTCCCCAGATTCGATTCGGAGCCGAGCTCATGCACTCGGCCCCCAGGTTCAATTCAGTGCTGGGCTTATTCACTTGGTCCCCATGTTCAAATCGAAGTCAAGCTTAGTCAACTCGATCCCCAGGTCCATTTCCTGCCCAGGCCGATCTATATCACTCCTGACTTGCAACTCGCCGACGACGAAGCCCGAGCCCGAGCTCAGTCATTCGGCCCACAGGCCCAACCTCCAAACCGAGTTGCATCTCGGCCAATCCAATGCCCGAATCGCATCTCGGCCAATCCGATGCCCGAATCACATCTCGGTCGATCTAGTGCCCCAATCACCAGCCTAGTCCGTTAATCCAAATCGCCCCGCGTCAACCTCGACTCACCGGCACCAACACCTCAATTTCACTTCAGGCCACTACCTTTTGATTCGTAAGGTCAGTCCTGCTCGCATCACGAGGCACCACCCCTCTAAATCGCCCCCCATGGGACAATCCACCTCTCCCGCGAAAACGCCCCGTGCAATCGCATCCCTCGGTCCCAAGCATGCCTCCCGACCCATTGGGGACCCATTGGCATGCCCTAGAGGGGGGGGAGGGGGGAGAAGTAATAGGGCATATTTTGACTCCGGATGAGTCACCATTGACATCACACGCCACCAGCCATGAATCCGACGCCATACGCCATTAGAACCCTACAGTGCACACCATGTCGGGTTCCGTACCGATATACTATGCGACATGACTACCCCGAGAGCTCGGGACGGTGCTGTTTGACATCGCTTAGGCACCCCCCAAAGATGCCAACTCGTTAGAGAAGTTGCTCCACCCCTACGAAGGTCAGCGGCCACACTGAATCAAGGCGGAACCAATCCTCGCACGAGGGTAGAAAAACCCCTATCCGACCATGCGTCGGGGAGGGGGGAAAATCAAGATAAAAACATTCTACTAACTTGCTCATCGGAGGGGCCAAAGTTGAGAAGCACCCGACGAAGGCCATTTTGTAGGATAGCCGCCGCCCGCGACCAATGAGCGTCTCAACCTGGGAACTGTCATCTAGTGTACTAGGACGCGCTGTCATTCATCTCGGAGACAAAGAGATGTGACCCACCATAAACGGAACCCGGGTCGGCAAACCGAGGAGCGCTGATCAACACCCCCCTCATGAGGGTCCGATCGACCTCGCTTGCCCGACTCTTGCCCGACTTGCTAAAAAACGGCCACCCCGAGCAGGAGCGTCTCAACCCAGGAGACACCTTCCATCATACAAGGGAGGGCGGTGGGCTAGCCTGGATCCCGATCAATGCCAACCAACACTCATTCTCGAGGGTGCGACTACCTCGTCATCCTACTCATCCCACAGGATACCCCTGACAACGGCTCGCGGACCTAACCATACTAACCTACCTCATCATCCCAAACAATACTTTTGTTCACTAACATCGACCATTCAATCAAAGCAAGCATCCGAGCTGGAACGTAAGATGAGCTGTGTTCTTGCATAATTGTAGTAATAAAATTATTAAATATAATTTTAATGGAAAAGATGATTTCTTGGGTTAATTTGTCTTACATTCATTGTGAAGAAAGAATAACTTAGTTGCTTGATAAAAGTTACCAAAGGATTTCATCCACCTAGATAATAATGATAAATATTAATAGTAGAAATAAAGAGGTGAATAGATATCTTCTCTTGCAAGCATTCTAATATTTGTCTGTTTTTGGAAGAAGACAACTAACAGACCGCTACATAATAGCTTCCCTTATTGCAATGTCGTTAGTACGAGCTAATTACATATTACCCCATTACCCCATGTAATTAATTATTTTTAATATTTTAATTTTATACTTTTAAAAATTATATTGATCTTTATACTTATAAAAATAAAAAATATTTAATTTTATTTCTTACTCCTGTCAATGATTTTGCTAAGAAAATATTACACATGCTTAATGATAAACTAAAATAAGAAGAAATTGGCCGTGTGATATTTTCATTAGTAAAATTGGTGACACAAGAAGAAATTAAGTTAAATATTTCACTTTCATATATTAAATATATGGATCACATTTATAACTTTTAAAAATATGGAAAACAAAATATGGAAGGTAACTAATTATAACCCGTAACCACATCATCATTAGATATTTTTGATATTCTATGAATCAATAGTTACTTTGATCATAATAAAATAAGTGCAAAGCATAATTCATTACCGACAAATATTTGCATTGTTTTCATCCAAAAGCCAGTAAGAATATTTTAGATGCATTGCATGGCTAGCATTTATTGAGAACTGAAAATTATCCTTTCGCTTTTATCAATTTACCAAATATAAATATGGCAAAACATATTTAATTATCCCATCAAATACAATATATATATTTAATTATTGGCTTCTCTATATCTTAAAAAAATAGTTGCATAATTTTTATATATAAATAAAATGTTCATTGTTCCCCAAAGCATAAATTATTAGCTCATCTTTGTGTTTTGGTAGATAGCTACGTAGCTACGTATTTTTTATTATCCACAAAATATCACAAAAACAAAAACAAATGTGAATAATTGGCAAAACATATTCAATATATGTTTAATTATTAGCTTCTCTATATCTTAAAAAAATAGTTGCATAATATATATTTATATATATATATAATGTTCAATGTCCCCTAAAGCATAAATTATTAGCTTCATCTTTGTGTATTGGTAGATAGCTACGTAGCTATGTATTTTTTATTATCCTCAAAATATCACAAAAATATAAACAAATGCGAATAATTGGCAAAACATATTTAATTATCCCATCAAATATTCAATATATATATTTAATTATTAGCTTCTCTATATCTTAAAAAAATAGTTGCATAATTTATATATATATACATATACATATATATATATATATGTATATGTATATATATACATATATATATACATATATACATATACATATACATATATATGTATATATGTATATATATATATATATATATATATATATATATATATATATATACATATACATATACATATATATATATATATATATGTATAGATATAAATATACATATATATATATATATACATATATATATATATATATATATATATATATATATATATATATATATATATATATATATATATATATATATATATATATATATATATATATATATATATATATATATATATATATATATATATATATATATATATATATATATATATATATATATATATATATATATATATATATATATATATATATATATATATATATATATATATATATATATATATACATATGTAACGTTCATTGTCCCCTAAAGCATAAATTATTAGCTTCATCTTTGTGTATTGGTAGATAGCTACCTAGCTACGTATTTTTTATTATCCACAAAATATCACAAAAACAAAAACAAATGCGAATAATTGGCAAAACATATTTAGTTATCCCATAAATATTCAATATATATTTAATTATTAGCTTCTCTATATCTTAAAAAAATAGTTGCATAATATATATATATATATATATATATATACATATGTAACGTTCATTGTCCCCTAAAGCA